>BMAU01017909.1:0-437890 GCA_019973935.1 Trichonephila clavipes
ATTTCCCCAATTATAATTCATTTTAAATTCAATTAGTATTAGTTTCGCTTTAGATACTCCATCTCAATGTGTAGTAATAAATTTTTCATCTTAAAATCAAAGAAATCAACAGAAGTTGTTGAGCAAGTTGCATTATTTTCATAATGGATAACGGACACATTTCTGAAAAAGATACGAGACATATTCTATTTTGTAAAAAATTCATTGGCACTCTCAAAATCATTCATAAAATGAAGAAAACGCTTACAAGACAATATCAATATGAAAAAAAGGCTTTATCTGAACCTTTCAGCTCATTTTTTCGGAATGAAACGAAGTGTCCCAAATAAGTACGAGGGCTAAGGATCGCACACAATGAAAGGAACAAAACCATTATTGTTTTTCATAATTGTGCGACCGAACTCTTTCCAGGATTTTCAGAGAAATGGAAGGGAAGGGTCTTTTTGTAAAAAAAGTAACAAAAAATAAAAACTGAGATTGTACATAGTTTATTTACATTTGTAGATGTTGAAATACTAAATTTAGATAATAGATTGACAAAATTTTAAAAAATTGACAATAGAATTCTATTTTAATTATTCAAAAAAAAAAGATTTTTTTTATTTTTATACAAAATTTGTTATATAAATGCACATATGATTTAAAAAACCGTTGCTTAATTTTATCGCAGTTATACAACCTAAAAAAAGTGCATAAAAGTACTCTACTTTATAAAGGTAATCCTATCAAAGTACACCATTCTAATTGTAGGATTTTGTAAAAGGCATCATTTGATTCAATTTTAATTTTTGTATATTCTATTTTATTTTGCGTGGAATGTTCTGAATAGTTTTTGTTATCTTTTATCCTTATCTGCTATGATTGTTGTTCGAGCATGCGCAGTGGGCGCCGCGCGGTGGTGAATAAGTGTATTAAGAGAAACGCGAATTAAGTTTTTCAGAGTGTGTGTGGGAGATCAGACGAGCGAGAGCGCAGAAACAGTGCCCATCGTAAGTGTTCCCCCCGACATACTCCCTGAGTAACCGAGTTTGGAAATAAAAGAGTTGTATCAACATCCTCGTCTGGTTTCCTGAGACAAAAACACATAGGGACCACTTCCACAACATGGTCCGTCCAGCTGAGCCGGAGAAGTGAGCTATTCAAGGTGACGTGAGTAGTGGTCTTTTTTGTGTTTTTATTATTATAAATTGAGGACTAAATTAATTTTAGAGAAAAATGTTTAAGAACTGCCGTAAGGAAGATCTTCGGATCGTAGCTCTTGAACTTGGTGAGACTGTTGCTGAAAAGTAACTATCGTTGAGTTAACTGAAATTATTAAAGAAAATAAATATTTTAAAGAGGATGTCAATTTTAGAGAAAAATGTTTATGAACTGCCGTAAGGAAGATCTTCGGATCGTAGCTCTTGAACTTGGTGAGACTGTTGCTGAAAAGGTAACTATCGTTGAGTTAACTGAAATTATTAAAGAAAATAAATATTTTAAAGAGGATGTTGAATTTGTTAAAGAATTAATTCAATATACGATCGAGGACCGTAAGAGAGCAGAGGAAGACCGTAAGCGAATGCAGATATAGAGGAAGACCGTAAAAAGAAGCCGAAAATAGGTTACGAGAAAAAGAGCTTGAGCTTGAACTAGCACGTTTAAATGTTAATTCAGATAACGAGAGAACAGGTGAGGGTTGTAACGCGCTGGATGCGTTGGTGAAAAGTGTTCGAATCCCAACGGTGAAGGTGCCTAATAGACCTGAAGGTTGGGCATTCTTTTTCGCTTCGTTAGAAAGAGCCTTTGTATCAAAAATGTGCCCGAGAAATTCAAGTCGGAGATTTTATTAAATTTGTTGGGAGAAAAGCTTCAAATGTGTTAACATATGTTAAAGATGACGAGCTTAACAATTATGAACAACTAAAATCAATAATACTAAGAGAATATGAGCCAAGTGCAAATCAATTCCTTGAACAATTTAAAAAAGTTACGCGTCATCCAAATGAAACATTTATTCAATATACTTCTCGCTTAATTACAAATTGGCAGTATTACTTAAAATTAAGAAAGGTCTCTCTGATTTTGACAACTTAAACGATCTTATTGTGTCCGACAAAATTTTCAGTTCGCTTGAAAAAGAGGTAGCGTCACACATTTCCGTTCGAGCAGGAAATGATTGGTTTCGCCCACTAGAGCTTGCCAAAGAGATAGACTTGTATAATACTTCTCGGGGAAAGAGCTTAAAAAACTTTGCCGAATGTTCTTACTAGAAATAATCCAGTGAAAAACGCGTCAAGGGTATTTTTGAGTGAAATTAAAGATTCTAAATGTATTTGTTGCGCTGAATCGCATCCATTATATAAGTGTGCAGTGTATTTAAAAACTTCCCATAAACAAGAGAATTGATCTGATTAAAACTAATAACCTTTGCTTTAATTGCCTTTCTACATCTCATAGAGCGAAAGACTGTAAATCGAGATTTGTTTGCTCTGAGTGTCAAAAGAGACATCATAAAACGATACATTATACAGAGCGCCAGCCAAACCAGGAAGTAAGGAACTCCACCTTTGAACCTCTTAACACTTCAGCGCCAGTCTTCGAGTCTCGAGTAGAAAATCATAACTTATTAACCGCAACGAGTATAAACAGAAAAGAATGTGTTTTGCTAAGCTCAGCAATTTGTTATATAAAATGTGAAAATGGTTTATTCCCAGTCAAAGCAATTTTAGATAGCGGATCTACCTCGAACTTTTAATGAGCAACTTATGCGATTTAATTGGATTGAAAAATACAAGACTAATGTTTCGGTTTCGGGACTAAACAAAACAGTAATTCCAATAGACTCGCGTGTTTCAGTATCTATTAGCAATAAAGAAGGGAGTTACATTACAACATTAGACTTTTTTTGGTACCTACAATAACGGAAGATCTTGTTCCAACAACGAAAATCGATTTTAATCTGAATAATATTCCCAATCTTAAATTAGCTGACAAAAATTTCAATATTCCAGAGCGCGTGCAAATGCTATTGGGTGCAGAAGTATTTTATGAATTAATGTTACCCGGACAGTTCAAGACGGAGGGTTCAAATGTTATTTTTCAAAACACTGTTTTCGGATTTATCGTTTCCGGATCTACTTCTTCAGACGCGAAGGGAAAAGAACATTGTGGGTTTATTCAGGCTGCGGATAATCTAGAGCATTCAATTAAGAAGTTTTGGGAAATCGAAAATGTAGAAATAGATTCTGTTAAAACCAGTGAATTAGATATTTGCGAAGACCATTTTAAAAGCACTCATTCGAGAGATGACCAGGGGAGATATACGGTGGCGATGCCATTAAAAGAAGATCCTTCATGTCTTGGTGAATCCAGACAAACCGCGATTCAGAGATTAAACTCTTTGTGGAAACGACTGAGTAGAGATAAAGAATATTTGTCCCTGTATGAGAAATTTTTACAGGAATATGAGGATTTGGGCCACATGAGGGAAATCAAGGCGGATGGATCTGGAGTTGCATTTTACATGCCACACCATGGTGTTTATCGCCCCGAAAAGTCTACAACAAAAATGAGAACTGTCTTTAATGCATCAAGTCCTTCAACGAGTGGGAAATCTAAATTCAATTCAATTTAATGGCGGACTGGTCCAAGAAGACCTCTTTTCCATTATGGTTCGCTTCCGAAAGCACAAGTATGCCTTTACTACGGATATAGAGAAAATGTTTCGCATGATAAACATACATCCGGAGCAAACGTGTTTGCAAAGAATTCTGTGGAAGAAGGGTATAGGAGAGCCAATAAAAACGTACGAGTTAACTACAGTAACCTACGGCACAGTTAGCGCACCTTATCTAGCCACGAGAACTTTGAAACAGTTAGCGATGGATGAAGCTAATAATTTTCCTTTAGTAGCTCCTGTGGTGCTGAGTGACTGCTACATGGATGACATACTATCGGGATCCGAGAGTATAGAAGAGGTAATCGAATTGCAGCATCAAATAATAGAAATGTTCAAAACCACAGCGGAGAGCATTGAGTTACATGCATTTAGCGAAGCATCGGAAAAGGCGTATGGTTCATCCATTTATCTCAAGTCTATATCTGCGCTTGGAGAAGTCAAAGTGTGTCTCGTAACGAGTAAAAGCCGAGTGTCGCCTCTGAAGCAGATTTCCATTCCAAGACTTGAACTGTGTGGGGCAGTTCTTGCCGCTAAATTGATGAAGAAGGTGAAGGAGGCATTGAATCTTCAGATTACAGCTGTGCATTTTTGGTCGGATTCGACTATTGTGATTTCATGGATACATCGAGAATCAAGAGAATTGAAGACGTTCGTGGCTAATCGAGTGTCTAAGATTCATCAATTAAGTTCCCGTGACCAGTGGCATCACATTGCATCAGAGCAGAATCCTGCAGATGTGTTATCTAGAGGACTACTTCCTGAAGAGCTTCGTGACGACTCTCTATGGTGGCATGGTCCTGAGCTTCTACAGAGTACTTATTCAACTACTGTCATTGCAGAACAAACCCAGAGAGATGACTTTGACTGCGAACTAAGGGTGTCTGAGAGAACTCTGGAGACTTCATTGCTGAATTCCAAGAACTTTGACTTTTTCAACCATCTTATGGACCTTTCTAATAATTATTTTAAAATAATACATATTGTTTCCTATATTTATAGATTTATTGAAAATTGCAGATCCAAGGTGAAAAAGAGGGGACCTTTAACTACAAGTGAGGTAAATGATGCAGAAACCTGGCTTATTAAACAGGACCAGAGTGGCATTAACTTAAGTGACCCGTCAGGTAATCTTAAATCTTTGAATATATTCCAGGATGATAAAGGAATCCTGAGAGTTGGTAAAGGCTGGAAAAAGCTTCCATACCCTACAGCCAAAAGCATCCAGCTATACTGGCTAAAAATTCTAAATTAAGTAAAATATATTTCATAACTTTGCATAAGAAATTATTTCACGTTGGTCCACAAGGACTGCTGAATGCAGTAAGATTGAGATTTTGGGCTTTAGGAGGTAGAAACCTAGCTAGGAAAACGGTTCATACTTGTGTGGTGTGTTTCAAGTGTAAACCAATTCCCTCTTCTCAAATAATGGGCAATCTTCCTTATGAAAGAGTAAATATGGCCCTCCATTCAGTATAACTGGACTAGATTTGGGAGGTCCATATTTTGTAACTTACAAACACCAGAGAAAGGGCGTTTCGAATAAAATTTATTTTTGTGTTTGTATTTGCTTTGTGACTCGTGCCATCCACCTAGAAATTCTTTCCGATTTGACTTCGGATGCAATAATTGCGACCCTTAAGAGATTCATGTCTAGGCGAGGAAAATGTTCCAAAATTTTTACGGATAATGCAACAAATTTTGTTGGTGCGAATTCTCAACTAAAGGTATTTTATAAGACCCTTAACTTTCCAGATCACAATCTGGCGGCATATTTCACTGAGGAAGGTATTGAATGGAATTTTATTCCACCAAGGGCCCCACATATGGGAGGTCTTTGGGAGGCGGGCATAAAGTCAGTGAAATATCACCTCAAGCGAGCACTGGGAAGATCCCGACTCACCTACGAGGAGTTTGAAACAGTGATTATCCAGGTAGAAGGAATTTTAAATTCCAGACCCCTTACACCAATATCCAATGATTTTGATAACTTTGAAGTATTAACGCCTGCGCATTTCTTGATTGGTAGATCAATTAATTCTATTCTTGAGCCCCCCCTAGTAATTAATATTAGTGACAATAGATTGCCGTTGGCAGAGAACAACAAAGGTAATTCTGGTAGTTTGGAAAAATGGAGTACCGATTATCTGAATACTCTCCAACAGAGAGGAAAGTGGATGATCGAGAAGGACAATGTAATGTGTGGTACAATGGTAATTGTAAAAAGGAGGATTTTACACCAGTTTGCAACTGGCTTTTAGGGCGCGTCGTTGAGGTCTATCATGGTTCTGATGGTAAAGTGAGAACAGTCAGGATTAAAACAAAGAACGGAGAATTTAGGAGGCCCATAGCTAAGATTTGTATTCTACCTATAGATGTAAATAATTAAGGTTAATTTCCATTTAAGAAATTATGTGTTTATCTTTAAATTGTGCTATTGTAATTTTAACTTTTTTTTTTACTGAAAATTTATAGTACCTTTTTATATATATAATAATTTTGAAACCAATTGTGTAATTTTTGTGAAACTTGTTGTGAATTGTGAAACTGTATTGCTATTGTTGAATATTAATATTGCAAGGCCGGGGGGTATGTTCGAGCATGCGCAGTGGGCGCCGCGCGGTGGTGAATAAGTGTATTAAGAGAAACGCGAATTAAGTTTTTCAGAGTGTGTGTGGGAGATCAGACGAGCGAGAGCGCAGAAACGGTGCCCATCGTAAGTGTTCCCCCGACATACTCCCTGAGTAACCGAGTTTGGAAATAAAAGAGTTGTATCAACATCCTCGTCTGGTTTCCTGAGACAAAAACACATAGGGACCACTTCCACAACAATTGTTTTACATTTTACTTTTCCAGATACCTGTTTAAAAACTCCAATGCTTTTACTCATTATCTACAGTTACACTTATTATTAATATAAACTTTTGCAATAAAAAAGTTTTTTAGTTTCATTCTTGAACTAGAGTAAAAATTTACTTCATAAATTTTATTTATAAGTGATAAAAAATTTTAATATGTTCATGATTTTCTTGACGTTTAAATCTGAGAGATATAAGAACTCACTCAATGAACAAAGTGAGATGCTAAAATACATTCGCTTTAATATTTATTCAACAGAGTTTTGCTGACTCTTAAAAGATTTTTTATTTTTAAAATTTTTTATTTTTATTTTATTTTATACTCATCAAACCTTTCGTTGTTGTTGTTACACCTTGGCATCTTCAAGCGCCAATTAGATCTGACATTGTCAAGCATTTAATATTACTTTCATATCACTTGAATTATTCTATTCATTGCAAATTATTTTCGTATTGCAAATTATTTTCGCAACATTAATTATCCAGAAAGGAATAATAATATATGTTTATACTTTTCATCAAATTCAATGTATTATTTCATTACCTAAAATAGAGGCACTGAATCCTTGCCTTAAGAACTCTCTGCGATACTTACCGATACAATTCCGTGGTCCAGCCGAGAAAGGTAAATAAGCGAAGGGATGCCGTTTCACAACATTTTCGGGCGAAAAGCGATCCGGATCGAAGACCTCTGGATTGGGAAATATTTCGGGATTCCTGTGGATGCTGACGATGAAGAAATTCAAGGCAGTACCTTTGGGGATCACCATTCCATCTGTTAGAAAGAGTAAGGGAAATAAATACATTTTATCGACGCTTAAATGTGTATTGAATGCTATCATAAAGATACATATTCTCAAAAATTCCCTGATTGAAATACTTGATGCAAATTTTATAAAAGAATTTGTAAAGCTATAGCATTTACTTTGAACATTAAAATTTGTTTTTTTATACGAAATAATTCTATCAGGGTCAATAAAAGGAATTTTTACACTGAATACAAATCATGAGATTACATTGAAAGAAAATACTTTGCCTGTATCTAATCGTTCGTAAGCCAAAACGTAGGAGAATGCATGTTTTATACCGTTCTTGTAACTATGTTCCATCTCAGATATAGTTCCGTTTATCACACGTTATGCTGTTTGTAAAGATCAGTAAATACACAACTGACCATTAAAATTGCTACTCGAACAAGAAATGCAGATAACAAGATATAAATTTTCAAGAAATTTGGCTGCATAGAACCAGAATAATTACCCCTGTCAGTAATAACAGCTCTGACACATCTAGGCATTGAGTCAAACAGAGATCGGATGACATTCACAGGTACATGCAGTTTCAACACGATGCAACAACTCATCGACCGTAGTGACTGGTGTATGGTGACGAGCCAGTCACTCCACAACCATGGACCAGACGTATTATATTGGAGAGAGGTCTGGACAGGACAGGATGACATTCATGCATTTTCAGTATCAAGGAATGTCTGTACAATACCGACAACCTGCGGTCGTGCATTGTCCAGCTGAAACGTAAGGTTTCCAAGCGCTCGAATAAGGGGTAGGGCCAAGGGTCGAAACACACCGGAAATGTAACGTGCACTGTTTAAAGTACCGTCAATGCTAACAAGAGATTACCAAGACGTGTATCCAATAGCAACCCATGTCATAATGCCAGGTGACAGACCTGTATGACGATGACGAATGCATGCTGCCAATGTGCCCTCAACACGATGCCGCCAAACACGGATGCGACCATCTTGATACTGCAAACAGGACCGGAATTCATCTGAAAAAATGACATCTCACCATTCGTGTGCCCAGGTTCGTCGTTGATCACATCATTGAAGATGCTCCTGCCTGTGATGCAGCGTCAAGGGTAGCCGCAACCATGGCCTTCACGTTGAGATTCCATACTGTTGCAAACGTCTACGAATTGTTCGTGGAGACACTTTTTGTCTTGCAAACACCCCCGATTCTTGACTCAGGGATCGTGACGTGGCAGCACGATCCATTAAGATCAGGAAGATCAGGCGGGTAACATACCTGTCTTCTCGATTGCTAGTGATAGGGGCCGTTGAGATCCAGCACGTCATCCCGTATTACCGTCCTGAACCCATAGATTCCATATTCTGCTAACAATCATTGAACCTCGATCGACGCGAGCAGCAATTCTGAGATATGATAAACCGAAATCCCGGTACACTACAATTCGACCTTTATCAAAGTCAGAAGCGTGATGGCATGCATTTCTGCTTCTTATCCAAGGCATCACAATAAATTTCAACAAGGAACAACGTTCAAATGCAATTTTGTATGAGAAACCGGGTGAACAACTTCCACATTTAAACACATTGTAGGTGTCGCTACCGAAGCCTGCTTTGTCTGAATGCGCTGAGAAGCTAATCATTTGCATTTCACAGCACCCTCTCTTCCTGTCGTTTGAATTTTACGACTGTAGCATGTCTGTCGCCTTCTTGGTTATGAGTTTTAATGACCAGTAGTGTAGGAGCGATAAAGTAACTTTTCAAGCAATTGAATTTTGTATTAACCTAACATTTTTCATTTGTAATTTCTGCAAATGCAGTTTTAATAATCATTAAAAATACAAAAATTTCCATATATTATAAGTGTAGAATATATTGTTAATAGAAAGGCATTTCTTTTTTCAAATTATAGAAAGGCCGAAACACGTGTATTAAAAAATTAATCAAAATCGTGTTTCCTACAGTGGGTAGTTTTTTTTCGTGGAATTTGGCTTGATTCTCTCTTGACCCCAAGGTCATTCAACTCAAGAGGCTCTGAATGTAATCCATGTCTGTTTCATTTTCAAGAGCACAAGGCTGTGGTAGCATCATGAACTCGTGGTTGGCGGGGCATATATATAAATCTGAGCCTTGCACCCCTAAAAAGGCGCCGTGGAAGAGGGAAACGATGCATGCTAAGATTGAAATATCCTCCCGCCTGTGTGGCGGGGAAGTCAGAAGAGGGAGGTGCCAGCTGAGGTGTCGTCCATGTCATTTGACCGTGGTCCGTCGCCCTCGTGTTACTTCCTAGTGCGACCTAAATAGAACTCTCCCTCTCTCATTTCCAAGAATACCAGTTGGCATGCATTCGCCGTCAGTTAAAGCAGTGCTTCTCGACCTTCTTATAGCCCGAGAGATTAATGCTTGATGTAGATTGTAATGTGGATTAATCATATTTTTAACACAAACATAAATTAATAATATCTTTAACTCAAATGTTGATTAATAACATCTTTAACAAATGTGAATTAATAATATCTTTAACATAATTATAAATTAATAAGAAACATGATGGTAACTACCAGATTTATGTGTATTATGGGCTGATAATTAAGGTTGCACAGAAACTCTAGGCATAATAATTTTAAGAATAAAAGACTATCGGTTATATATATATATATATAAATGATTTCACTCCTGAAGATCAAACAATTGTAACTAATTTGGCATAATAAGAGTAGGTTATTGATGTTTTTAGGAATGAATATTTCAAATCTGAAGAGGGCAGTTCCATTTCTTAAGATTTGTTGATAAGCTTTGACAATATAAAAAGAAAATATATTACTCACTGTGATTAAAATCTTCGTTCAACATTCTGCCGATCAACGGGACTGAAGGGTACAGCCTAAGAGATTCCTGAAGTGAAGTAAACAGAAAATGTAAGAATCAAATTCACACTTTCTTTTTCAAATATAAATGTATATACCTGTATAATTCAACCTGTATGTTCAAATATAAATGTAATGAACCTGTTTTTGTGCGGTCTTTTTATATGCGATTTTATTTTTGTGCGACTTTTATGTGCGATCTTTTTTTATGCGGTGTATGAATTGCAATGACTTTGGTGCCACTCTAATGTTTTCTATCTATTTACCAGTGGCGTAAAGGAGAATGTTAGGGCCCCCTCCCCCTGAAAGTCAGGTTTCGCCTTTAATATTTTATAAATTGGGTAAATGCTTATTTAGTGTTAGTCAAGCCTTCGATTCCTAGAGTCCTGCCCCCTCCGTTGTAGGACTTAATGGCTTTGGCTCCACTGTAAAGTTTTCTATCTATTTACTGGTGGTGTAACGGAGAATGTTAGGACCACATCCCCCTGAAAGGCAGGTTTTGCCTTTAATACTTTAGAAATTGGGTAAATATGTATTTAGCGTAAGTCAGGTCTTAGGCCCCTAGAGTCCTGCCCCCTCCCCGTGATGCGGGAGTTGTACGTTACGCCTCTGAAATGTAGGCTCTTTAAGATGCTCTGTTCATTTGTTATAAACAGTCTTCCGACAATGCGCAATCAGTTGCTTTCACTCAACACTCCAGAAGCATGTACTTCATTTAAGACGAAACTTTCAATGACAGTGACATTATTAATAATTTAATAAATTATGAAGACGGACAAGAAGCGGAATTCCTTGAGAGTGGATAAAAATATGCAGGTATCCAGCTTTTCAACAAGTTGGAGAAGCATTTTATTAAAATAGATACCAATTGAAAAAAGAGTATAAAATATCAAAAGGGCTTCAATCATGTATATCTGGTTATCGTGACATTTACAAGCAACTAACCACCCGAACTTTGACACAAAAACTTATCTCTTAATTTGTAGTGCCAAAAATTAATCAATTGAAATTGTACTTTCAAGTGGCGAAAGCGATTTTGAACTAACTCATCACAGGAAGATGCCCACTTTATATTACGATGAGTAGCAATGAATTATATGTATGTACATTTTGAAATCTTCTCCTTGTAAACAATGAGAAACTATATGTTTTTAAAATGTTTCCATGTGTAATATTTAATTATTTATTTTGTTATGGAAGTAATCTTAAATAAATTTCGTAAGTAATTGGTATATTTTATGAATGCCACTTTTTTATGCGCTCCCGATCCACCGGATTAAAAAAATCTGCTTTATTTCCACGAATTAGTTTGTTTTATGTGAGAACTTATGAAATTTTTGAATATTTTTTTCGTGCGTTTATTTTTATGTGGTCCCTATCTACCACACAAAAACAGGTTCAACTGTATTTTTTCTCTTGAAAATGGAACTTTCAAGGTATTTGTTGGTTTCTTTCAATGCGTGTATATGTTACAAAGCATCAAAATAAATCCAATTTAAGCAGCGCGCGTATCCTCATTGAAAATTCTTACTATTTTATGAAATGAAAATACTAGATCCAATCTTTTAGAGTTGACGTTCCACCTCAACAGAAATGGCCCAAAATAAACTTTTCTTTCCGGTCGAATTGGTTGATGCAGCCAAAACAAAAAAAAAACCTTGAAATGCCCCGTCTAAGGGCTTCGATTCTAACAAACACACGAGTCTAAACAAAAAAAACTTAAATTGACAATCCGTAGAAATAACTCAAAATATGGAAAACAAATCCAACGGGGAAAGCGAACCTTGATAACGCACTCCAGGTACTTCATATCTCTGACGTCATCCCGGGTGACTGGCCGCTCAGTGTCCTCCCCGAAGATGGAGTCCAGTTCTTCGTGGATTTTCCTCTGCACCTCGGGGTAGAGGCCGATGCAGTAGAGAGAGAAGTTCATGGCCGTGGCTGTCGTGTCGTGGCCCTGAAAAATGACGCCTCTTTTGAGGCTTTAAAAGGAAGAGAAGCAAAGAATAGAAACAAATAGGTGCGTTGGATATGGAATCTTTTTAAGAACTGGAAAAGTGCCACTGCTAAAAACAAAGTATTAAAATTAAATATTGACAGTACAAAACTATAAAAATTTTGCTTATATTATGGAAATGGGAAAAAAATGGAAAATCATTTTGACTTATATAAATAAACTGTAAAAGAAGAGAAAAAGGACATCGTATACCTCGAACATGAAAGTATCAATTTCTTCTGTGATGTCCTCTTCGGTCAGCTGCTGTCCATTGATGTGCTGATCGAGGAGCAAATCCATCAAGGCCTGTCGTTTCTTGCCTGCCAGCCGGACGTCTTCCGTTTCCATAGAACCATGAACGCGCTGAGCCAAAAGAGCCGCCTTTTTCTCTTTGATAACCTGTTGCCAAAGACAATGACGGGAACCTCGAGAATTAAGTTCAAATTTTAACGTAAAGTAGAAACTAATATGTGCTGGGTTTTCTTTTAAAACTAATATATTAAAATTTCACATAGCGACAATTTCCAAGTACAAATAACGAATAACTGTCGGTACCGTTGAGAATAAAACAAAACCACTATATTACAAAAAACAAAAACAAAATGTAATGACCTAAGTAAAGCTTGAGGTACTTACGTATTACCGCAACCTACTGGCGACATTATATGAATCGAAACACATGGTGGTTAATTCAGCAGCGCAGGCGACAGAAAGAAAATCGTTGTTGCTAACTTAGCAAGTTATTAATAGACTTGGGAATTGTTGCGACTAAACGTAGCAAGTTTGAATTGGGGGTTCAAAGCCCCCGACGAAATGAAGAAAATGTAATTATTGAGAAATGTTTCAATCATTATATATAAGAGTTTCAAACGAGGGGAAGCTCTAGACTTCGATCGCATTGAAAGCTGTTTAAAAAGATATCCTAAGCTATAACTCAACCCGATTGCAAAAGCTTGAATAATTTATATTTCCTATTACGAAATGCACGAGTTAAACTATTTTTATAAAGAAAAGGATCTCCCCTCCCAAATTCTTACTACTTATTTGCTTTCTTCTACAGTAGGAAAAATTTGAGAAAGTTTTTATGATCAGATAAAATAGAGAATTCAATATGATTCTCAATTATAGCATCCATAACTATTGGTTTTCGAGGTTTGAGGATTCTGAAATGTCGTAGATCTTCAAATTACAAAAACTACAAATATTAAGTTAAATGACACATATCAAGAGAGATTATTTATTATATTCCTTTGAATCTTCTGTGTTGAGTTTTTACACTTATTTTATCCTTTTATAATCAAAGTGCGCACTTTCTGGACACTATAGTGAATGTAATTTATTTATGTCATCCTGATCATAGAAAATCCGCACAAAATAGAAATAAAATATTCTCGAAGAATAAATCGCGTGAAATTACATTAATTTTATCCAGGGGTTTTTTTTGCATGTTCTAAAGTGCAGAGTATTATATTACATTTTTTTTTTACATTACATTTTATTTTACATTTTTCCAATATATATATCAGACTCTGTTCGATTAGTTTCCGTTTCTGAATAAAATATTTCCACTTCTGCTTTTAATTCCATTCAAATGAGACGGTGTTTGTAATTTGGCTCAAAAACAGATTAATCAAAATGAATTTAATAAAAATACTCTGTTGTAGTAAAAGCAAACACAACTGCTCTTGATTTGTCTATATTTGCCCTTCTCTTAACCTCACGCAGTTGTGTGAGATTTTCTTATGGATACTGAAATATGATTTGAAAGTAAGTACAAAAAAGAAAAAGAAAATATTCGCAGTAAGTAATCTCTTAAAGTTACGGTAATTTAGTCACCTTTTGGCTCTGTTAACGAACAGCGCCCTCTAGCTGATTGTAAAAAAACTTCAGTGTGTGTGCAACAATAACCTCAGGAGAGGTAGTGCATGGAGTAAGAGAAATTAAAGGATGACAGTCCACTGCTAGTGTTGTGTATTGTGTTGAGTCAAAACATCACCTTTAAAGTTATTTTCCCTGTCTTTAATCTAAATGTAAATCATTTTCAGATTCTAATCTTTAGTTCTTCGTTTCTAGTTGAATTTTTTATGTATAAAAATATACACTCCAGAACATTGAAAGTGGCATCTCAAGAAGGAAGTGAGCTACAATCGTGAAACTTCGCGAAATAGTTGAATGATGTCCGATATGAAAGTTATCCAATTTTGGTGCCAATGCGCATGACCATACACAATGCATTGGCGCTGCATTCAGGAAGTGAGATTGGTTAAAGATTCATAAACGTAATAATCATTTTCCGACAATAGGGGGACTTCAACAAGCGAAGAATGCCAGGTGCGAAGAAGACATTTCGCACATTAGAATAAGTTCAAGAGGAATCTAACCACCGGGGCATGAAAACCGTAGGCTGGTCGAAGCACAGTGTTGCTGGCACGTCGATCATTCAGAGTGAACCATCAGAATACTAGATGCTGTAGACACGAGAAGGTATCCAAAAGCAGAGAATAAGAAGCGAATATGCCATCAAAGCACCTTTAACACTGAAACATCCGCGACTTCATCTACAGTCGTGCTAAGCCAGAGTAACGTGGAATGCACAGATTGGCAAAAAAGATATTTAGAGATGCATTCCGATTCCTTTTGGGGACAACCACGTACTGGTGTAAAGGCACCCTGATGAGCTATATAGTCAGCCTCTCTTTTGCGCGATACACTTTCCATATATCAGACGTTATGGTTGGAGCGACCCTAGCTAATTAGGAGACAAGGAATCTTAGTCCAGCGTTCTTCGCCCCACTTGGGATTTTTCCTACATGGGCAGATGTTCAGTAAGATAATACTTGTCCGCATACAACTCTAGCTCAAGACTTTTTTCATCGTGTTCAGACGCCCCCATGACCAACCCGCTCACCGAACGGCCTCTATAGAGCGCTTGTGGTGAAATTCCAGGTCACTCAGTACTTGATTTGAAGGTGGCTGTACAAAAATTTGGGGGCCTTAAGACAATTTCCTACATTTAATCGAATGCTGGACTCTCTTGCGGCAGGAGTCAGGCTGACTCGCCCTTATGTTGCACTGTACTTGTCTAACTGCACTCAGTTTATTCGTTGCCTTCATTTGGGGATCAATTAAATCTTTCGCCTATATCATTAGGAACATTAAACTTCTTTCTTGGTGAGCTATTTTCAATGATTCTGAGTGTATATTAAACATTTTAATCACATAAAAAATAAAAATTCCTTCATGTGTGGTTTAATCTTGTTATCATATTTTCAACCTAAATCAGAAACAAGAATCCACGTTACCTTCTCTGTAAAAGAATGCAGTATCTTGAGATCTCTGTTGAAACCTCTGCCCGTCTGGGATAAATTGAAGAGAAAGTCTGACCACAGCAGAGGTCGGATAATGCGTTCCAGAAAGACGTCTCCCAAACTGCAACATAAATTCTCGTTACATGTTGCTGTCGGCTACACTTGTTCAAATGCAGCAGAAGGAAAGGTTCATAAGTTAAAAAGTAATCGTAAAATAGATTCTGGAGGCGAAATTAATGAAATATATCTCCACTTTAAACGCATCAAGAATTTAAATTTCTCTCGAAATTGGCTTACGTAATGCGCCTAATTTTTCTCAATCTATGCCAGATCACAAAAAAGCAACAAAAAAAAAAGAAAATGAGTTTACTGCCAAAAGTTATGCGTAAAAATATGCATGGTGTCTTTACGATATAATTGCAAGAAAAGTCAGCCATTTGTTATATGTGTAGACCATCTTTCCGATGTCTTTTTTAAAGAATGTTGCGACCATAAATGTAAGAAGGACCTGAACTTTGTTTGGAAGCTTCTTCTTGATCTGAAACTTAGACCTCCTTGGCAGTTCTTCAGTTCAGATAAGGGACGAAAACTAATCCTTGTTAAGCCTTTCGCGATGGGCGTGCAATATATGTACCAGTCTCAAACCCACTTATTGGACAACCGACCGTTCAATGTACTTTTCCGTGGTGACGACCAATCCTGTAGAAAAAGTGGAAAACGTGATTCACCAATGATTCATCCGGCTGCTGGTGATATTTGGGATGGATGCATATATGACACACCCGTTTCGAAAATGTTTCGCATTGATCAGTACGTCGTAACGTACTGATCAATGGAAAACATTTTAGTGACGACGCGTCGTCACGAAAATGTTAAGTCGAGGCTCTACCCCGGATGATTGAGTACATCCCATTTAAACAACAGTAAAATGTGTTTCGTTACAGCAGCACTGTGAAGGGGAGTTCTGTCACAAATGACGCTAACTCTTGAATTCAGCATTCCTTTTATTTTATTTTGAATGGCTTCAGAACAATAAAGCATCTCAAAAGCGCGTTCACGTCCATCTCACAGTACCAAAGGTAACATTTTTCAAAGAGGTCATCGTAAAGCTCCTCTCCACCGTATAACAAATGCCTCAATCTTCAAGATGACTATGTCAACTATGTTTATATATTTCTCGAACTTTTGGTAATAAATTCATTTTTATCTTTGTAGTTCACTTCTTATGCTCCAATGGAGGTTAAAAAATAGTATCCCTCGTATTGCTTTTTTCACAAAAGTTTCGAAAATATACTGAAATATAAAGTGCGGCAAATAAGTTTTAAGACTGTGTCCGTTAAAAGAAATGGAAAAAAGCAAGAAATTTACTTCCTGTTTTGGTTTTTTTATTCAAAATGGGGGATCCTTCAGATTCAATTCACTTGTTACAGTGATTTATTAAGGAATCGAACTCCTGTTGTAGATCACTTAGTGAAACAACCTGCAAAGCATGCGTCGAAACTACTTGTAAGGTCGAAATTCCTCAAAATAGAACCCTTTTAATTTCATTTTAAGTTTTGGGAATAAGGAGTAGTCATAAGGTGGTAAATCAAGGGAATATTGGGGTTGGTTCAATACACAAACATTATTTTTTGCCAAAAATCGACGAGCAACAAGGAAGGTGTGACTGAGTGCATTGTCGTGCAACAAATACCAACTGCTTTCAGTCCGATATTCTAGACCAGGGGTGGCGAACCTTTTTTCTAAAAAAACGTTTAATGAGTTATAGGCGTGCCATTAAATAATTGTGACTTGTGATTATTGAAGAAATAATAAAACTAAATACGAACGAATCAAAATTCTTTATTTAATACGAAAAAATACATTTTGCACTGTATAGTAGTAAATGTTTTAGTTATACATGTAATTTAAATTAAAATATCATTAGTGTGATTTCTGCTGTTGTAGATTAGAAGACAAATAACTTATATCAGGATTATAAGATGTTACTTTTAGTAGAATGCATGCTGAATTAGAGTCGTCTACTAAAAGGTTTCTAAGCGAGTCTTTGATGTTATTTATCTCTGAAAATAATGACTCGCAGGCATAGGTAGATGAAAATATGGTTAAAATAGCATACGCCAACTTCTTCAAACAGTTAAATGCGTCTGGAATCGAATTCCATGTTTCCAAAATTTCGTTACTGGTATTTTTACTTATATTGCTTGTCAATCTTTCTGCTTCAATCAATTCCAACTTTTTCCCTGTTTCAATAAACTTTTGAATCCATATTAAACTAGACTGGAAATCAATTAGTTGCATTTCAAGTTCTTCATTTTCCAACCAATCGAATTGAGACAAATTCAGTTTATCAAACGAAATCACATCAGGGTACATAATAAAGTTGAACGTTTCCGATAATTCCTTGAACTGAGAAAATCTCGCTGAAAATTCTTTGATTAAAGAATCCATTATGGAAATAAAGTCATCAGTAACTTTTTCTTCATTTCGTTTCTCTTGGGCATCTAAATCTTTGATATTTTTTTTTCAAGTTTCGGAAGTTCTTGTAGTTTTTTGTAATAATATCGTTTCTGAAAACATATAGTTTAGCTTCAAAAGCGCGAATGAGATCCATCATGACGATAACTGTTTTATTCGGGCCTTGAAGCTTTATGTTCAATTCATTAAAATTTTGGCATATGTCTGTAAAAAACATCAATTTTAAAAGTCACATAATATTCATCAACTGTGGGTATTGTTCAATTTTGCTCTCTTTTTGTAGAAACAGTCTGATTTCTTCCAAGCAATCAACAAATCTTTGAAGTACGTTCCCGCGGCTCAACCAGCGAACATTGTTATACATTATTAAGCCATTTTACACCGAATTGACTTCATCCAACAAAGCATCAAACTTTCGTTTATTTAAAACCTGCGACGATATGAGGTTGACTACTTTTGTGACTAAAGTTATTACATTATCAAGAGATGTTAAACCACTCTTTGCACTTCAGGCTTGTTGGTGAATAATGCAGTGGCATTCAAGAATCTAATATCCTACGTCTGTTTTAAATAAAGAAATGAAACCATTTTTTTGCCTACCATATTTGGAGCACCATCAGTGGTTACTGAAACAATTTTTTTCAAATCAATTTCTTTCTCAGCAAGCTCTCCTTACTGCCATACAAATATCTCTGCCCTTTGTAGTTGTTAACAACGATGTTATCGCAATTAATTCTTACTTAATGATGTTTTCTACACAATATCGAGCAAAGACAGCTAAACGTGCCGATTTAGTAATGTCAATACTTTCGTCAAGACATAGCGATATAAAAGGAGCGGAGTTAATGTCATTTTTTTGTTGATCAGTAACATTTTCTGCCAATTTCAAGATTCTATCTTTCATTATGTTTCTAGATAGAGGAACATCTTTGATGCGCTGAATTATCTTATCTTGATTATCAAAATCATCAAAAATGCCAACTAAGCTTCCTTCAAAAACTCTCCCTCTTCAAAAGGTTTACCATGCCGAGAAATGGCATTTGCAGCCGAGTAACTTTCCGCACTTGTGTGACAATTTTTGCTTACATATTTAAACATAGACGTCGACTGTTTATTTCTGTCTTTTATTGCACTAGCAATTAATTCTTTTTGCTCTGGTTCACTTTTTCACAAAAGGATTTGTGATTTGTTTCAAATTGTCATTTTACAGACGATATGTTCTACATACCACTGTTACAGAACATAAAACACACACCGCTTTGTCGCCTTTATTGATCATGCCATATTTCTCAGCCCACCAAGTTTGAAATTCTCTGCTACACTTACTATCTTGCACCTTTTTTTTGTTGAACTAACCATGTTAAATAGCAGTTAAAAATCGTAAATTTAACACAAAACTTTAAATGTACAGTTGCGTCGATGAAATTGACTATTCTATGTGCTCTCGCTTGATTCCTCCCCCCCCGCCAAAAAAACCTTTTCACCGACTGCGCATTACTGCGGGCTCATGGGCAGATTTATTTGTTTTTAGGAAATTGAGTGCTTGTACGAGATTTCTGTAGTGTCTGCTCTTTCGCTTTTGTCTCAGGTCATTAAAATTTTTAAAAATAAAGCAGTGAGAGTTACTTTACCAATTAGACTTACAAGACAAGAATTAGATCACATTAATAAATTAGATGTATATACAAGCTGAACTATTAATGTAAACGTTAGAATATGTTTTTTAAACAACTTGAATATATTTAGAAATAGTTACATACACACACTATGCGTAGATAAACTTTGCATCATTAGCAATTTATAATATACGAAGTATTTACGCAAGACATAACAAACGAGTCTGCTCCCCGACTTGTCGGCGTCGCGACGGATCACTCGCGTTTGTTCATAACACTTAATAGTAAACTTAATTATTTTAAGCTAAAATGCAAATCGTTTTTGATCGATCGCGTGCCCAAAATATTCTGTCGCGTGCCATCATTGGCACGCGTACCATTGGTTCGCCATCCCTGTTCTAGACGAATGCAACGAATTTTGATCATCAAGCGCGTTAAAACATCTAAGTAGTACTGAACGGTAATTGTTTGTCCAGTTGGAACAAATTCATTATGGATAATATCTCTAGCATCGAAGAATGTAATAAGCATTGTTTTGATTGTGGATGAGATTTTTCTTGAGGTTTTTTTCAGGGTCGTATTGGAAACACAACGTTTCACATCACCTGTCACAATGGACTTCAAGAAGTTTGGATTGTTTTCAGCGGTTGAAATTAAGTCACTGCAATGTGCACTTCTCATTGCTTTTTGTTCAGGGGATAAAATGTCTGGAACAAATTTAGCACACACGTTTCCAATTATTTCTTTGTTGATGTTTAAAGAGTCTGTCATCATTCTTAATGACGTACAGTGATCGTTTGCCACAAAATTTCGTACTTTCTCAATAATTTCAGGTGTTTTTGATGAAATTGGTCTTCCACTACGCTGATCATATTTAACCATATCTCTTCCATCCAAAAAACGTTTGTACCACTCAAAAACGTTTGATCTACTTAACAACAGTCACCGTAAACTTGGTTCGTGAGTTGGTATATTTCTGAAGTACTTTTTCCAAGTTTTGCGTGAAATTTGATTACAGCTCTTTGTTCCAACTTAAAAATTCAACGCTAAAAAAGTTCATTTCTGTATAATAAACACTGTCTTCTCTTAACTACTTAACTAACTGTGTGTCAGCAGGCCATGGACATTATAATGCATTCGTATTTGCACTCATGGCGTTTTACAGCCTGCGCTCTGGGACGAGTGAAAACTTATTTGCCGCATTGTGTATTTACGAAAATTACTTAAACCTTGGTCACATGATTCGATTTTTTTATTAACATAACACTCTTAAAAAACGTGAAGGCTGTTTGCGAAGGGCCTTGTAATTTTTAACTTTTATCACCTGAACCTGGCACTACATTCTTCAAACTTCTTTATCACACCAAAGGGAGGATTTTGAGCCTTGACAGATTCAATGTGCACTGAAGACACAGCGGGTCTTCAGTGGCGACAGGAGTTGAACCCGAGAATCAACAATGCCAACCACGAGCTTGCGACCTGATTACTTGGCTATCGCAGCCTGAATTTTGGTTACAAAAGACGTTGATGTCACTTAAGCTGTCTAAGTCAAACTTTGAGCTTTTAAACCAAGCTGCATTGGAAAAGAATTTCGTGACTCAATTTTCCTTTGAATGTACCGCATTTTCCATTTCCTATTCGACAGATTTTCAGTGCATTAATCAAAAGGAACTGCACTCTCTAATTTTTCGTTCAACGATTGTTCGTTAATCTATGAAGGTTAAAGATGGTAGTCCAGATTAGATACAGATTTATTTAATTGAAACATTCCCCATTTCCAATACATATTTTACATTTTCCAACTCCGTCTGTGAATCTCTAACGTTGATAAACCAATTCTAGATATAGTTTACATACATTTTGTTGTAGATGCAAATATCCTCCTTTCTCTTATTTATAATTAACACATTTTATTCAGTTAAAGTACAAGCTTACTTTTGACCTAAGTTCAAAACAATCAATTTCTAATGAAAGATAACTATTCTGTTAATGACAATATAAAAAAGTCACTTAGTCGTTTTACAAAATTTTATGGTAATTACATAGTATCTATATATTCCATTCCGTCAATCGAAATTTCTTTAAAACTCTGGTTTCCTTCAAAATTAAAGCTCCCTCTAATTCGCGGGATGTTTCTTCACGTTACAGGGATATGGATCTATTAAAGATCCTCCTTCCCCTATAATTTGTGGAATGTTTAATCTTTCCATAATATATACACTGAAGAGCCAAAAAAATTGGTGCAGGCATGCGTATGCAAATAAAGAGATATGGCACCAATCAGAGTACGGCGTTGAAGTCGGCAAAGCCTATATAAAACAACGAGTGTCTGACACAGCTGTTAGATAGGTTACTGCTGCGACAATGGCAGGTTATCAAGCTGTAAGTGAGTTTGAACGTGTTATTATAGTCCGTGCACGAGAGATGGGACTTAGAATCTCCGAGGTAGCGATGAAATTTGGATTTTCACGTATGACCATTTCACGAGTGTACCGTGAATATCGGGAATCCGGTAAAACATCACATCTACAACATCGCTGCGGCCGAAAAAAGATCATGCAAGAACGGGATCAACAACGACTGACAAGAATCCTTAAGCGTGACAGTCATGCAACCCTTCCACAAATTGTTGCAGATTTTAATGCTGGGCTATCAGCAAGTGTCACCGTATGAACCATTCAAATGAACATCATCAATATGGGCTTTCGGAACCGCAGCTCCACTTGTGTACCCTTGTTGACTGCACGACACAAAGCTTTACGCCTCTCCTGGTCCCGTCAACACCGACATTGGACTGTTGGTTACTGGAAACAAGTTATCTGGTCTGACGAGTCTCTTTTCCAATTGAATGAAGTTGATGGACGTGTATGAGTGTGGAGATGACCTCATGAATCCATGGACCCTACATCTCTACAGGGGACTGTTCAAGCTGGTGGAGGCTCTGTGAAGGTATGAGGCGTGTGCAGTTGGCGTGATATGGGACCCCTGATACGTCTAGATACGACTTTGACATGCGACAGGTATGTAAGCATCCTGTCTGATCACCTGCATCTATTCAAATCCATTGTTCATTCCGACGGACTTGGGGAATTTCAGCAGGACAAAGCGACACCCCACACGTCCAGAACTTCTACAAAGTGGCTCCAAGAGCACTCTTCTAAATTTAGACACTCCCACTAGTCACCAAAATCCCCAGACATAAAACTAATTGAATATATCTGGGATATCTTGCAACGTGCTGTTCAGAAGAGATCTTCACCCCCTCTTACTCATTTATGGACAGCCCTGCAGGATTCCTGGTGTCAATTACCTCCAACACTACTTCAGACATTAATCTAATCCATGCCTCGTCGTGCTGCGTTATTTCTGTGTGCTCCTGGGGGCCCTACACGATATTAGGCAAGTGTACCAGTTTTTTTAGCTCTTTAGTGCACATTTTATATCGATGACATAGCACCTTGGGACTAAAATTGTTCTTGGAAAAAACTTTGCATGTGTGAAACACTCTTTTTTCAAAATTAATTACTGGTAAAAACAGGCATTACCAACTTTTTTGTAATTATTACTATCGGGAAAGAAGCTCACTTGTGCACTGCTTTGACGTAGTCAGGATTTTCGCCTGACTGAGCTCCGATTCTTGCCCCCATTACGGTCTCTAAAAAAAGGAAAAATTAATAGAAGCGTTCCGGTTATACACACGTTATACTAAAAGAAAAATTTTATTTCATTTTAAGTTTCATGAAGTTTCACAAATGTATATATTTATTTTGTAATATTCATATTTTTTATGTCACCGAATATGCTACATTTTTAATTCAATAGGAATCAAAGCTTTTATAATGGAGCAGTGTAAAACAGACTCATTGACTTCCTTACAACAGGATGTAGTCCTTTTGATATACTGAGGGCTTCATCTTAAGTTATATTCACAGCATTTACATCATTACAAATAGATAAGTTGTTAGTTTGTGAACAACTTTCATTTTGTTCTTGTTTAGTTTATTTCAACACAGACAGCTGGTAACAATGTATAAATTCCGGCTGCTGCCAAACGTTACGCACAAATAAGTGCATATTTGATTCTCATGCTAGAGAAATGTTTCCACAAATTCTTAAATTTGGGAAGATTTATATAACCCTTTCTTTATCAGGCACAAATTTATCATCCAATAAAAAGATAATTCTTAGCATTAAACGTTTCACTGGTTTCTTTCAAAATCTTTATTCTTAATGTTGTCATTGTTAGAGCATAAACAACTTACCGCAAACAATGTCCAGAGTGCACAGTACTATCAGAGACATAATATCAACGTATTCTTCATTCTGGAGCGTCCGTAACTTCCTCACCAAAATGAGAGAGTTGTCGTTAAAAATAGGCATAAAATCTTCTAGAATGCGGAAATGGAAACAGGGAGTCAGAAGCTTTCGTCTAGATTTCCATTTAGCGCCAGTGCTGAAATATATGCACCGATATATATACAAAATAAAGAACTTAGCTGGGAAGAAAATCTGGAATTGATAAACAAAATATAAAACGATAGAATATGACTCAAATTTGGTTGTAAGTTCTTTGTTGTCAAAAATATTTCTTTACTTACTTTTATTTCGACTTGAAATAGCCACACATCACATAAAACTAAGCATATGCAGTGAAAAAACTAACACTGTACATTAACTTTTTGTTTCACACCATTTTTGTCTCAGTTCCCCCCAACGTTCGTTAACATTTTTCCCTCTTCTCTCTCACTCTCGTCAATTCTCTTTTTTTTATCTCCCGATGGCAGTGCCCCCTATACAGTTTTAGTAGTGAGGGGAACCTTAATTTTTTTGTAGTGAGGATTTTTTAAAGGAAAGTAGTATCACGGTAAACTAATTGCCATGGTTAAGGTTCCTTTTTGAAATAAGGTTGACAAACATAACCTTGTTGCCAATGCCCTTAGTATTTATTTGAAAGAATTGTGAAGCCCAATTTAATGCCCGGTTTTTCGAAAAAGATATCAACTAATTTGACTATTCATGAAAAGAAACATTTAACCTTCACTGCTTGGATTCTGCTCTTTACATACATTTCCGAATCGACAGTTATTTGTCGTTGTTTATTTTTGAGCTCAACTAAAGAGTGAAGAGTTGTCCGTTTTAAAACTTATGCTCATAACTAATTGAGCAATCTCTCCTTGGGATACAAGATTGGGGATAACTGAGAAAGTTAAATCTATTCCAAGTCGATGTAAGAAACAATGTTTGTTCGCTTATTGCTAATGGCGATATCCCTCAATGGTCCTCTGACACATCATAATGTTCAGTTTCGAAAATCATACCTGTGTAAGTGGAGTTTCCATGTGTAATTTATAGTAAATTATTATTGGTATGGGCTTATTCTGATTCTGGGGAAATTAATCAGTGTTTTTGCAAATTATCTAAGCTATTGTATATTTCCGAATACAAGCCGATCCGTGTAAAAGCCGAAAGTGCCTTTTTTCCTCGAAAACTTATTCAATAGTCATAACCCATTTTTAAGCTGTATTGAAGGGGAGAAAATCCTGAAATGTTCAGACATGTGTCATCATGAAGGTTTAAATGTTGCTAAGCGGGTAAAACGGATGGAACATTTGTCAATAAAATTGTGGAAAAGTAAAACGGAGCGACAAGTTTGATTTCTGATGTAACCCTATCTGAAACTAACACTAAAACATTTTTTCCTTTCATTTGTTATCTTGCACAGTTTCTGTTCTGTTAATAAATTCTACGTATTTTTTTCCTCTGAAAATGAGTAAAAGAGAAATTCGCATACGGCCCGTGATCATTGACCTATGTTTCATTCCATGCAGAAAAAACTTGCTGCGTGGTTATTTGCATTCAGATATCTTAATGAACTATTAAGAAATTCTGATTCTTACATTGACTTCGAAGGATTTAGGTTACTTTTATATTTCTTCCTTTGAAATAAAAGTTCCATTCAAAACACTAAAAACATTAGATCAATACTGCTTGCGCAGGGCTGACGGATAGTGTAAAATAAATAATTTTACTTTGTTAACTTTTTTTAAGCCTGCTGTTCTGTTCGGGTCTATGTGACCCAAAATAAAATTTATACGTTTATAAAAAATATAGAGCAAAAATATTTTAATTAAACTTCTGACATCGTAGATAAACAATATGAATTGAATACGTTTATTTGTATTTCGAAGAAATATTTTTCGATTTATACCTAATGTATCATTCGGGTCAATAAGACCCAATGCAAAAAATCATTTATTTTTGCTCATACATTTTCACTTTTGTTTGGAAGAATTTAAAAGAAAAGAATAATAATAGTTTCTCTAATTTATCCGTTTTTAAAACTTTTTCATTGATGTATGTGTTTGGTCACATAATAAGAGAGCTCATGTAAGGTCAAAAAGTTAATACGATTGGCAGGGGCCAAACTATTTGCTTTTATTGCAACGTTTCTTTTTTTCTGCTGTATTTTCCTTTCTGATACACAGAAAAGAAGTTATCCCCACGAATGGCTGAGAAAAAATGTCAAATTGCATAAATTTGACTCACGCTGATATAGCTAAGCTAATAGAAGCTTTTGAAAGTAAAGAAGTATCCGAATATGAAAATCATACAAGTAATGAAATTGAGAGTGGAAGTTTTGTCAATGATTTTGATACCAATAATCAAAAAATGAACTATAAAGAGAGTATTCAGTCCAAGAATCGTGAAATACAGTGGAAGCTGAATCCGTTGCCACATTCTTCTCAATCAACAGCTACTAATATTATAAAAACTACTCCAAGAGTCACAAGATATACAACGGCAAGTGTAACAGACGTAAAAAGTGCATTTAAAAATTAGTATACAATTCTACAATTGAAAATGAAATCATAAAAATGACTAATATTGAACGAGAAAAAGTTTTTGGAAAAATATCGAAAGTAAAACTTTTCAAACATATATCGGATTATTATTGTTAGCTGGTGTTTATATAATCAACAAAATACTAATGGGATAAAGAAACTGGCAGAAATACATTTCGTACAACAATGTCCCTCGAAACATTTTTCCCCATGTCGAGAGTTAATCGCTTTGTTAACAAATCCACTCGTCAAGAAAGAAAAAAATTGGATAAATTTATCTGCAGTGCGAGATATCTGGAAAAAGTGGATAGAAATTCTACCCAAATTATGCAGGGTGTTCATGAATGAATTTCGGAGTTTTAACGCTTTATAGTATTTGTTATATTTAACTTATTAGTATAACTCGTACATCGAATGAATGGCCAACTGAAACAGTTTTGTTTGCTGGCATGTGTGCGCATGCGCGTGAAACGTATGTTATTTTTTTTTCCCCTTCGCCACCGAGCAGTACGCTAGTAGTAAAATGGGGACTAGTGAACAGAAAGCGTTTTGTTACCAAAGACGGAATCTGCTATTACTGTGCAACGAGCGTTCTGGTGGACATCTCAGTGGACATGTGAATACTCATACTGTGCGCATCTAAAGCTTAGAAAATCCTCACGAGGTGTTAGATTCGTAACGAGACTCACCTAAATTGAATGTTTTTGTGCCATATCTCGGTGGAAAGTGCCTGGGCCTTTCGTTTTCGGAAAACCAAATGTAACTGGTTCTGACTATCTGGATGCTCTACAACTACGGCTATATCCTCAACTGAAAGAAATTGAACCAGGATAACTTCATTTGGCAGGGGCAAATGAAGGCATCATCTGGCATCATCTCAGTATGCGATTGGTGGAGCATCACTGTACTGGACCAATGGAGTTTCCGCAAAGGGCCCCACACGATAAAGCTTGTTTCGCATGGCCTCCACATTCACCCGATCTGACGCCATGGGATTTTTATCTGCGGGGGTTAATTAAAAACTGTGTGTTCGTACTTACGCTACCAGCTGACCTTCCAGACAAGACACAGGATTGAAGCAGCTGTTGCAAGAATTACCTCAGACACACTGAACAAAGTTTGGGATAAACTCGTCTATCAATTTGATGTGTGCCGTGTGGCGAATGGGGCTCACATTGAGTATTTGTAACTCGTAGGTAAAACTGTTTCAGTTACTCTTTCATTCGATGTATGAATTGTACTTGTAAGTTATATGTGATATATACTATAAAGCATTAAAACTCCTATATTCACTTAGAAACACCCGGTGTAATCCGAAAGAAAATATAACTGTAGATCAGGGGTGACCAAGACGTCGACCGTGAAGACATTTTAGGCAGTTCACGTGACCATTCCGATAATGACCTCGGATATTAACAATTTAAATTATGACTTATGACATCGAATTAAAGAATTATTTAAAATAAAAAATTACTACAGTTTACGCTTTGAAACCTAAAACAAACTGTGCAAAGTAATACAATGAATTTGTCGTTTTACAGTGGAGAATTAAATAGAAACAACTTGACAAAGTGGGATGCTTAGATTATATCCAGTAGCCGGTGCGATGATAGCTACGCGGCGGATTCCAGTTTACGCCTTCACGAAATGAGGTCATTTTTCTCAAGCTTTCCGGTATCGGAAATTCTGCTTTTCTTCTTGCCGCAGCTTTCGCTTGCCTCTTCGCCAGGATTCTAGCTCCAGACTCCGTCGAGAACAGAGTTAGTTTCTCTGAGCTCATTTCTTTTGCTTGCCTACGACTGCACAGCTTGTGCACGTAGGTTATTTTTGGCTCTTCTCTTCCAATCCTTTTGACCTGGATCGAATTATGGATACCACTAATGACATGGATTTGACTCAAAATGGAATCATCAATAATGTGTTCACATACCATCCTCACCTTCCAGATTCGTGAGTACTGACGAATTCCTCTACGATAACCAACAATCAATAAGAGAACTGATAAATCTCAGAGACTCTTAAGCCATCTGGGCAAGGAAACTTTCCATTTTACCAGCAACTAGCGACGAGTATACCGCCACTAGTGCAGAGAATTGGGAAATATCCACTCCACCCTTCTTGCCGCCAAGGAAATGATGAACTTACCACTGTTCCGGCTCCCCATATCTATAGAGGCCCTGGACGCCCTCATCAAGAAAGTGGAAGAGCAACGCGCCCATCTAACTCCTGTGGACTCTACTCCAAAAGAGACTGTTCCATCTGACACCACACTGAACTCTCCCAGCAAGAGAACTTTAAAAAATTTAAGACTGAAAACCAACAAAAAGAGACTGATTGATGATGATGGGTTTCAAACCCCAGACAAAAGACATACCACAAAGAAAATCTGTAAGAAAAACCCTTCCTTGCCTCCTACCACCTCCCAGACTTCTAACCCCGCTCAAGCCCCGCCCCCACCTGCTGAATCGAGTGATTCTGAGATTGAGGACGAGGATGCTGGTAAAAGCAATTCTACGGCTATTGGCACCCCCAAAAATCGAATTCCACCAATTTTTGTCAACCCTCCTGACAATTGGTGCACTTTAATTTCCATAACTAGGCAATTAGCCCCAACTCTAATAAGTAAGCTCTAACTGGTAAATTCCTTCGCATTAATGTCCAAAGTGATGATGAATATCGTAAACTCGCTCAATTCCTTCGACATGAAGGAGTTGAGTATAAATCATGTATGCTTAAATCTGATCGGCCCCTTAAATTATTACTCTGTGGTCTTCCTACTTCCACTAAAGTAGAAGAAATACGTGTTGAAATCGAGAGAGAAGGATTTCAGATCCATAAAATCTTCCGATTACAAAAATTTTAAACCAAAGCTCCCATGCCACTAATTTACCTACAACTTGTAAATGATGCCAAAGCTGACACTATCTTTCAGTTTACTGAAATGTTTGGCACACAAATTTCCTTTGAGCGCTATGACAATAGTCGCAACAAAAGACCCAATCAATGCTGGAGATGCCAGGGTTTTTTCCATTCTTCGGAAGTCTGTCATCTCCCAATTAAATACCTTAAATGCGCAGGGCCTCACGAGGCTGAAAACTATAATCGTGCATTTGAAGACCCACTAATTTGTGCCAACTGCGGTGGGGAACATGCGGCGAATTGGCGCCAATGCCCCCGTTTTCCGAAGACTAAAAATAATAAAAAAGGGGACCCAAAAGAGCAATCAAAATAAAAATCAACATACTAAGGGAAATAATCCTAATAACTTGCCACAAAATAAAATTCAAGAGAGAAATTTAGGCTCTCGTGATGATCTAAACTTAAAAAGTAGCATGCATGCTCAATCCAAGATCCAACAGCCTCAATCAAGCTACCGCGCTGTCATTCCCTCCGTCTCGTATTCTAAAGTTGTTTCTGGACAGATCAGGGAGATTAGTCATGTTAACACCCCAAATTTCAATTTTTCAACCATTTTCACAAATGTAATTCAAATGGCTAATGATGAAGGAGTCGATAAGGAACTGTTGGCCCGGGCTTTCCGAACAGCACTCCGAAAACTTTCTCATCCTGACGATAAGGCCTGTGAAATGTTTCAGGCCTATGTCGCGTTAAAAAATCGGGCGTAATTATGTTGCCCACAATTCAGCCTAACTTTCAATCGTGCAAACGTGCAATCAATTTCAATTGGTTTTTGGAACGCAAACGGTCTGCGCTCCAAAATTCATGAAGTCAGAGATTTCGTTTTGGAGCAAAATCTTGATTTGTTTTTGGTCCAAGAAACCAAACTAAAACCTGGTCAGGACCCCCTGATTGCAAGTTATCATCTTTATAAAGATGATCGTGTAATTTTTCCTAGAATTCGTACTACAGGAGGTACCGCTATATACTGTAAAAGTAATTTCGTTCAAAGCAGAGCCCCTTTACCGGGGATACAGTATATGGATGCTACTGCTATTGAAATTAAAATTAATAATTTCCCTCCCCTCCGAGTAGTTTCTGCTTATGCTCATTTTTGTGCGGAAATCAACAGAAAATTCCCCGAAAAGGATTTTCTTAAAATTCTAAATTCAGGTAATAACTTAATCATTGCTGGAGACCTTAACGCTGCTCACAAAACGTGGAATAACACCATGTCGAACAATTTTGGCTTTCGTCTTAAAAGAATTATTCAAAATTATCCCAATGCAAGGATTGTTGCACCTTACACTCCAACGCATATTAATCACGTTCTCGACCGGGAGTACGTGACTCAATTATCGACCTGGCTGTTTTCAAAAATACCCTTTTTAATTATGACATTAGAGTTATAGATGATCTTTGTTCGGATCATATCTACCAGTCATTTTAACTCTATATTCTTACTCTGATACCATGAAAATTCCAGCGCAACTCTCCACCAATTGGGAGAACTTCCGATTCCTTCTTAAAAATAAGCCACTTCCCATTCCGGCGTTTTCCAGCAATGAGCATCTTGACGTTGCAATTGGTCGGCTTGGAGAAAATATCTCCGAAGCACTTGTGGCTGCTTCAAAACCCAAATTTAAAACCGCACCTATTAAATTACCTCCAGATATTCGCTCCAAAATTCGCCACAGAAATAGGGTACGGAGATTTTGGCAAAGATCTAGAGACCCTGCTCTTAAAAATGAACTCCGTACTATCAGCAACGAGATCGCCAGTGATATCAGACACCTCTCCCGTGTAAGGTGGGAGAAAACAATTGAGGAGTTATCTCCCGAAACAGGCACTCTTTGAAGGCGTACCTCCTTTCTCAAAAAGCCTTTTCATCACATTCCCCCCCTAAAGGGCGCTCTCGGCAGTATCGCAGTTGCCCCGATTGAAAAGGCCGAGGTAATTGCTGACAGCCTTCAAAAACAATTTGAACCAAATACTGATGTGGAGAATCCTAGATTCTCTGCACATATACAAAGGAAGTTCCAAAGATTCCTTGGTTCCCCTACCTGTATGGATCTGGAAAAAACATCTCCCTCTGAAATACAGGGGTTCATTAAAAATATCAAACCAAACAAATCTCCTGGTATTGATCTCATCACAAATCGTATCCTTAAAAATCTTCCCACTAAATTTATCATTTTCATTGCTTTGCTGTTCAATATGCTTTTGGAAAATTGCTACTTCCCTAAAAGTTGGAGGATGGCCGTGGTGATACCCATTCTTAAACCCAATTCTGATGACTCTAATCCTCAAAATTATCGTCCAATCTCACTACTTAGTAGCTTGAGTAAAGCATACGAATTCGTGATACTGAACCACCTGAACCAACACTGCTTAGCCAGAAATATTATTATTCCAGAACAGCATGGCTTTGTAACTAAGTGCTCTACAGTAATCCAGTTACTCAGAGTCAATGAATTGGTTCACACAGGCTTCCAAAACCATCAGACCACGGGTATGCTATTTGTGGACATAGCCAAAGCCTTTGATAAAATTTGGCATGATGGCTTAATATCCAAGATGATGAGACTTGGATTTTTGGACCAAATCCTAAAAATTATTCACTCATACCTAAACTCGAGAGATTTCAGAGTTAGAGTCGAAAACTGCCTCTCCAGCCCTCGTCCAGTAAAAAGTGGAATTCCTCAAGGAAGTTTGCTTGAACCAAGACTTTTTAACCTATATATTAACAACATTCCGAAGGCTGACAATGTCCATTTAGCTATGTATGCGGATGACACTGCTATCATTAGTCAACACACTTATATAATTTCAAAATTATTGAAAGATTACAAAATTACATCACAAGGCTTCAACTCTGGCTCATTGCTTGGAAAATCAAATGCATCAAAAAGCGCAAGCCTCCTTTTTACGAAACAAAGGTGTATAGGAAACTTACCCAATATCTACATTTTTGTGACCAACCCGTCCCCTGGGTCACTGAATTTAAGTATCTAGGGCTCATTCTCGACGCAAAATTGAACTTCTCCCCCACATCCGTGCTGCACTTCAAAAAGCGGCAGGAATGAGCCAAACGCTCAATTGCTTAATTTCTCGAAAGTGTAAGCTCCCAATCAGACACAAGGTTTTGCTCTATAAATTATTTCTCCGATCAATTTTGTTATATGCATCTCCCATCTGGGCTTCTGCTGCAGTAATTCACTTGAAAAAATTGCACGTTTTTCAAAATAAACACCTTCGAAAAATTACCAATGCTTCCTGGTTTGTCAGAAACAAAATCTTGCATAAAGATCTCAAAATTGATCCAATTCTTGATTTCATTAAAAATCAGTCCAAAAAGTTTTTTGACAGATTATCTCAAATTCCTAACCAATCTATCCGAGACATCCCTGCCTATGATAACTCGGTCCCAAGCTCCTTCAAAAAGACCTAGAGCTACTCTTCACCACATATATCAGCATTTTCCAGTCCTTAAAAGACTTCGGAGATCCTAAATATAGTCTCTTTTGAATCGATCTCTTGCGTGGTAGTTTAATTCCATGTCAATTATTCTCCTTTTCCACATCATTTGTGGATTATCTTTTATTTTACTCATTTTCCAGCAGATGGCATCACATTATGGAAACTTTCTGTGTCAACGCCTTCTCTTTTCGTTCGCTGTTCAGCGACACTCCCGTCATCACTACACGATTCAACAGTGTTTGTCCTTTCCCTTTATTTAAACATCATGTACCACGAGCACCAAGGCATTAATTGCTTTTATTCTCCATATTTCATCTTTTTTTATCTTCCAAATTCCGTGTCTACTTTCTGATTTCGTTCCGTTAAGAACGAATTAGAGAAGAGCACAGATTTCTACCACCTCCCTCCGGGATGGTGCCTCATTAAATATGTTCCATACTTGCCAATTGAATTATTTCTCGCTCTCTTACTGGTAGTATGTCCTCAGCTACTGGTGAGAAGCTTTCTTTTAGAACGGCTCTGAGCTGTTGTTAATAATTTTGATAGTATCTTAAATTTTATGGAACTTTCAATTAATTCTTCTCTTTTTTTTTCTTTAATTAGGATGAGAGGGTAATACTGTTTTTTGGTAAGGTACCTCGTATTTTGAAGCCGTGGGCGATAGCGTCGCGGCGAGTCGACTAGTCTACCCGTCACACCCACCCGTTTAGTTTCAGTTCTCAGTTAATCGTCTTACGTTGCAGGTCGCTCGCTTCCTGCCGCACTGACACAATAATTTGTTGTTTCAACAACCCGTCCAAAATGACACAGCCAGGTACCAGTGCTAAGAGAAGTAAAACATACCACTATCGCAATGAGTGGGAAGATGATTTCTTTTTTGTTATGGTGAAGGAGAAATGTGTTTGTCTCTCTCATATGTAACTCAAGTGTGGCACTACCAAAAAAAAGCAAACGTTGAAAGATATTTTAAAACCATGCACTTAAAATACACTACAGACTTTCCAATCGGCCGTGAACTTCGAAAAGTTAAAAGTGCATGAATTAAAGTCGAATTTTTTATTTACAGCATTCATTATTTACGAGACCAGGCGCCAAAGCTAAAGCAGTAACATTGGCGTCGTTTAAAATTGCAGGTTTTGATAAAGCGAAAATAAAACATTCGAAGATGGAGAATTGATAAAAGAAGCTTTCTGTAAAGCCGGAGAAGTACTTTTTCACGATTTTAAAAACAAATCTGAAATAATATCGTCAATAAATAATATTTCTTTGTCGTGTAACACTGTGATGCGACGAACTGAAACTATGAATACTAATTTGGAGGATTTATTAAATGACGATTTAAAAGCCTGTAAGTTCCTATCACTTCAATTTGATGAATCCACGGATATTAGTGACATTGCACAGTTATGCATTTTTGTGAGAATTGTTTTCGAAGATATGACTTCAAAAGAAGAGTTATTAACTATAATTCCATTGAGAGGACAAACGGGAAGCCAAGATATCTACAATTCATTTAAAAACTAATATTAACTTATATATTTAAAATCATGTCTTATCAATAAAGACAGGATTTCCAATATATAAATTGGTCTCTATTACAACAAATGGAGCTTCAGCAATGGTCGGGAATCGAATTGGTTTTATTCCCTTGTGCAATAATGATGAGGAAATTCCCAGTTTTAGTAGCTATCATTATCCATCAAAAGGTATTGTGTTCAAAAATACTAAAGTATAATGATATAAGGCAAATTACTTTTAAAATAGACAATTCAATTCGTTCAAGAAGTCTTCAGAGAAGACAATTTCGGGCGCTTTTGGAAGAAACAGAATCAGAGTACGGAAATCTCTTATTGCACACAGACGTGAGGTGGTTAAGTCATGGTGCTTTTTTAAAAAGATTTCGTATTCTGTTACCAGAAATAAAAAAAAGATTCTACAAGTGAAAGGAGAGCACATTACTAAATTGGAAGATGAAAAATGGCTCACATGAAACTAGCTTTTCTCTGCGATATCACTGCAAAACTTAACGACATAAACCTAAATCTACAAGGAAAGAATAAATGTTTAACAGACATGATGAGCGTGATTAAAACTTTCAAAGAAACGATAAAAAGGTATGCGTATCAATATTAAGAAAACATGAATTGAGAAACTTCAAAAACATGAAAGAAGAATGCATCCATAATCCAAACCGAGACTTCCAAGATTTCGCCGAACACTTAGATGTTTTGTTTAAAGAATTTAAAAGAAGATTCGCTGACTTAATTAGGTTAGAAGAAATACTCAATTTTATGATATTTCCATTTAATGAAAATGCCAACATTTGATGGAGTACCTGAAAAAATAGGACATTTAATAGATACCACATCAGTCACGGTTGAGCAAGAGATTATGAAATTAAAAAAAGATGCGATACATTTCTTAAATCCAGAGAATCTAGCTATACTGATTTTCGGAAATTAATTTCTGACGAAACGTTTCCAAATATTTACAAATTGATTTTGTATCCGAAATCATACTTTGGATCGACGTATCTTTGCGAATCTGCTTTTTCAGCCATGAACGCCATAAAAACCAAACATCGGTCGTGTTTAACAGATGAACATTTAATTTCGTGTTTACGCATTGCAATAAGCTCGTACCAGCCACAATACAATAAATTTGTCGCAGATATACAGCTGGTTTTTTCGTCAGACGACTCTTTGGATTCTATTATTGGTTTTATTTCAGGATCAGCCAGCTGATCTTTTTTGACACTCTCATCCTTCCACGGGTCCAATGACGATGTTGATGGCGTTGTAACTTGGCGAACTATTGACTCTCTTGCACCAAATTTCTTTCCTACTCTCGAGCAGTATTTACTGTTCTCCAGGCAAGATTTTCTCTAAGAGGCGTCTCCATTTCTATCTGCTGATCTTTTTTGATGGCTACACACTTTCTTTCACTCGATTACATTTGTACGACAAGGATCTTCTTGATTTACTCGAGGGCAGTTACTTCTTACATGCCCGATTCTACCGCACCCCCAGCAATTGATGTTGTGATCTTCTTTATTTATTCGAGGGCACCTACTTCTAAGATATCCTGCTCCACCACACCCCCAACACGTGATTCTACGTTTCCTCAGGTTCTGACGTTGAGCAATTAAATCTTGAATTTCCTCTCTTAGCTTCTCAATCACCTCTATCCATGAAGATTCACATGGCGCATCTGCATTCACTAGCTCCTCCGATGAAATGGCGATCTCTGCAACTGGCTTCATTGGCGGCCTCCAATTTCAGGGCAGATTTAAGATCTTGGACATCTGCCATTCTTACAGCCTTCTGCAACTGGCTTCAATCCCTCCACGAAATACTGCAAAGAGATTACTTCTCGCACAGTGGCTGGAAGAAGAGCCAAGTTACTTCGGAGAAAGCCAAGTTACTTCGGAGGCATACTCCTGCAAGCTTCCTTCGGTTCTCTCTGAAGTCTTGTTTTCATCTGCAGACGTGCGTAGTCCTTGGAGTATTTCTGGCCGAACCGAAGATCCAGAGCATTATAGAGGGAGTTCAAGTTTAGACGCTCTGTGTCGGGAAGAGTCTGTAGTATTTCGGTGGCTTCTCCTCTAAGGGATACTGCTGGCTGACATATTTTCACCCCTTCAGTCCATCCGCTGGCTTCAGAAATTATGTAAAATTGTGTCTTGTATACTTCCCAGTTCGTTTTTCCGTCATAGGTAGACAGTTTCACTGACATTGTTGAGACAGTCACATGCACCGAAGAGATAGACTCAGTTACTAGAGAGGAAGGCAAAATCTTGCTTTCGTTCTTATTTCCACAAACTAGAAGCCTCTTTTCGAGAACTTCTACTCGCTGTGATATAAGGTTAAAATTTCCAGCCATTTCTTCATATTTTTCTTCTACTTGCTCTTTAATCCTTTCTATTTCTTCCCTCTACTTTCTTCAACTACTGCAATCTTTTCTTCAACTTTCAATGCTATTTTCTCTTCCACGCTACCGATTTTCTCTTCCAGAAAATTCTTCAGTTCTCGACATGTCTGTACATTTTCTAGACCTTTCTCCATTCTCTCCTTTAACTCCTTAGTTTCTGCTTGACTTTTCGGCGTATCTTCCAAACCTTTCTGCATTTTTTGCTCGCCTTTCTCCATTCTTTCTTGCATCTCTTCTTGGCTTCTTCTAGTCTCTTCTTGGACGTTTTTCAAGGCATTGATGCCTTCCAACAAAGCCTTCAGTTGCTCATCCACGCTCTTATTATTGGCATAAAACTCCACCTATGACACCAAACTGTTACGTAAATCCAGATTCGAGGATTTTATGCAAAACAATCACAAATAAAATAAACAGTTCTTTAAGAGCGATGCGAATTTATTATCAAAAGTCCAATCCTTTAAATACAGGATTCAGCGGTAATATTCACAGTGTAAATATCCGATGGTCTTCACACCTACAACAGCAATCAAACAAAATAATCAGTGTTTAAAAATACACGTAAATAAAGATTATTCACAAGCACAGTCAAACTAATAGCTAGTCAAAACAATCCTCACTACTCGCTGGTTTAATCAAGACTGCTCCGTTGCGGCTGGCACTCCTTTTTATAGGCGCGGCAAAAACTTCCAGAAATATAACCGCTCGTGACATTGAGTCGTGACCTTAGTGGAGAGATCCACTATTTTCTAGAAGATTCCAGAGTGTTCCGAACTCGCCAACATGGTCGCCAATGACGCCAAAATGGTTGCAAATGACGCCAAATTGGTCGCCGACTTGGTCACCAAAAATGATGCCAACTTGACTCTACTGCCAAGATTTCGCCAAGTTCTCATTGAATTGCCATTATAACGTAAGGGGCAGCGTTGCTTGTGAATAGTACAATTTTAACATGAAATAAATATAACAGAATAATATAAATGCATTAAACACTCAAATACAAGTTATTTACACTATTTACACAAAATTCGTAACAATATTACTGCTCAAGTTGTAAATAAAAATAAGTTTTAATTTCAAATATTTTTCTATTATTTTTATATAGATGCTTTATATAATTATTGAAAGAATCAATTTTAAATATTTTTCTATTTTTAAGGATGCTTTATTTTATACGATCCATTTTTAGGCTTACATTACAATTGTTTGAATTGCTACAAACGTGTAATAAATACGAACAGAACATTAATTATTAATAGATCTATATACTGTGACGGGCTCACGCGTCTTTTCTTTAATATGTCCTTTGGTTTCTTTGGGGCCAGAATTAATGGCAACTCTTTTCCAACCAAATCCAAGAAGTGAAGAGTGAAGGAAAGATGCAAATTAGGAAGCTTTTAAATATCAGAACCTAGAGTAAGCTAGGTGGCAATTTGAGGAATGTAAAGATATTCCGTGGTTCAAGCATGAAGAGGTTTTGGAAAACACTACATGGTATCAAACAGAAATTATACGTAGTAGAGAGCCCTTAGGTCAAGGTGCATACCATTGCACTCGAGTAAATACGCAACTTCATCTAGGATTATTGTGATCGCTACTTCAGACTACATCAAGGTAGGATTGACTATTTAATATTAGGATTTGTGATAGTATTGGAATTGAGTTTAGGCGAGACAGTTATTGATAGTGGTCCGGGTTAAGTAATTTCGGTATTATATATATATTGTGCGTTTAGCCACCGTAGATTCTCTCACATATATTATTATCTAATTTGTTAAACGTTTAAGTTAAAAATCTTAATAAAGTCATATTAAGATTACGACGGCTCCTAGTTCTTCCTTTATTCCTACACCTTTAGCTCACGCTGATAATCAAAGAGAATGTCACCCGAGGGGAGTCACATCCCATTGACGCCCAACGAGATTTAATTTATATGACCCCGAGATGAGAAACGCGAGAGTGTTTAATGTTTTACCAGAAGTGTACTTTTCGGCGTCTGAAAACGTACAGGAATTTTTAGAGGGTATCGACAATGGATTACTTGAGATACCCAGTGATTTATCGTTTGCTTATTTAAAAGATCATCTCCTGGGGCGGGCCCAATATAGGTATCAGATCAGCGTTAGTGCAGTTGAAAGCAGCGTTGTCCCTGCCATCCAAAATAGGAAAGATTTAGAAACACGTTCTTACACGAAACAGCAAAGACAGAACCAGGAGCCGACGGATTTTGCTTACGAGTTATTAAAGTTCAAAAGCATTCCCTGCCATACACAATAAAAAAGATTTAGAAATTAGGTTCTACGCGTCTCAACAGAGACGGAACGAAGAGCCAACGGATTTTGTTTACGATTTATTAAAACTGTGTAAAATTAAAACTGGGGATGTCAGAGGGAACACTAGTCGATCATATTTTCGTTAGGCTTGAACCACAAGTCCAAAACTATGTGGAGTATCGAAATCCCCAAAACACGATCCAACTGTTAGAGGTCTTATCTAAGTTTGAGGAAAGATATTCATGCAAGGCAATGCGGGGTTCGAGAAATAGTGATATTGTGGAAATATGAGGTTGGAATGAACGTAGGATGTTTAATGCTGATGATAATCGAAGAAATTGGAGAAATTCGGAAGCGGTGCGTAGACCGAGTAATGGCAGAAATAATTATAGGGGTAACTACGACAATGGACGCCAAGAAAATCAGTGGTTCGATAGCAGGAATAGATTTCGGAAGGATGATCGAAGATTTAACTATAGGGGATACCAATTTAGAAATGGGGGTCAAAAAGATTATTTTAGCAAAGGGTACCGCAGAAATAGAGATTCGAGTGAGAATTTTAGTCGAGGCGATAGGAGGCAAAGGGGACGATTGAATGTTTTGAAAGTTAGTGATGTTCAAAGTGATCAGACGCAGTCGACAAATGAGGTAACGATTAAACTTTCGGCAATATGCATGTCTCCAGTGGAACTCCCATATGTTCCTATTTTATTAAATGATTCTTTTACGAAAGCATTATGGGACACTGGAGCGGAGAAGTCATTCATATCGGAGGAAACATACCGAAAATATTTTTTATAAGCAAGTAAAAATCGCGTGCTCAGGTGATCACGGCACAGGGAACTTAAGTTCAGAATATTGGAATTGTGGAATGAATATTCGAATTAGGGAGTTTGTGAAAAACCTTGGTTGTTTCATGTGTTGGCAGATTTGGAATATCCATGTATTCTCGGGGTGGATTTTATAAGTGGATCAAAGATTATTTTGGACTTTGATTGGAAATCGTTGGCGATTCCTGATTCGCAAATTGATACGGTGATTAAAATGATTGAGGAAGGAAAAGTCAAGATTGATCTTTCTAAGACAAGGTTGGAGGAAAAACAGAAACATGAGTTGCGGGATTTGTTTAATAGTTTTAAGGGATTATTTTCAGATAAACCAGGGCTTACTCCTGTTTTATGTCATGAAATTGACACGGGAGATAAGCCACATGTTGTTTCTCGTCCGTATCGTTACGACAGGGTAAAACAAGCGGTACTCGATTATCATGTAGACAAAATGTTGGTCCGGACAAATATCCGGTTAGCGCCGGATAATCCGGAAGCGTATAGATTTGCTGTCAACTATCGGAAACTTAATGCTATTACAAAGTATCCCCATTATCCCTTACCCTTAATAGATGATTTAATAATGAACATACCCCATACAATTATGATGTCGGCTCTTGACCTCAGATCAGGGTACTTTCAACTGGCAGTAAACCCCAGTGATATAGTTAAGACCACACGTTCGTCACGAAGAATGGCACCTACGCATTTCGGCGTGTGCCATTTGGCTTATCAGGGGCAGCTCCCAATTTTCAGAAAAGGCAATAAATATCATTCTAAAACCCGTGATAGGAAAGTTTGTGTATGTTTATATGGATGTCGGTATAATATCGTCTCCATTGTTCACTTAACATATTGAACATCTAAGGGAAGTTTTTCGATTATTACAAGATGCAGGGTTAACCTTAAATAAAGAAAAGTGTACATTTGGTTGTGAGGAATTGAAATATTTAGGTTTAATTATTAATAAGACGGGAGTTAAAACGGATGAGACAAAAGTTCGAACTATATTTGAGATGAAACCACCACGAATTCTAAGGAGGTGTCAAAATTTTTAGGTATGTCCCAGTGGTACGCGAAATTTATTAAAAACTATATTGATCTTTGCGAGCCCCTTTATAATCTTAAAACGAAAACTCAAGAAATTTTGATGGTCAATAGAGGTGCCGAAGGCATTCGACGCGGTCAAGGCGGCCATAACGAAAGCGCCAGTTTTAGAATTGCCGGATTTCAAAAAGTCTTCCGAGTTATTCACGGATTCAAGTTAAATAGGTGTAGGAGCGGTTCTAAATCAGGAGCATAGACCAGTAGTGTATGCTTCTCGCACGATTAATAATGCGAAGAGGAATTACACTGTAACAGAGAGGGAATGTTTAGCAGTAGTTTGGGCTCTGAATAAATCAGAACGTATTTAGGTTCACTGCCGATTAAAGTTATTACGGATCACGCTGCATTGACGCGTTTAACAGATGGTAAAAATTTGTCAAGTAGAATGATCAGATGGGTATTAAAATTAGCAAAATTTATTATAGAATGGGAACATCGTTTGTAACTCAAAATACGTTGACTGACGTTTTGTCGAGGAACCCGGTTGAAAGTATAATAGGAGAGAAATTTAATTGTGTAATAATCCGGGATTTGGTACTTTCGTCACGAGAACAATTAATTGAAGAGCAAAGAAAAGACCCAGAATTAGGTCATATCTATAGATATCTAGAAAATCCGGAAGATAGCTCGGTTAATGCGACAATACGTGAGAATTGGTGCCGCAATTTCAGATTAATCGAGGGCTTGTTGTTTTAAGCGAAATATGCAACGTCATTAGGTGAAATGCGAGTATACACATTCTAAAGTCTTTAAAGAATGAAATAATGAGAGAATTTCACAACAAGCCCATAGCAGGTCATTTAGGACGCTTTAAGACTTACCATAAAATAAGGGACGTTTGTTATTTCCCGTATATGAGAAAATTTATTGAACAATATGTCTCTACATGCCACATGTGTCAAGTTACTTGATCATAAAACCGCATTACCAGCTGGTCGCTTAATTCCGATAGTCTCAAATAATCCAAACGAAATAGTTATGTTATATTTGCTAGGTCCGAACCCTGCGTCGCGAGTGAGACGTAACCGATATGTATTAGTAATTACGAAACACTTTATAAATTGGTGGAGGTCATACCCCTTAAAAAGGCCTCAGCTCGAATAATAGCTGATAGTTTATTTGATAATTATATATCGCGTTATGCAGCTCCAATAAAATTAATAAGTGATAACGATCCCCGATTTATATCCGATATTTTTGAACATTTAAGTAACAGATTATGCAAAAGGCATGGGAAGAATGTTGTATATAGACCTCAGGCGAATAGAGCCGAACGCGCGCGTGTGTGTGTGTGTGTGTGTGTGTGTGTGAATCGCGATCTTGTGCAAATGATTGCATATTATGTAAATGATCAACATGATACTTGGGACCAGTTCTTACGTGAGTTCGCTTGTGCGATTCGAACAGCAGTGAATAAAACGACAGGAAAAAACCCTGCAAAATTTATTTTTAGTTCGAAAGTTGATTACCCCATTTCAGAAATTATTGATGGTTTCGGACGGAACTGAGTTTTCCGTAGGGGATATTGAGAAATTATTTAATGAAGTAAGACGAAACACTAAGGCAAAACACGAAAAGTAGGCGAAATATTATGATAGACGGAGACGAGATGTTCAGATTAAGGTTAATAATTGGGTCCTCATGAAAACGCATCCTTTAAGTTCGGCAGCACAAAAGGTGGTAGCCAAGTTTAAACCAAAATTTGAAAGCCCTTATAGAGTATTAGAGATAATTTAGTGGTTTGTAGTTCGGGAAAAAGAATAACAGTCAATGTAGATCAAGTTAGACTATATCATCATAGGAAAAGTGACGAGATGGAGATAAGAACCAGTAGTTATGATATCAATAGTTCAAGCTATAAATCGAATAATTTTGAAAGTATGCAGCCTAGATCGAATGAGTCGCAGTATAGTAGGAAGAATGGGTCAGGCGAAAGGCGCGAGTTAGAGGAAAAAGGGATAAGTTTTAAGAAAGATCAGGGTGAGAAGCACACAGATAAGACCGATAAGCGCGGACCACTTATGAGATCACCACCTGGCTCGTGGACAGAACCCAGGAGAAAGTTTAAAATTAGCAAGAAAGAAACTCTTGGGTGTAAACGATCGCGTGACTCTGGGTCGGGAGGACCAAAGAGGAAGCAGAGGAAGGGGCAAAAGAATCAGGTTGAAAAAAGACAATTAACTGTAACCAATTATAGTGAATTAAAGGCCCAGAAAGAAATATAGAGGAGATGAAGTGATACTCAGTACCAGTGGCGCACACAGGAATTTTTCAAGGGAGGGAGGGGATCCGGGGTCGAAAGTTCATCATTCTTGCATCATGCTCCTTTCAATTTTGTCGATTTTCGGGAACAAAACATAGTAAAAAACTAGTTTTTGAATAAATAATTAGCATTAATAGCAAGTAATTAATTAAATTTTACGTACTATACACTTAGAATTATAATCAATTAGGAAAAAAATCAAGGGCTTTGGCGGGGGTCCGGACCCTCAGCCCCCCCTCCTCTTGTGTGCGCCACTGCTCAGTACAAGTAGACACAACCTCAGACCAAGAAAAAAGACAAGAGTGGAGTTCCGACCAACCATGGAGAGGAAGACACAACAAGGAGTACCAACTCGAGCCAGACACAGTAAAGGAAAGCACTACAGCGCCTACATCGAAGAGCAAACAAGATCAGGCAGAAAGAATACCAGAAGAGGTAGTCAAAAAAATGGCCAGGAGAGGAAAGGAGGAGCGAATACCCACCGATCAATCTCCCTGGAGGTCATAGTAGGAGACGCCAACTACAAGTTATAAAAACCAGGTTGTGTGTGCGTGCGTGCGTGTGTGTGTGTGTGTGTGTCGTTTCATTTTATATTCTTTTGAACAAGTGGTCGGAAGAATTATTGCAAACAAGCAAGTCACGGTCGGGTATTCAAAATGTATAGCGCCAAGCAAAAGTTGACACAACAATGAGTGCATTTTTCTGGAAGATGAAAAATTAACTTTTGACTTCTAAATTTTTTTTCAAAAAAATTATGGAGAAAACAATTGTAAATATGCATTTGTTTACTTCTATGTATGACTTCGCTGAGATGCGACAATTCCTTTGGTTATTTGTTTTAATGGTTTATTGAAAAATCTTTGTAATTGTATAGTGTATGTATATATATATTGTTATATTGTTTTATTTTAATGTACATCTGGTTTTGGGGGAACACGGCGTAGACAGTCTACTAACAATAACAATAACAAGCACTGCGCGATTTGAGGGGAAGTTTATTGGAAAAGCCATATGAAGTGTATATATGAAAATTAGTTGTAATTTAAAGGTGATTTATAATGTATAAAAATTGTGAAATGTAATGGTATTATGTGCAAATTTGTAATTATCAGTGACTTAAAGTGTTTTTATTTCAGGGTGACAGACCCTGAATTCTCTATAGAAAGCCAATTCTCTAAGATTTTTGTAAAGACGAGATAGAATGGATGTGCAGTATAAAGAAAGAAGATTGTATTAATTTTTAAGTAGCATTAAGTAGAATTAAGTTAGTTAAGGGGCGAGTGGCCCTCGTTTTTCCAACTCAGACATATATGGTTCTTTCCTGTGTCCGTTGCCTGGATAGGGCACGCCCATGTATTTTGTAAAAGTGAGAATCTACCGTTATTAAAATACATAACTGTTAATTTTGGTCTAGTTAATTGAGTAAAATTTATTGTGGCTGTCAAAAGTTCAAATTAAGGAGGAATATTAAAAATTAAACTTAAGATGAATAGTGAAAATTAAAGTTTAAGTTGCATATTGGAAATTAATGGTTAAATTGACTATTCGAGGTTAAAATTTAAATAGAGCATGGAAAGTTAAGGGTGGTGAAAAATAAAATTTAGGCACGTAATTTCTTAAGGTCCATTAAGACCCTTGAATAAATCACGTTTTGCTTCTTGGAGAGGATTGTGACGGACTCACGCATCTTTTCTTTAACATGTCCTTTGGATTCTTTGGGGCCAGAATTAATGGCAACTCTTTTCCAACCAAATCCTAGAAGTGAAACGTGAAGGAAAGATGCAAATTAGGAAGCTTTTAAATATCAGAACCTAGAGTAAGCTAGGTGGCAATTTGAGGAATGTAAAGATATTCCGTGGTTCAAGCATGAAGAGGTTTTGGAAAACACTACATGGTATCAAACAGAAATTATACGTAGTAGAGAGCCCTTAGGTCAAGGTGCATACCATTGCACTCGAGTAAATACGCAACTTCATCTAGGATTATTGTGATCGCTACTTCAGACTACATCATGGTAGGATTGACTAATTAATATTAGGATATGTGATAGTACTGGAATTGAGTTTAGGTGAGACAGTTATTGATAGTGGTCCGGGTTAAGTAATTTCGGTATTATATATATATATATTGTGCATTTAGCCACCGTAGATTCTCTCACATATATTATTATCTAATTTGTTAAACGTTTAAGTTAAAAATCTTAATAAAGTCATATTAAGATTATGACGGCTCCTAGTTCTTCCTTTATTCCTACACCTCTAGCTCACGCTGATAATCAAAGAGAATGTCATCCGAGGGGGCATCAGAATATAAGCCTACCACCTGACATTTACGTTACCAGAAATATACGACTGATTTTGTGTACGCAAAAATATTCAAATATCTAAGAAATTTTTCAGGAATGCAAGGAATTAGAATTAATTGTTTTAATAAAACTATGAAGTTAGAAATTGATATACTATTATTTTACTGTGACAGGTATTCTTGTGATGATCTATATGGACAGTAGTTTGAACATCAATGAAGTGTACAGTTAAATCTAAATACCGATTAATTAGAGACAACAATTGAAACCAATTTCAGCTGAGCAGGTCAACAGCTTGTGTGAGTGGTTGCAGTAAGAGACGAAAGCTTTTGCAGAAAATACGAAAGAGTGAGAAATCAAGTAAATGAGTAATGCACGACCCATTTTGATGTAGACCAGAATTTAGATTAAGCCTCTAGGGTCGGAGATCTTTCCTCGTCATTCTCATATCTTTTTTTTTTTTTTTCTTTTATCTTTGGACATTCATAGGCGTGGTAAGCAATTTAATAATGAAAGAAAAAATGAATCAACATTTTTGAAAGTAAAAATAAACAATTTTATAGAAATTGAGTTTATAAAAAAAAAGTATAGTTTAAAAATTAAAAACTCGTTTCTATAGTTAATTAAGCTAAAAAGTAAAAAATAATTCTTAATATAAGAATAAAATGACGAACGAGAAAATGAATGCCATTGTGGCCAAAGCGTGGGGTGCTTTCTACTACATTTTGACACCAACTCTACATTTCGGAGTAGAACTAGTGAGAAATTATAACAATTAATATCGCTTTTACCTCAATGACATTAATTTTCTCGCTCTTCAATTTATTCTTATGTTAAGAATTATTTTTTACTTTTTAGTGCAAACAACTATAAAAACGAGTTTTTTAGGTTTTTTTTAAACCATAATTTATTTTTCATTTGTTAGTTCGATCTACAATAAAAGGGTGTTTTCCTAGTTTTTTAAACTATCATTTATTCATTGATGAATTAAACTTTTTTTCTTTGTTGTGTGTATTTGTATTAACCATGAACATTTTCGCTTTAAGGTTGTAACTTAATCTCTTAGTCGCCAAATCTGGAAATGGAATCTGGAGTTAGTCTCTATATCTGAAAAAGGGGAATCGTTAACCCTGATGATCCTGATCACGACAATTGATTAAAATTATGAAATTATTATATTGTCATCGGTCCTTGACAAACGTGCAAAATTTCGAAATAATCTGACCTTTTAAAATGGGTAAAAAACGAGTTCAAAGATTTCATTACCTACAGATGAAGCTAATAAAAGCGTGTTAATCACTTCGCGCTGAGAAAGGATAAATCAATGTGAAGATAGATATTTCTTGTGAATAAAATTATTTTATGAAAAAGTGCATAAATGTTTCTCCCTTAATTCAAAATCAACAGAACATTCCTGGTTACCGGGCAATAAATATAAATAAGGTAAGTGTGAACTTGATTTTAAGTATGTTTTCATTATTCATTAGTTTCGTATATTCTTTTTCTCTGTATACATTTAGCGCACAAATCAGTACACTAAATTTAATTTTCTACATTGTACAATTGATTCCAGTCTTTAGCAGAAGTTGCACTGCAGGACAATTCCAAAAGAAATTCAATTAAGTCTGAGTATTATTTAAGTTTTGAATGCTATCTCGTTTGCATTAAGACATAATTCTTACCTCGTGAGTAGGCCTTGCCTCAACCACTTGTGCAAATAGGAGTACTCGTAGCTCTTTTCTAGTGAAGTGGTACTGGTAAGAATAAGCTGACAAAAATAAAAATAAACATGGGTGAGAGTGAGTGAGTGAATATTAACGTCGCACTGTTCAGCTACACGAGGGCTTTTGGCGACGGACCATGTAATTTTGAACCATGGTCAAGTGACGTGGACGACACCTGAGCTGGCACCTCTTCTCCTAACTACCACACCCCACCAACGGGAGGACGTTTCAGCTCTCGACAGATTTAGCGTGCATCGCTGCCCTACACGGCGGGTCTTTAGTGCTACTGGGCTCGAACAAGGCCAGCCACAATCCGATACCTTGACCACTCGGCTACCATGTCCACAACATGGGTGAGAGAGTAGAAGAATGAAATATATTAACTCACAAGAGCAATTGATTATTAGGTAAGAGGATTTTGCTGTAGAAACAATTTCGTGACCAATGATCTCTCTCTCTCTTTTTCTTTTTAGCCACCACAAAGAGGACTGTTGTTTTAGTCAGTGTACAAAGTGTCACCTGACCAGTTTTCAAATCAAAGCACTGCAACGGGCGTCCGAGTAAGCACTTGTTTCTGCCTGTTTAATCAATATGGCAATCAAAATCAATCAAGCACTTGATTCAAATCCATGAACCCAAAGCAAACAATCTAAATCAATGTTCGAAATTCCTATGATGTCATGGTCACATGATAACTGCATTCAATTTGTAGAATCAATAGTCCATGATAAATACAATAACGTGTTTCTAGCCAACCAGTTTATGCTCTTTGCTATTGTCAACTTTTGTTTTTTGCTGAAACTTTCTTTAAAAAAGTACTTATTTTTCAACAATAATAACGAACGTAGGTAAACAAAATACACTTGATTTAAAAGCACACATATTATAAAAGAATTTCCTTTTTCTTTTTAATTTTGAAAAACTTTTTAAGGAATCTTATTATTGAATATCCCAATCAGTCTAATACATCGTCTGATCTAAATTTCAAATGTAATGGAAAATATGTGATTGTTCTCACATGACCGTGATGAATTTAGAGATCACTAATCCAAATCCATCAATCTAAATCATTCCAATCCAATTTAATCCTGTGTGTGTACGTGCATGCATGAACCCGAGAGTGCATGGGAGGTTCATCTAAAACAGTGCTTCTCAAACTTCCAATATTTGAGACCCAAAATTCAATCATAATTTTCATCGACCCCCTCGATACAATAACAATGTATTTAACTTCATAATATTATTCTTTGATAACTACATAATATTATTCTTACATGCCACCGCCCTATATAAACGTTCCTCTCAGCCAAAGCGTTAAATGCCCTGACCGCATGTATTCGTCTTTCCAAAGTGCGATTTTTTCTGTGCATTGCTATCCATAAAATTATTCCGAAGACTTTGGAATGCAATAAAAGGATCTTAATTGGAAGGATTTGCTTCTTTATTCCTTTTTTCTATACACCCTCCCCTTCGATACACCCTGGCCTACGTGCTGTGGCCGCGGTAGCCGAGTGGTCAAGGTATCGGATCGTGGCTGGAATGTCACGAGTTCGAGCCCAGTACCACTAAAGACCCGCCGTGTAGGGGAGCGATGCACGTTGAATCTGTCGAGAGCTGAAACGTCCTTCCCTTGGTGTGGTAGTTAGGAAGCTCACTTGACCATGGTTCAAAATGACGCCCTCGAGTAGCTGAACAGTGAGACGTTCACTCTCTGGACTAAACGGTGGCATTGGGAAGCGTAATTTAAGGGATTCATTAGAAATTAGGAAGACTTTTGCATGACAACTCTATGGGGTAATTATATTCAACTTATTCTTAACTTAGTACTGTTAAAATAATTGTGAAATGCATTGCTCGGTATTGATATATTTACAAGTGTATTGTATCAGTGTAAATGTGTATTTTATTTTTTTATGTCAGAATGTATTTTATTTGTTTACATTCAGTAAAAATTAATTTTTTTTAATAATCTTTTGGTTTCGACTTTTCGATAGGCTCGCGTCCCCCTTGTAGGGTTTTCCCACCCACCCCCTAGGGGACGCGCCCCACAGTTTGAGAAACATTGATCTAAAAGAGTACTGAGCTTTCCTGTGTGAGTGTGCCAATCACTGGCTGCTGGCATACATACAGTAACATTGCTTCTTGCAGACTAAAATTGTTCCTTGCAAAACTTACCATATAACACACACATTTTTTTCTCTCTCTCACTATAAAAATAATTTTCGTGTTGCTGTAATAAATTTATTTATATATAAGGTATAGTTAGTAAAAATGGGTCATAAAAATTCGAATTTATCTGAATAGGAGCGCCAAGAACGATTTGCCTATGGAGTCCCCCACCCATACCTTCCAGCGCTTTCTCGAAAAATCCGATTACGTCATAGATCGTGATGTTATAGATTTCTCCAATAATTTCCAGAGTCATCCATAGGGTCACCAAGTCGCCAAATTTGGTTGCCAAAAGCGATTCCAACTTGGCTGTATCGCCACTATTTCGCCAAGTTTCCATTGGAACGCCATTATAATGTAAGGGACGGCATTGCTTGCGAATATTACAATATTTATCATAAAATAAATACAACAGAAGGTAATATTAACGCGTGAAGCATCCAGATATAAATCATTTACAGTATTTTAAAATGAAATAGATGATGGCAGAACTATATAATACAAGTAAGTTACAGTTTTACAATTTGAGCATTGAGTATGAACAATTGTATAAATTGTACAATAGGAGGTGATTCAACATTAGGATGGCAGAAGGTACCCGCCCCCCTAGTATTATGTAAAAAAAAATAATTAGTTCAGATAAAATCAACCAAACCCAATCAATATTAGTTTTTTATTATTTGTCTCGGTAATAAAGTAGTTTTGCCACTGATAGCCCACAACAGGAGGCAAAACCCCAGGCTCACTCATTTCAGGTGGAGGGAGAACATTTTGTGAAGGGACTTTACAGAAAAAAAGTCTGCTCTGCTTACTCTCTGTCGATCTAAATACAATCGGTTTTGAAAGGAAGTTTGCATCTCTTTGAAAGTTTTTGAAATACCTTGTACATTAAATACAAAAACATTTTTCCATTGTGTGATGGAGTTTCGGAGATAACATACAACTCTGGTGCTCTTCTCACCCAAGTTTGTTACTTTAATCGTGATTCAAAGCGCTCAAGTCCATAACAACCATTCCTTTGTATAGCTTTAGAAGGAAAATAATTCAAACTAAATTTAAAAAATCAAAACTATCAATCAAGATAACTAATTAATTTAAGCATTAAACTGGTTTAGTTTAGTAAAATGATTCCTTATAAATTTAGCAAACCAAAATTTAAATTAAAAACTTTTTTTAAAAAAAGTTTTTTGCTGGTGATTATTTGTAGAAAATGCAATTTCAAACTCACTTTTGGTATTCGTTTCATTTATTTTTAAGTAACAATGAATATATTAATAAAATAATAGCATTAAGAACTCTCCTTTTTATTTAAAAACTTACTTCAAGCAATTCAGGTTTGAGTATTGAGACGATAGGGAAGGTCCCCATCCATATTAACTGAATGCCTTCTTTGTAAAACAGGGAGTTGGTTCCGAGGACTCCTTGCAAAATATCTGAGAAACGAAATTAGAATATTTAAACATTCATGCAAACTAAAGACGTTAAAAGTATGAGGAACGCCTAATTACTCTATAGTAAAAAAACGAAACCTAAGTGTTTTTATAGATCTTTTTTCTTTTAAAATAAAACTCCTTAATTCCAAAATTAACTTTTTTTCCGGGAACAACCCAAATTCTCTGAAATTTTTCCTTCATTTCTCAGAGAAAAAAAATGAATAAAATTCAAAAATTAAGCTACTGAATAAATTCTGCTCTTGAATTGTTTTATTATATCTGTTTGTTTTCTAAAAGTGTAAGAATTATAATGCAGGTGCCCTTTGTGCCTCACACAGTTCATTGTTTTTTGGAATAACATTCTAATGTGATGTTAAAATAGAACTAATTACCGTGGAATTCAAGGTAAACAATTTTAAAAAAAATTTTAATGAATGGCAACATTTTTTAGAATTTAGAAGAAACAGAGTTTAGTGCTCGGTGCAGTAGTGCACACACGAAATTTTCAGGGGGTGGGGTGGGGGGGGGGGTCGAAAGTTCACCATTCTTGTATCATGCTCCTTTTGATTTTGTCGATTTTCGGGAATAAAACACAGTAAAAAAACTAATTATTCATTAAATAATTAGCATTGATTAATAAAATTAATCATTAATAACAAATACTTCATTAAATTTTGCGCACTATGTACTTAGAATTATAATCAATCGGAAAAAAAATCAAGGGCTTTGGGGAGCCTCCCCCTTGTGTGCGCCACTGGCTCGGTGTGTCGATTAAGATGTTCATCTTTTGATCTCGCTCCTTTACTCAAATATACAAATCAGATTATAACGATGTCTTAAAAATACACTGTTCTGATTTATTAAAATTGTGTAAATAAAAAATTTGGTACATTTTTAAATTTTGACAAACATAAATGTCATTAAAAAATGTTTAAAAAAAGGGAATTTTGAAAAAATTTTCTTTAAAGTTCATTTTTTTAAAAACAATTAGGCACATAAAGCATCATTATAAAATACTGTTTAAATAAAAGATACTCAATTTTATTGATAGATACCTTTATATAAAAATTCTAAGTTGCATAAATTAAATAGTTATTCTAAGAATACTTTATTATAGAATACTTTCATTAATATAGTATAAATATTCGCAACTGTGTGTGCACGAAAATTTTCTCTACTTTCTAAAATCTTAGATGGCCATACAGTACCTTATAGAAATAATATTTATGGAATATTTACAACTGGCATATTGTTATTACGGTGTATAGAAATTACAAATATATTTTTAAAACTATTCCTAGACCATTTTAGTTTTATTTAACAGTTATTAGTTCAGAGTTATCTTAGTGAATATAATTTTTAATTTTACTACCAGTCGGCCTTTATTTTTCAAACTTCCAATTTGTATTTAAGTCATTGAATCAAACAATAACTGATTTATTATTCTTTAATTCAAATATAATTTAAGTACTTTTTAAAGGGTTTTTTTATTAATAAGGAATTTAGAATTTGTATCCTTTATTTCTTAGAATTTTCATCAGAATTATGAGCAGAAAGAGGAAGTTTGGCTAGCCATAAAATAGTTAAAACGCACTTCTTTAAAAAGCAGTCCTCAATGTGTAAAGTTTCCGAAATCTCAATTACCTGTTTTAATCTTTAGTATTGAAATAATTTTTATCTCTCCAAGTAGAACATGTTAAAAATTATATACACACACACACACGTTTATGCATTCAAGAAATCATAAACATTTAATCAGCGTATAAACGCATAGGTAAGATAATCTTTCAATTGACATTATTAACTGAAATATTATTTTAAAAAAGCTGGAACTCCCCGATGCCATTATATGTCAATGATACATATATATTTACACACGTAACCTAAATTGTTCAATTGTCATCCAAATCAAAAATTGCGAAAAAGCAAAGGATTCTAAAATTGCTTACAAACGCCTGGATGATGCTGCAGTTTTTTTGAATATATCATGGCTACTTCGTATAGATTTCCAAACACTGTGACAGGGGCAATGCCGGGGATGTTCTTGAATTTTTTCATGAGAGCCTTGTGCTTCAGGTAAAGAAAAGCGTAAAGGGCGAAAACAAGCGATGCGCCCACGAATAACACTGACAACATGTTTGCGGTTGCTGAAACTTCCAACAAATTCAAAGCTACGATGCTTTACGAAAAATATGGCGATGGGAATTATTTTAAATCTCACTTTAAAAATAGTTTACACTACTCTTTTGATGCTCCGAGTATTATTAAATTTCAGGGTGCTGTCCCGCGTCTGTGTTATATTTTAGAAATTAAGAAAAGACTGTTCACGGCACAGTCATTGAAAATATATATTTAAAAAAATAAAATGAAGCTTTATCTATCGACGGGTTGAGAGTCCAGAAATGACTTCATAAAGTTTAAATAAATTTCTTTGACAATGAAGCACTATCATGAAAAATTTGCGTTATCAGCCGTTTTTTATCTACACTTCAACAAAACCTACAGGTGATTTTTAAAAAAAGCTTACGGGGAATATCTCTAGTGATTATCAAAAAAAAAAGGCGTCAAAATAGGTAAATATAATGCGATATCATATGTTAGGCACAGTGCTCTAAATCTTTTTTATTCTTTCATTTTCTTTCCCCCCTCTTAAAGAAATTCAAATTTTCCCGTTTTTTCTCTGGAGAAGGCTTTGTTTTAAAGAGTGCATAAACCTTTTTGACAGTTTTGATTAATGTGAAAATTAATCTCTCCTCTTTCATTTAAATGGGCTGCATTTTGGCAGTATAGCCTTTGCAAATACTGCAAGTCCCCAAGTGTGAGAGCCATTTCATTGATGGCATGATCTTGTGGCAGATCCAGCAACTAAATTTTCGACACTTGAATTTATTCAATTCAAGCTATCTTCAGAGGCCAAATATTGGCTTTTGATTTTGACGAGAGTACCAGAGCAAAACTAATACTCAAAGGATCTTTCACATGCCACATAATCGTATGACATGCGTGCCTACGAAATCTATCAACTCCAGCTGGGATTGAACCCTCAACCTTAGGCTTACAAGGCGGGCACTCTACCTCTAAGCCCCTGAGCCAGACTAAAAATTATGGAATCATGGAAACAAAAGACAGAAAAGATTTTAATAAATATTTATTAGACTTAAGAGTATTTATACAGCTATTTTTTTAATTGCACTTTCGTTAAAATATACACATATGTTACACATGAAAAGCTGATACAAAATATATGTTAGCCAGCTAACGCTATTCCCGCTTTTACACACCACACGAAATTCATCAGATTAATTTTTTCTTTCAAATAATTTACAAACACAATTTTTTTTATCATGAAAGACAGTTCATTCAAAATTTACATTCACAGATATAACTTTGAAACAAGCATAATTTTCTTACATATTTTCCAGATTTATTGTAATTATAAACAAAACATAATTAAGAAATAATTTTTATGTACCTTATGAAAAAAGATTTTAAACTCTGATAAAAAATTGAGAAAAACAAGGCTCAGAATAATTTTTTAATTTGTTTTATATCGTGCAAAACAAACAAAAAATTGAGAAATACTTTGCCTTGTATTTTGATAAAGAGCATTTAAAGGAAAAGTCGTTAGACAAATGATAAAATAATTTTAGACAAAGTACATAGTAAAAACCAATTTACTAAAAGTGCAATTACAATGAAAAAAATTCAATATTTTTCCACATAAAACAAACAAAAAATGTTTAACTCAACCAATAATATATTTTACAGTTTAATAGCTAAAAAAATAAAACTGTTAATCTATTAACAGTTTTATTTTTACAACTCTAAAACAATCAGCACACAAATAAATTTCAGAAAATTAGTTTTTAGACTGATTAAAATTTGTTTTCTTAAAGAGGTTGTAAATAGTTTTACAGCTATATATATAATAATAATATTCTAACAAACAAATGCATTCAGAAAAAAGGAAAATGAGATATTGATAAAAAAAACAATTAAAAAATAAAAGATAGTAATATTCATCTTTAAAAACAAAAAAAAATTCTATTTTATTGCTGATAGGAAACAACATTAAATAATAAAAGTCATTTAAAATTAATTTCAAAAGAGAGGTTAAGAAATCAGTGTATAATTTTTTCAAAAAATTACTATTCAACGTATGCTAAAAAAAGTACTAATAACACAAAATTGATACAGAATCAGCAAAGTTAGTAAAACAACTAATCTTTCTGTTATAAAATTAAAATTTTACATGAAGCATTAGAAATAAAATAAAATAGAAATAATTCACTTAGGGGAAGGAAAAGTTAATCGATGGCAGAAAAGGAATTTTTTTTAAGAGTATCCAGTTTTTTCACAGTAAAAATAACTCTCCGAAACTATTACCGAATTTATTTATGAATTTTATGTGTGAAAAAGAAACACTGGAATTTTTCCATCTTACAAATTTTATAACATATGTATCAAATACAATTTTAGAATTTTAAATATTAATCCTTTAAATATCATTGAATAAAGTCATTTTCTACAAGCATAAAATAATTATTAAAAAAACTGCCTTATTTTAAAGCATCAAAAATAATTATGGAACAGGAATACATTTCATGTAAACATATCAGTCAAAAGCGTGAAAAATTCTGACAATTAAACTACTCACATTATAAGCTTTGACTTCAAAAGACATTGCACGCAAACACATTTAAGGCTAAATATTATAACAAAAATGCTTATATTACAAGCTATTTATCACACCATTTGAGCAAATCAGATGTAGGAAAATATATTCTGGCATATATATATATTTTGAAAGCAAGTATGTGATAAAATACTTTTAGAAACAATCCCATTTACATATAAACAAAGAGCAGCATCTAGATGGGTAAATAATCTCATTTCTTTGGAGGAGATATATTTAAAGCAAATAATTCAGGCTACTTTTAAATAACAAAAAAAATTAATATAGATTTTCATAGCCTTTGCCTCATAAATTTTAATAATAAAGAACTGCAAAAGCTTTAATTCAACTTGAAATGTTACAAAAAAAAGTCTTTTAGAATCTTTATTTTTTTAAGAATGAACATATCAGAGAAAGGAAAAAAAATAACAATTAATAACAATTTATTTAAAAATTATATTCATAGACTACTTTAAAATTGAAAAAAAAAGTTTATTTTCAGAATATTATTTCAAATAGATAGATCAATATCATTCACAATAACAATGAATGCTGTATGACTTAACATTTATAATGGTTCATGTTTTGAAATTAATTTTAAACAAATATTAGTCAGAATTAATATTTAAAAAAAATTAACAATAAATGCAGAATTAAACATACCAAGCAACTTTTAAAATTATTTTATGTAATTACTGCAAAACAACTAAATGAAATGTTCTAAAAAATGGCGAGATTTATTTATCCAGTATTTGACACATCAACAAACCACAAGAAAATTATACAAATACTTAATAAATCATCTTTCATACACATGTTGAAACCGAATTTTTTAGAAAAGAAACAATTTAAACTATAAGCTAAAATAAAATAAACTAACATAAAATGTTACCACAATCTCAGCAATCTCGTAACAAGTTCATTAACATTAAAATGACTTCATAAACTGTCAAAATATGAAATGATCAAGTTTGAATTGGTTTGTTAAGACACATTTTTGGATACGGATTATTGCATCATATCATACTTGAATTTGAAAGATTTAAAACGTTAAGATGGTGAATAATAATTCTACACACAGTCATAAGAAAACAACAACCACGTTACATCAGTCAAATATAAAATGCCCAGAATAATTCGGGTATGCTTCCGAATGAAAAAAAAATGTTAGGAACCAGGAGGGTGCAATAAAATAACATCAATTACAAAGAAGTATTATTATAGGTATTTTAAGTACTTTTAAATTGATATAAATTGAATCATTTGTACTTGGAAGCATGAAAAAACTATTCCAGATATGCAAAAAAGTAAATTGCAACCTAGATATGATTAGTATAGGCACTTTAAAATAGATGAATTCATGATACAAATGACAGAGATGATACAACAGCTAGAATTATATTAAATTCATAAAAATAGTAACAAAAAATTAAAAATAAATAAATTATAATTTTACATCATTTGGTAAATGTAATATACAGGTTACATTCATCTTTCAAAAAAACTACCAGATAAAAGATAATACATGAATCTTTAAAGAAATCCATACATATAGAATTTCCAGATACGTAAATGTGGCTCAAATCAGGACTCCTTAAATCTCAGATTTTAATTAATTACAATTTCAAGATTATGATAATTCTCAGAAAAGTGCTTTTCATCTCATTATCACAGAAAGGCCAAGAGGTATAAATTACTGAGTAATGAACAAGTACTTTTAAAATCTAAAAATTAATACTTCATACAAAATTTCCAATCACAGATACAGAAAACAATATGTAGCAAAAAATTGAGTCATATCCCACAAATTCAATTTTTTCATACAAGAACTATAATCTGATTCATAAACACGAGCAACATTTATAAACATCTTACTGAAATATTTTGTAAGTTATATTCAATGCAAGAATTACGATGGAAAATCTCAGTCATTCCACTTAAATCATGAATTTAATGTTTAACAACTAAGGAGTTAATCTTACTATTAATAAGGCATTGTATAGAGCCTTTTTTATAACAATATACATGTAATGATGTGAAAAAAAGTATGTATGCAAAAAACAACTTGATGAAAATTTGTTACACATGGAAGACTTGTGAAGAAATAATTACTTTTAATGTAACAAATGACTGTATATGAGATGTCAGCATGGCACAGTAAATAAGAATGTGAAGAAATCTAATTTTCCCAAGAGAAAAAAAGATAATGAAATAATATGATGTATTTCAAAATTGTTATCACTAAAGAAAAATATTAATGCAATCTAAAGACAATTCAAAGAATCACAAATTGATTTCATATAATAACACTACAATTATTTAATCATGTAATCACTAATGTCTTTAAAGCTGTAACTTGGGTGAATTTTTTTGTACTACAGAAAAGCAGTCATAAAATGTGCTGCAATATTACAAAATTAACACTGTAAAGAAACAAAATGAAAATGAATGAATGAAACTATTTAGTAAAAACTAAATTATTTTACAGAATTATTACAGCACTCTAAATAGCAAACTCAATTATTCAGACTTAAAAGTATAAAACTTTTATTTGGAGGGATAAATAGATCAATGTTATCTCAAAAGAATACTACTGAAATATTTCAATGTATCTAAAAAAAAGAAAATAATAATAATACTTAACTTTATATCAATTTTTTTAAAAGAGAAAAACTTATTTAAATTAATGAATTATATCAAAATATAAATTAAAGAACAGTATAAAATTTTGAAGGTAATTCAAAAATTTTAAAATATTTTTTAAATATTACTAATTTTAACTCCACAGCTTTAAAAACAATGACCATAATATGTCTTAATACTTCTTAATTAATATTTAATTTCTAGAAATGAATGAGCATCCAATTTCAAAAAGAAAATATATACAAGTTTATCAGAACACATATTTTAATAACAGAGAAATCAGGTGTTCACCAATTGCTATTATAGGATGCCAGTAATGCTCATAGGATGTCTGGTTTTGTGTAAACCACCAACAGATGGCATTATGCTAATGCAAGTGAAAAATCAGTGCTTTCATCAATTCCAGAGAGTGGATAGAAGCAAAAGATTAAAAAAAGTAGCATAAAAATCAGTCTTACTTGAATAAGTTAGAAAATATATTTTCGAACATACCCGAAAAACACACACGAAAAGAATGAGTAAACTTTGAAATTAATTACTCTTTTCAAAATAGCAGTAGTCAAAGAGCAAAATAAACTGATTGAGGAACATACGAAAATTCTTCTCATTCAGGACATCTATAAAATTATTAAAAATACTAAAAAAGAAACTTTTTATCTTAAATACTAAACATGTGAGAAGGTACAATTTTAATAAGAAAATATAAAATAGTTATAACAGTAGGACCTTTATATAATCCAGATATCCAAAATAAATAAAAGTTCAATAAAGAAAATTAAGAGAAAATATAATTTGATGGTCTTTATTTTCATTTAATAAATACACATTTGGTTATAACTAAAAATTAAGATTTTCTCAATAGTTATCCATTTTTTTTTATGTACACTATCCAAGTATAATGCTTATTGACAAAATGCAAAACCTATTTAAAAACCAAATACAACACTGTTTCCTCTAAAAAACATCTAATTTTTGGAAAATCACAATTTTTATTGCTTTTAAAATAGCTTCAATCTGGGTTGTCACAAAAATAATATATCATGTTTGAGAAACTAAAACCAACAAAAATTTTTAATTGTATTTTAAACTAAGCTATGTCTTTAAACATAGAAATATATTTGTACACAATATCGTGATCTTCAACTTTTACTTACTAAGCATATAATTAGTTGATTCTAATATACTATTGCTATATAAAGTATGATTTCACCTATATTCATATCTAAATGTTTTTGAAGAAGAAATAAAAAGGATAATAAATAAAACTACTATATATAATGTTACTTTTTTACCTGTAGTAATAATTACTTTAAGTAATTATTACTAACAATCATCAGTCTTGTCAGAAAGTATAGTAAAAACCATTTCCAGGGATTTTTACAATTGTCAGTTTTTAGTCTAAAACATTTTTAAGAGTGCAATAGCTTCTTTCAAAAATGCCTCAATAATTTACATCTACATTCTAGAACCTAGACAATTTTCATATACTATACATATACACTACATACAATTGAAAAAAATCACAAACATTATTCAGTTAACATTAGGATTTATTTTTTTCAGATAAAAACATAAAACTAAAAAACAAGCATATACATAATTCATAAATCAAGAAATACACACATTGTTATTTTATATGGATTCTCATTTTGAAAAAATAGAATCACAAAATCTAATACAATATAAATTGCTAATTTAATCTTAAAATTCTATCTTTGTTAAAAGAAAAACAAATGCAATGCTAATAAACTCTCAAATTTTAATGTATAAATGTACTTCCAATAAATAACTAAAATAAATTAAAACAATGTCATGGAGCAAAAATATAATTTTTGAGTTTATACCATGAGCCACAACCTTGTGGTCTAAATATCACATTTTTCTTACAGCAATGAATATAAAGTTATGCTCAATAAGAAGCACTAATAAAACAGTAAAATATTAGATAAAAATATACAAGACATATATAATTTTACTTACTTCATTTAATTTTTAAATATGTATGCAAGTATTTATAAATAATAACATACAAACACATACACAAAAAAAACCTCCAAGAGTATATTTTATAAAATGAAAAAAAAAGTGTGAAATAAATTCTTTGCAAATTATAACATATATATTAATTTTTAAAGTTGAATCAAAAGTAGCACAGCAATATTGTAATTCAACATAAAAATTTTCCAAGCATAGAAATACAAAACTAAATGCACTATAAACCAAATACAATACAGAAATATTTCTAAAAAGAAGCTAGACAGCATGAATTGTAAAAGTATAACTATAAAACAGTTGAAAACATCTTCTAAATTAAATATTACAAGCATAGAAAAGTTTAGCATGCTTTAATATACAAAAATTCCATCTCTATAATCCCATATCTTTAAACGAACAAAAATTTATAAATCTTTCATAGAAATTCTTGATGTCCCAGTTCACTGTTTTGGGATGCATAAAAAAGTATGTTAAATAATATATATGTTTAACAATTTTTTTCTTTTTTAGTCTTGAACATTTTATTCCTTTATTAATATCATAATTTAAAAAGTTAATTTATGTTATTTTGTATACATTATTTTTACTTTAAAGTTTATGTACTTGTAATATTACATTTACAAATACCAAAAAAAAAATTAATGGCAGAGATGATTTTTTGTAACTTCTGTAAACTGTACAAAATGTGTAATTGTTAAAAGACTTCAGTCAAATATGATATAATAGATAGCAAATAAACTTTTAGCAGTACTAATGAAAATACTTCCTTTTTTAGATTATTGGCATTCATGACAAAGATCTATAAAAGAGATGGAAATGTGTACAATCACCAATTAATTGAACAATCACAATTTGGCCATGTATAAATAATTCTGCTGTGGATGAATACTGTTAATTAAAATGCATAGCTCTGAAAAAGTGTACTAAATTTCAGAAAATATTTTTTTTTTCATCGTCAGATACAGAAACTATTTAGTATCATCAACACTCCATAGATTCATAACAGTTATTTAAAAAAGATAAAATCATTGTCAAGCTTTAAAAACCTACTGCACAAGTCAGGTATGCTTATGGATGCAATGGTGACAATCTTTTTTAAAAAAAGCACCCAATAACAAAAGTTTTTTAATCTATGTTTCTAAACCAAAGGCACATGTTGGCACACAGTGTTAAATAACAGTTCAAAACAAACCATTCGATTTTTTTAATTCTGATTGTTTCCACGATGGCATGTTGTAGAATTCGTCTTTTTTCATTCCAAGAGCATCCTGAAAAGGGGGATAAACCAAGTTTTAAAATTGTTTGTAAGGAAAAAATAACTTGATATGTGTAGTGCATTTCTAATATGTTACATTAAATATGCATCTATTAATCTTGTTTCCTAAAATAAGTTATTTTAAATTCTAAATAAGAGAAACCAATTCAGTTTCATTTTTTCACTTTCTTTGTGTGCATGTGTTATTAATTACTTATCTTTTCTTTTTATGTCATTTCAATATGTTTATATCCATCTATGATTTACTCATTATCCACTATATGTTATTTACTTTTTTCAAACATGCTTAACACATGGGTGTCTAAACTATGAACGTTCGAGGGCCACATTGCAACAAAAAAAATTCTTCCAACAAATTGAAATAAAAATTAACTCTATGTAGATTTATTAAAATAAATTAACTTCCTTTTATTATAATATTTTTTTATTTTAATTAGATATGTATAGGAACATATTTATTTTAAATTCGTAGAAGTTTTGCTTCATTTAGTTTGATGATGGAAAAAATTCAAATAAATGAGATGGATGAATTTGCTTTTGTTGAACAACCAAATCGATATTGGGTTCAATAGAGGAGGTTGCAATTCTTAATGTATGTTCATGATATTTGACCTATTTTTGTTTTTTGTATGCTTCATTCTTGAAAATAATCATTCACAAATATAGGTACTACCAAAAGCTGAAGACATTAATAAAGTATGATTGTGAAAGGATACTTATAGTGGGGTGGATAATCTTTATAAAACCCCAGTAAATAAACATTCCCACATTTTTCTTTCAGTTCAATGTCACTTTGCAGTTTAATGCATTTCATTTGAAGATTTGAAGGTAAAAATTCGCCGTTGAGTGGATACATATATAATTCAAAATGTAAATTCTCATGGCATACTAAGATGTTTTTATTTAAATTTTTATTTCATAACAATTGTCAATGAATCAATTGTAATTGAAAAATATTGCAAACATTTATATTTTTTAATAAAAATATCATATTTTGCTTTTGGGCCGCATTTTAAAGGGTCACGCTTTAGACAAGCATGGCTTAACATTTGAAATTGTAAAAAAATAAATTTTTGCATGGTAATTTTTTGTTTTTGTTTTTATTGAAATATAGAAATATATAGTTCCATTTTATAAAATAAATGACACAAATTGGATTAAATTTTCTTTTCTTGAAAATATTAAATGGAAAGCAAATATTAACTAAATATGAGAAATGAAATGTACTTGGAAATCGTCATCAGTGAGATAGGATTCTAAACGCAACAGGTCAACTCCAGGAGGACGGGGACTGGTCTGGAGTTCCTGAAGGCTGTATCGATCACGTGATAACTGGGATAAGACCTCTTGAACAAACATTACCTTAGAACTCTCCTAAAAATATTTAAGAATTGTGACTGAATTTTTCAAAATAAAAGCATATAAAAATAGTACTTCCGTTTCACTGTAGGAAACACTGAAGTTTACTACCAGTAGCTAAAATGTTGGATAGACAGGTTAATTCTAAAAAAAGCGATAGCTTTAATTTCCTTCTACAATAAATCTCAAATCTACATAACATTTAGATAAAAGAAAAAAAAGGAGCTTTTAAAAAACTGGGAATAAGCTTATAATGTGAATTAAAAATTAAGATTACCAATCCTAGATTTTAACCTTCTACTACACATTTGATTGAATTTTTTAAAGCTTAATTATAGAAAAAGGATGTAGTTTTTAAAATAAATCAGCTCCAGTGAACATAAATTTTACAATTTAATAACCTTTTTTTCATGCACAGATACATCCAAATCTCTATTTACATAGTAGATGTGTTTCTTAGAAAACCATTAAAAAAATATATGTGACATGGTAAATTTGGGGATATGTTCCACAACTTTAAAAAATCATGTAAAATGAAAAACTCTATAAATATTTTCTAAAAAAATTGTGTAAAAAAAGTAATAAAGAGATCCATGTTACATATTTATAAAACAAAACAATTCATTTTTATTACAAAAAAAAATTTTTTAATTAGTGTTCGGTGAAAGTGTAGTCTAACATACAACATATAAAAATTCAAATTAGAAATAAAACTATTAACTAATAACTAATTCTCACTACTGAAAACAGGCATGCACATTTATTGTTAATTGGATCAAAATGCTATCATCGATTGATTGATTGATTTAATATTAACGTCGCACTGTTTCAGCTACACGAGGGCTTTTGGCGACGGACCACGTAATTTTGAACCATGGTCAAGTGACGTGGACGACACCTGAGCTGGCACCCCCCTCTCCTAACTACCACAACACACCAACGTGGACGTTTCAGCTCTCGACAGATTTAACGTGCATCGCTGCCCTACACGGCGGGTCTTTAGTGGTACTGGGATCGAACTCGTGACCAGGCAAGCCACGATCCGATACCTATAAAACTCGGCTACCGCGGCCAAAAATGCTATCATCAGTAAATATGTCAGATACGTCCAGCACAACGGTCAGCTTTGATTTAAATGAAAAATTTCATTCGTTATTAACAGCCTCTGTTGGTTTTTGTCATTGTAAAGTCTTTTATTAGCCCAGTGGCTGAGTGGTTAGTGTATCATGCTTCCACACCATAGGTCCGAGGTTCAAGCCCCGGGCTGGGCAAGGTTGACTCAGCCTTTCATTCCTTCAGTGGGTCGATAAATGACTACCAAACTTGCTTGAGAACTTAAAACTGGGGGTTTTGCGTCCGACTGACCACCTGACCAGAGTATCTGCTCATGCACCTATAGTATATTTTTGGTTATAAAATACTATTTAAATAACAGTTCACACGCATCGTTAGAATCGGAACTTTTTATTCACTAATGAGACCATTTCCTGCTCTTCATACATTCATCTTGGCTCATTTTTTGGGTTGCCACACGCAGGTGACAAACTATCATAATTAATCTATCGCCATTTGGCGGATTCACTACAGGAGTATCCCCCCAGTGACTGAAGGGAACGATACAATGAAAAGTAAAAAAAAATAATGACAATAATAATACACAGAATTACAAGAAACAATGTACAAAAAAAAAAAAAAAAATATTTAAATGTCCATTAGTAAGTAATATATGTTGCCAGTTTTTTTGGAAAATGCACCTGTCTGCTAGATCGAGTTCTGGTTGAAGTAGTAGATGGTAAGCATTTGCTGGAACTAGAAAATTGTTTTTGACCCTCCGAAACAGTCTTAGGAGAGGTTGTAATATCTTTAAGAGCAGTGTTTATTTTGGGTGCCCTAGGAAAATCAAAATCTTGTGAGACAAAAGCAGGTTTAACTCTGTCTATAGACAACCCAGGATGGTTTACTATTAATAATAATTTGTAAAGTTTTACCAGTTCTTGCAATAACTTCATGTGGTCCAGTATATGGTTGAGTGAGAGGTGGACTAACTTTGTCTATACGAAGAAAAACATGTGTGCATGAGGATAGTGCTGGATGCACAAAATGAGCAGAATGGCCATGTGTTGAAGTTGCAACTGGATTCAAATGGCGCATGATATTACGCAGAGAAGTAATGAACTCTTCATCGCATGGCGGAATTATCGATACATTCAACATGTCACTAGGCAGACGTAATGTTGTGCCATATACTAATTCAGCACACGAGGCTTTCAAGTCTTCCTTGACAGCTGATCTTATTCCTAACAAAACTATCGGAAGTCCATCTGGAACTTTCGTGGGCTTTGATGGATGCCTTCAAATGACGATGGAAACGTTCGACCAAACCGTTGGAGATAGGATGGTATGCAGTTGTTTTAACCCTATCTGTTCCAAGAATCCGTGTAAATTCAGCAAATAACGATGATCGCATCTGGGAGCCTTGATCTGTTGTGATAAGCGAAGGACATCCAAAACGTGCGATCCAATGATGAAATATTGCACGACTGATCGTTTTTGCTGTGGTGTCAGGAATGGGTACAGCTTCTGGCCATCTGGAAAATCTATCTATCATCGTTAATAAATATTGAAAACCATCAGATGGAGGCAATGGTCCCACTATATCGATGTGAATGTGGGAAAAACGTACATCTGGTGTAGAAAAAGTACCGAGAGGTGATTTGGTGTGCCTCTGTACTTTGGATCGTTGACATTTGTCGCAGCCTCGAACCCATGTTTTTATTTGTTTTTTCATACATGGCCAGACATATCTTGAGCAAATGAGTTTCGTAGTGGCAGGAATAAGGACCATAAGGATAAGGACCATAAGGATCAGTAGCATCAGGTTTAATGAGAATATCTCTAACTAATGATGCAATATCCGGTGGTATATGAGAAACTATATAATTATATTTAGTTATTGATTCAGTTGTTGGTTTCGGTGTAGCGAGAGCGAATGTGCTTTCACACATGATAAACCATAAGGCGGGGTCCGATTTATTATAAGCAGGAATTTGCACAGCATTTACTTCGGTCATAATGCAAGGATTGTTAAATAATATTACTATATATAGAAAATACACCAATATAAATGTAACATACACTTGCTTTAAAAAAATATATAATTGCTTCAAAATAAATACTAAAGACGTATTACATTTCGTAAGACATTTTTTTTTTTTGTCTATATACGAAATTAAATGTAATATAAGAATATTATGTGCACATTTATTAAATATGATTTATGCTTATGTACATTTTTTTTTGTTTGCACACATTATTCATTTACTTTATTTAACATTAACAATATTCTCTATATAAATAACTAAATAAAATAACATCACGCGCTGAGAAAAAAAAATAGTTCTCAAAAGTTAAAACATTTGGAAATCATAACAAACACAAATTGCAAGCACAGAAATTGATGGAAAAGAATAAAATGACACTTATCTGCCAGCTTCTAATGAAAAAAAAGGAGATAATTATGAGTTCACTCATCTATTCGAGAATGATTACTCATAATAGTTGTGCAATAACGGCGAATTTCACTGCAAGCCACTTCTTGTAGAACGAAAAGTTTCGTTTTGACTTCATTCGAAACAGTTTTCTTTTTCTTTTGGTTTTAAATATACAGGATTATAAATGAAAATTGGTTGCGCTTTTTAAATCCAAAGTCCTTAGTCACCATTTATAGTATATTTTTGGTTATAAAATACTATTTAAATAACAGTTCACACGCATCGTTAGAATCGGAACTTTTTATTCACTAATGAGACCATTTCCTGCTCTTCATACATTCATCTTGGCTCATTTTTTGGGTTGCCACACGCAGGTGACAAACTATCATAATTAATCTATCGCCATTTGGCGGATTCACTACACACCTCAGGGCCCAAGGTCCCATATACTGAGTTGGGCACAGTTAGCCTTGGCCCTCATGGGCTGTTGCACCACTGAGTTAAGTTTTAAAGTCTTTTATTAGGGGCTGTTTTTATGGTTTCTCAAGTTGCTTATATAATTTTTGATATCCTGCTACACAAAATTTAAGACTATGTTGAAATTTTAATACACGCTCTGTATCAGGATCATAAGTAAGAAAATGTTGTTCCATACTAATACCAAATTTTAAGGTCTCACAAATAAAATCAACTGTTAATAGCTGAACTTCACCTTTAAATTCAGCATTAATGACTTCTCTTTTATCATGAACTGTCAAAAAATCGATCAAATCATCCTCAATTAAAAGCTTTCTAGCATCAGCTCTTTGATGTGCTGTTAAAACCTTCACCACCAATTACATTTGGTAGAGTTATAATTTCAGAACACATAGTCGATTTTTGTACTACAAAACTTCCACTTTGAAGATTGCTTGCAAAAAAATTTTTCCCAACCAGAATTTAAAATTAATTAGTTCAACTGTTTAATGGCAAAAGAAGTATTGTAGTATAATTCAAAATTGTAAACCTTCTCCATGCTCCACTCTCCAAAATTGGCAAGTAACATAACTTCTGAAACGTAGTGTATATGATGTTGGGACATTCTACAACTAGAGCCCTGTGACATCTTACGCGTCTTTTCTTTAACAAGTCCTTTGGGTTCTTTGGGCCAGAATTAATGGCAACTCTTTTCCAACCAAATCCAAGAAATGAGATGTGAAGTAAAGATGCAAATAAACGGACTTTAAATACCGGATCTTAGAGTAAGCGGGATGGCAATGTAAAGGAATGCTGGACAATTGATGTGCGTTGTGGCAGTTGATAGTTACTACAGTTCGTGTTTGAAGTTTGAATAAGTTCTGCGTGACGTGGATACGTATAGTGGTGCTCGATTAGAAGGAAACTGTACAGCTGCATCCCACTGCAGATAAAGACAAGAGCTACTACAAGATATAAGGTAGGATTGATTACTTAATATTAGAATCGAAGATTAGGTGTTTCGCTTATTGATATCGGTCCGAATTGGATTAGGTCTTATTATAAATATATATATTGTCTGTTGTGTATTGCGTCATCGTAGATTCTCTCATATTAATTATTATAATTGAATTTGTTAAAGGTTTAAGTTGAATATCTTAATAAAGTCATATTAAGATAATGTTTGATCCTAGTTCTTTAGCTAATCCTACACCTCTAGCTCACGCTGATGCTTCAAGAGATGTACTTCCAAGGAGAGGAACATCACAGCCCTATGTGGCTAATCTTCCCCAAACAGTTAAATAAATTTTTATTATTACTGGTTGGGATTTGAGGTTTATTTAAAACCTACTGAGTGCCTGTCTATAAGATATTAGATTCAATAAAAGTTGAGTTTCACAATGCCTCCTGATTCATCCCCTCAACACATCAAAATAAACTCCAGTTCATTTCAGTAGACTATGATCAACTCTTCAAGCACCAAATAATTTTTGAAAACTATTCATTTAAACAAATGGTTTGGGCACAGCATCAGACTACTTTTGCAACCTAAGTTTTTGAGAACCATGGTATTAATGAACAAACTGCATTTATATTTCTACCACATTTTTTTTTTTTCCCCGCCCATCTGGTATAGTGATTAGCAATGCTGACTACTGTGCCGTAGGGCCTGGGTGATAATCCAAGAGAATGCATGAATGTTTGTAAATGTATAGTGCATTTGCGACAAGAGGTTATTGAAATAGCCATCACACTGCAAGTCCTCTCATTACATTGGTGGAAGGGGAAGAGAGGTGGGAGACCCCTGACCACCCCCAGGGTTCTCTCCCTCAAAATTGAGTAGAAACAAGCCAAATCATACTGTCACCTGTATGGTGCTCAAAGCTATGGTTAATGACAGGCGCCACTTAGCTTTTTGCCATGATGAATTTCGTGGGCCTCGATGTGGCCTTTGCCAATCAAATGGCATTAGTAAAAACAACATTTCTACCTTAACCACTTAAATACTTATTCAGTACATATGTAACAATTTGATGCATCAATACATTCTCAGAATTGAAACTTTGTGCTATCATGGATCCAGAATGTGAACAGTACTAAAAATTACTTTTAAAGTTAAATATATTCAATGATAGTCCAATTTAGAAGATATAAGCAGAGTTGCTTTAATTAACAGTTGAACAAATAAACTAATAATGAATAACAAATTATAACAGAAAGATTTTAACAAAGAAAATGTAATTACACATGTTAAATTGCAAATTCAATTGAATTTCATATTCGTAAGTCACTTTTTTTTAACTCGTGTTAAATCAAACCATGTAAAGGAAATTAATGTAAAAACAGAATTAACTGTGTGTTTCCAAATAGCTGATCTCTTCAATTTATTTTAAATAATACAACTCTCATGCAACAAAATTAAATTAAGTAATATCCCTATTAGATTTCAAGAGGACAACTTTTGTTACTTAATATTACAAGTAATCACTTTTCATTTTGAAACTAAATATGCCAATTGATTAACGTCATATATAAATGTTTATACTTTAGAAATCTTCATGATAACTTTCAAAAGAAAGTATCTTTCATTAAAAAAGATAAACATATTCAGGATATAAAACAGCGAAGACATTTATTTTTATAACTAGCATACAGCTTCAGAAAGCTAACTGTAAAAAAAAACCTGCCTCACAAAGTTTAATATATTTTCCAATTTTAGCCACTCATACAAGCTTGTGACTATTGCAAAACATGGAAGATTTTTGCAATAAGCAATCATTTGACATTCCTTATATATATTTATGTAAGATTTTCTCTTTAAAACATTTTGTTAAAAGGTTGAGTCATATCCTTTTCAGAGGACCATTAATCTCAATTTTATTTATTACTGCATTCCGAAGCAGCGCCGTCTAGTGCGCTTTCGTAGCTCCGGCTTGAATAATTTTTCGGCAGAGGCCTACTAACCACTGCTTGTTCAACACGTCACGTCTTTACCGCATTTTCGCGCCCTGCGCGGCACCACCAGTCCTAACGTCCAAGAATGAGAAAGGTTAAATTTCCCCGTCTTCTAAAGGTATAACTCAACTTTTAATTAACCTAATTCCTGCATGTCTTTCTCTTTGTAAATATTCCCTTTTGTAAATATTTCCCTTTAACTTTAAATAAATTCTTTTTTACTTAAATGAAGTATCTGTGTTTAAATGACTTTGATTCAATTAATTCATCACTCACCCTTAAATACTTACCCCTAGACAACCCACCTCGCCAATCTAAAATCCCGCCTTCTGAAGAGTCTGATTTTTATTCGAAGATTTATTCGGACTCCCGCAGAAATAATTGGGGGCTCGGCCGGGATTTGATTTCGAAAATCTTCTCTAAATAATAAGTTGATAACCTTCTAACTCTCTTCTTCTTTAAAAAAAAAACATTTTTGGCTGCATGCCTAATTTACAAGGGGACTGAATCGAAAATGCGCAGATTGCCTCTCATAACATACTAACATTTAGGTGAATAAAACGACTCCCGGAGTCACAAGTCACAACTCAAGATCTTGCAACTTCGCCAAAAACACGTTATTTTCTGCCGTGTACAACTCCATTTCAAGTCCAGTGAACACATCCAGGAGCCTTTGAAGTTTGTTTTCAAGTAATTAATCACACGTCGTCAACTGTATCAGGTGTGTACTGTTTTTTATTTCGTTTTCCTTGCAACAGGAAAAAATCTAAAAGAATACGTGAGCCACCGTCAATTTGCTCATGAAAAAATTGTTGTAGTTGATTTCATGAAGTAATTTATATTTTTAAATATGTGTGTTTTTCTGAAATACTATTTTTCTATTTGTGTATAGAAATCGTATCAATTAAAATTTTCTACAAGTATATCTTTTAAAATATTAAGAAAGTTGTATGTAATATTTTCAAGCTTTTTTATTTGTATATCTAATTTAATAACGCATTGCATTTCATGTATGTGCGAAAAGCTTTCATTTTCTTTGGTGGTTACGTCATTGACCTTGAACTTAGAAATTAATGTTTCTTCCATTCCTAAACATTTTGTAATTTGGATGACTCATATAGTGCAACATTTCTCTTGCAGCTGTTTAGTAATTAATTATTTTTTACGAGTATTCCAGAAATATATTTTGAAAGAATATGCTATGTTTTTTAGAATTGATGAAAGATCATGTATAATCTTATTTTTAATGGTGTATTTTATCATTCAATATATAAGTATTTTGAGTTCATTTTGACAGAGAGAATTATTATATTTTCTATTGAAACATGTGTTTATTCTTAGAATGTGCTGAAGAGATCCTAAAAGATTTTATTTTTATTGGTGTAATAAAAAATATATATGAGATTTTTCTTAAAGTGGCTAACTTCTAATTGTTTGCTTTTTTCAGGAAGAACTTCAAATGATTAAATACTTTTTCCATATTACAATAAATTTAATCACAGTTTCTAAACAAGATTTATATTAATTTATTTTTTCTTTCAAATTCTTTTTGCATTTATTATAACGAAATGAGAACTGATATATCAAATGGTTTAAAAAAAAAAAAGGTTTTGTTTTTAGTTGAAATTAATGATTTGACTACTTTAAATTAAGCATTACATATTTTAGCTCGCACTATTGTATTTACACGTTACTGGTTTAAAATATTTCTAAATGAATAGAATTTGAATATTTCAATGTATATTTAGTGTATTTTGATGCAATATCATTTTAACTTGAGAATTTTTGTAAATGCAAACGAGAATTGCCAATAGCAACATCATTGTTTTTGTTTGAACGCGTAACAATTTTGTTTATTCCTTTGGTTACTATCTAAACTTAAATTTAAATTTTAAAATGGCGCATCTTGGCAAAGGTCGATGCGAAGATTTATTTGTCTTAACCACGGAATTAAATTTAAAATTCAATAAATCTATGACCATCGCCACACTCAAAGATCTAATTATTAGTAGTGAAGATTATGACGAAGAACTGACCAAAAACATACATTCAATGATTGTTGAGGATCGCAAAGCCAGAGAAGAAAACTTAGGCATTGAAGAGCAAAAAGAAAAATTATGCATTGAAGAGCAAAAAGAAAAATTACGCATTGAAGAACGAGAAGAAAAATTACGCTTCAAACAATTGAGGTTAGATGAGCAAAAACGCAAAGATGAATTTGAGTTGGAAAAGTTAAGAATCCAATTAGGCGCTGATACATCCAAAGAAAGTGATACTAAATTTCTCGTCAAAGAAATTTCAAAGTTTCGATTTGAAAGAAGACATCAGTCTTTATCTAAAATTATTTGAACGTCAAGCGCAGAGATTGAATATTGATCAAGAAAACTGGGTTTCTCATCTGTTAGGCTTGTTACCGACGGAAGTATCTCACATCATAGCGAGAGAGCCTGACGATAAAGCTAACTCTTACGAACACGTTAAAGATTTACTGCTGAAACGCTTTAAACTAACTCCAAAAAAGTTTCGACAACTATTTGTCACTCACCAAAAACCATCTGAAAGAACATGGATTGATTTTTACCATGAGTTAAACACTTACTTCAACGGATGGATAGATGGATTGAAGATAGATACTTTCAAAAAGTTATCAGATCTAATCATAACAGATCAACTCAAACGAAAAACTCCTTTTGAATTTAAAGAATATTATCTTGATGAATGGGCCAATATGAACTCCCCTGTTCAATTAGCAGATAAACTAGAAGAATTCGAAGACTTTAAAAGGACTCTGAAACAAAAATCTAGCAGTCCATTTGTGAAGAAACAAGAATACAAATTCACAGAAAAGAATCGCAAGTATAAAGCACCAGGAAAATTCGAGTATAACAGGAAAGATAAGAAGTTTCCAGCGTTAACGAATTACAACAAACATTACGAAGCCCCTGTTACCAAGTACGAATTTGTTCAAAGATATCAAGACAGCGTGCAGAAAGGGTATTACAACAAAAATTACGAGAAACACTCAAATCACAATGCTTCCAAGCATATATGCTCAGACGAACTATTCAAAATCGCAGAAATTCAAAGAACCTCCAAAAGAAACTTGCACACTCATCGTTAAGGAAGGTTTACGTACTAAAGAGATATTTTTTGGAAAGGTGAAAATCACAGCACTCATAGACAGTGGTAGTACCGTAAGTTTGCTTCGAGAAAACACGAGCAGAAGAATAATGGATCCAACAAAATTATCGAAGAACAAGATGCTTCTCACAGGTATTGGTGAAGCACAAGTAACAACTATCGGTTCCTTTGAACATGAGTTCAAAATAGATGATGAAAATTACTCATTAACTTGGCATGTTGTACCGACTGATAAATTAAAATTCGAAGCAGTTATTGGATCAGATCTTTTGGAACAAGCATCGATAAGTTTCACTAAAGAAGGAGTTAAATTCAACAAATATGAGAATCATGCACAGCTTATGCAAATATCTGCTGAAAATCTTCAAGAAGAACTAGACCTACGTCATGTTGAAAATCGTCAAATCAAGAAGGAACTTGAAAAGTTAATTCAAGACTACAAGCCAGAAAAAACAGCATCTACTGACGTCACAATGAAAATTATTTTAAAAGACAAAGAACCAGTCTGTCAACCCCCTCGTCGACTAGCTTTCACAGAAAGACAAGAAGTAAACAAACAGATAGAAGAATGGCTCAACGAAGGCATTATGCGTTCGAGTTCTGCGAAATATGCAAGTCCAATCGTAATGGTAAAAAAGAAAGATGGATCTTCGAGAATGTGCATTGACTACAGAAAATTGAATCAGAAGCTTGTGAAAGATAAATTTCCGTTACCTATCATCGAAGATGTTTTAGACACTTTGCAAGAAGCAAAGGTATATTCTACATTAGATTTACGCAATGGTTTCTTTCACGTCGATGTTGACGAAGATTGCAGAAAGTATACATCCTTTATCGTCCCAGACGGACAATTTGAATTCAACAAAGTTCCTTTCGGACTAAGCACAAGTCCAGGAGTTTTCCAACGCTACGTATCAAGTATATTTAGAGATCTTACTCGGAAAGGAATTGTAATCAGTTATTTAGATGATCTCCTCATTCCAGCGAAAAACGAACAGGAAGGTCTCGAAAAACTTAAAATTATTTTCGAAGTCGCAAAGAAATACGGATTAGAAATTAAGTTCAAGATGTGCCAATTCTTAAAAAAGAAAATTGAATTTCTAGGACACATTGTAGAAAGCGGAACTATTAAACCATCTCCCACGAAGACACTAGCTGTCCAAAAATTTCCAGAACCAACAACAATAAAACAAGTACAAAGTTTTCTTGGTTTAACTGGGTATTTCCGCAAGTACATCAAGGATTATTCAAAGATAGCTTAAACCACTTAGCGATTTAACAAGAAAAGAAAACCTCTTTGTTTTCGGGACTCAACAAAAAGAAGCATTTGAAAAATTGAAGAAAATCATGTCCAAAGGCCCAATCTTGCACCTTTACAAGTATGGAAGAAAAACAGAACCGCATACAGACGCTTGTAAACAAGGGTACGGCGCAATTTTGTTACAAGAAGCAGAAGATGGAAAGTTACATCCCGTTTACTACATGTCGAAAAAGGCAAATACAGCAGAAGAAAAGTAAGACAGTTACGAACTAGAGGTACTAGCAATTATCAACGCATTAAAGAAGTTTCGTGTTTATCTTTTAGGACAACATTTTAAAATAGCAACTGACTGTTCAGCATTTCAGAAGACTATGCAAAAAAAGGAGCTAATTACTCGCATAGCCAGATGGGCGCTTCAATTAGAAGAATTTGATTATGAAATAGAGCACAGAGCTGGAAGTCGTATGAAGCACGTTGATGCTCTTAACCGATATACCGTAATGATGGTATGCAATGATACATTAACTTCAAAGCTTAAAAACGCACAAGAGGAAGATGACAACATCCAAACATTGAAATCACTTCTAGAGAAGCAAGAATCAGAAGAATTTTTTGAGCGAAATGGTATACTCTACAAGTACTTAAATGGTCGAGAATTAATTGTAACCCCTAAAGCAATGCAAGCTGAACTAATTAAATTGATTCACGAAAATGGTCATTTCTCAGTAGGAAAAACAGAAGAAATTGTGAAACAGGAATTTTTTATCCCAAATTTATCCAACGTCGTTAAAAAAGTAATAGTTAATTGTGTTCCATTTATCTTAGTTAATAAGAAAACTGGCAAAAAGGCAGGGTTTTTGAATCCTATTTCTAAGGAAAGCATTCCTCTAAGTACGTACCATGTTGACTTCATTGGTCCTTTACCCTCCACAAACAAAAGTTATCAACACATTTTCACCGTAGTACACACATTTACCAAATTGACTTGGCTATATCCCGTCAAAACTGTGTCTGCTGAAAGTGCCCTCGAGAAACTAAAACAGCAGAAAACCTTTGGTAATCCCATCAGAATTATCTCTGATAGAGGTTCAGCGTTCACTTCAAAATTATTCAACGACTACTGTGATGAAGAAAACATTCAACATCTGCAAATAGCGACAGGTGTTCCTCGAGGAAACGGACAAGTTGAACGAATTCATCGAACTTTGATTCCATTTCTCACCAAACTATCATTAGACGACTCAACGAAATGGTACAAATACGTCGACAGATTACAGAGAATACTAAATAGTACTATAAGTCGCAGTACAAAATGGACACCATTCGGACTATTAGTGGGAATCAAAATGCGTAACAAGGAAGACATCCTAATCAGACTTACTTCTAGAAGAAATGGCGAAAGAATTACTAGAACAACGAGAATTTTTAAGAAACAATGCAAAAAAGAACATCGAAACCCTATAGTCTGAAAATAGAAAGACATATAACAGAAGAAGAAAGAAAGCTTCGTTATACAAAGAAGGTGATTTAGTTGCCATCCAGAGAACCCAATTTGGAGCTGGACTGAAACTAAGACCAAAGTTCTTAGGCCCTTACAAAGTAACCAAAGTTCTTAGGCCCTTACAAAGTAACCAAAGTTCTTAGGCCCTTACAAAGTAACAAAAGTTAATTCCAAGGATAGGTATGAAGTGGAAAAGGTTGGTCAGCACGATGGACCGAACTCAACCACCACCTCAGCTGGTTTGATGAAACATTTTTATGCTTGATTGAATTTTTTTTTTATTTATTATTTTTAATTTTTCTCATATTATATCCCTGTTGAGAAATTAATAGATGTTCTATGGTAACACTCGTTTCCATTAATCATTTTATATTCACTTGTAACATTTATTATATTTTTGTATTATTCTTTATCTTTCTATTGATGCGAAGGATTTTTTTATGGTTTAGTTAATTGTAGATCACAACATAGAATATTTTGTTTTTATATGCTTTATTTTAGGTCCGGAATTGTGAATATTAGGTATACATCTTTTCATCTGTAATATTTTATTTTATTATCTTTAAGAATCGTATTATTTGTCTTTATTGCATCCACATTCCAATAATCATCAAATTTATAGTTGTAACTAAAAATAGTTTGTATTTAAAGTACTTTAGCTCTCAACATTTTGTAAGAGCTGAGAGACCAGCACTGTCAGGAGAAGGTGATTTTGTAGGATTTTCTCTTTGAAACATTTTGTTAAAAGGTTGAGTCATATCCTTTTCAGAGGACCATTAATCTCAATTTTATTTATTACTGCATTCTGAAGCAGCGCCGTCTAGTGAGCTTTCGTAGCTTCGGCTTGAATAATTTTTCGGCAGAGGCCTACTAACCACTGCTTGTTCAACACGTCACGTCTTTACCGCATTTTCGCGCCCTGCGCGGCACCACCAGTCCTAACGTCCAAGAATGAGAAAGGTTAAATTTCCCCGTCTTCTAAAGGTATAACTCAACTTTTAATTAACCTAATTCCTGCATGTCTTTCTCTTTGTAAATATCCCCTTTTGTAAATATTTCCCTTTAACTTTAAATAAATTCTTTTTTTACTTAAATGAAGTATCTGTGTTTAAATGACTTTGATTCAATTAATTCATCATTCACCCTTAAATACTTACCCCTAGACAACCCACCTCGCCAATCTAAAATCCCGCCTTCTGAAGAGTCTGATTTTTATTCAAAGATTTATTCGGACTCCCACATTTATAACCCATAATCATTCAGAAATCATTCCCATATTGTACAAATCAGACACAAATAATGGATTATGATAACAAATTCTACATTAATATAGAAAGACAAAATTTATCCTTCAAAAATCAAACTATTTCTCTCCAGGATTACTATGAAAAATACACTTATACCATGTTGGTTCCATTATTTTTAAAAAATACTCAAAACAAAGATATACATCTTACCTCATCTAATCCAGCATTTTTAATGTCCCATTCTTTCCACTGTGGAAAAATGTTTGTAAAAGAAAGAGGCTCTGCTCCAGCATGAACAGAAAATGCTTTAGGGATTTCTTCAGAATTTTTCCCTAGAAACATTCATTTATGATTCATAAATAAGAGATACATTTACTTTACTGGATAAATTTTTTAAATTACACGAATAAAAAGAAATATATGTTCTAATGCGCAATTACCACAAAAAAAAAATTTCAATGAAAGTTATAAAAGAAAACAAATAAAAGCAATTCATTATAAAATACTGTTGATATTTTTTTTAAAAAATTGATAACCCAAAGAAAAGTTTTTAAAAAAAAAACATTGAATAGTTTATTCAAAAAAATATGATTCATTGAATCATATTTTTTTATTAATCTGAAAAAAAAATTTGCATAATAAATTCTAAAATCTAATAATACAAACTAAAAAGATTTGGAAGAAAATTTTAAAAAATACTCATAGTTATTTGTGTAAAAAATCCAATATTTATTTATATGTCATTGAAAATATTCATAATTTAAAACCTTCCAATTAAAAATAATCAATGTCTATTTTACATTAGAGAAAATACAAATTCAAATATCTAAGTTGTAAAATAAACTATTAGAATGTAACATGCATAACTGCCTTCACTAATACATGTTATCTAAGAAATCATGCAGTCTGCACATAAGAGCTATATATATGGTTACAGATGGTTTACAATTGATAAGGAAACTGGGATACGTCCATTCCTTCGTCCTTCATCTGGAACTTAGAAATGGCTAGGTGTTGTTCCTTGGCTGGTGATGGTGGGCGTGGAAATCGGTGGCAGGAACCAATGAGATGTGACAGGCGCAAGGCTGTTGGAGAGAGGCTTTGATTGGATGATGAGAGTGAGCTTCGAAAGTTGGACATGGGGTTTTGAAAAATTAGCAATTGATGATAAAAATAAAGAAATTAATGGGAGAAAAATTTTAAAAAGGAAAATAAAAGCTTTATTAAGAAAAATTACAAAATAAGGAGGTTAAAATTTATCCATCATAGCTTCGAAAAGTAGCAAAGCCTTGGTTTTGTCATCTTCAGTATTTTTTTATTTAGGTAGAAGTTGCAAAATCTCGGGAGATATTTTTAAAATATTAGAGATTATGCTGACCAGTTCAATTACTTGAGCTAGGTCTAAATTATTATTTTCATTGAGCTGGATTCAGTGGAAATCTTTGTTATTTGAATTTTCATTTGTTTTTTTCAGTTAAGTTAACAGCTGGGGGGGTCCGCTAACAATGCTAGTGAGAGAAACACCCTCTCTACGAACATTGCTATCAAAAGTTTATATTGTGGACGGGGGGGCCTTTTTTGGCTTTGGGACAGTTGGTGTAACAGGCCGAATGAACCTATTCCTGGCAATTAATGCAAAATGGGTTTACTCTTCTTTCTTTTATTGGGCATTGACAGGTGAGGTGTTCTTTTCCACACTTTAAACATCTTGGTTTAAGGTGGCAGTTTTCTGCCGTGTGAAAGAAATTGTTGCAGTTAAAGCATTGGGTAATTTTTCGAATGAGGTAACCTTCTATTCTAACTTGCATGTAACCTATTGTTTTGAGGTCGAAAATTTTTTGATTAGTGTGCACGGTCTTGTAACTTGCATGTAACCTATTGTTTTGAGGTCGAAAATTTTTTGATTAGTGGCATTACAGGGGAGGGTGACTTGGAAAAATGGGAGGGCGGTCTTGGTTTTCTTGGAGATTAATTGGGAAACATTTTCGATTGTAAATCCTTCTTCTTCGAGGTCAAATTGAATTTCATGAGTTTTAGTAAAAATGGGAAGTCCTTTAATGACTATTTTGATTGGTTTTACTGGCTTCAGTTAAGGGAAAAGAAATCAAATTTTTGTTTCCTTCTAGAAATTTTGTAAGAGTGACATTCTTTGATGTTGTTGGCGATTAGTTTAATGAAATGTCCTGATATTTTGCTTGTAATGCCTGGGAATTTTTGATAAATTGATTTAAGTTGATCTTTGATATTGTCCTTCATTTTAAGATGGATTGGGGAGGGGGCTTGGGTTTTGGGATCGCTGTTTCATTATTTTCCTCCAGAGCAACTTGCTCTTTATCATTTTCAGATTCAAGATCCGAAAAACTGTTGTTTTCTGTGACTGGTTCACTAATTAAAGGAGACAGGTCTGGCTGTTTTCTTGGGGAGAAGACTAGTCTTTTGCGGAATTCTTTTTAATTTTCTGTTTTTCATTTTTGTTTTTATTTTTAGTATGAGCTGAGTTAAAAGGAGTTTCTGAAAATTTATTTAAATCGCGATTTGAATCACCATTCTTATGCTTTTCTGTCAGCAGTGGGGGGGGGAATGCAGTACAAAGTAAAAGTTGTACATGGGGGAGGGAACGTAGCTCACTCTCCAATGCATCCTTTTTCTTTTTCGCATCATCAATAGAGGCTCAAAGAATAGCCTTTATCTCTTGGTTATCATCGGTATCTGGTATATTGACAAGTTCAGTGCAGTGGCTGATAATAATATCTAGTCCTTCAATTTCCAGGGAAATCCTGCTTCGTTCATCTCAACCATTTGAAATATCCAGTGACTCAGTTTCCATTCACGACATCCTGAACGGAAATGGTTTGTATATCAAGAGCTCAGAAAAACACATCTGCTCTGGTTGAAATCATAGCGTCGGTATGCTCATGATCAATACAGTGTGTGTATATATACACACACAGTTAAAAATAACTGAACTAATAAGACTATTGTTACTGTAATAATGGTTTTGTAATAAACACACACTTTTTTTACATTTAACATAGGAATGAATATCTTGCAAACAAACAATGCAATACACTTCAGATCACATGATTACATTCTAAGTATAAATATCAAGCACAATCTATTCATTAGAGAAATTAGTGTTCAATACATCTATGCTCCTAAACTATTGAAATGACTTCTATAACTTAATACCTTTTACTGCCTTTAAGAAGAGTATTTAATTTCCAAGCCTGAAATAGCAATGTGCAAAATACATATGCTGTTATTTAAATTAATTATTGAAAGCATTACGTAAATTATTACTTAGATGAGTTTATAGTGCGCAAAAAATAAATATATTTTTTACATGATTCTACAGAGAATTGTAATGGAAGAATACTGGTAAAAAACAGAATTTGAAAGCAATAAAAGTTATAGTATATAAGCATAATACTAAGCATAAGCATAACAAGAACTTTGCTACATCTGACAAGAATAAACTTCTCATATGGAAATAAAAACTACAACCAGGAAAATTTTACATTTTAAGTTTTTTACATTAAAATTTGGGAGTTTCATAATTTTTTTTCAAATTTAATACTTTTTAGTAAACAGAAATACTCCAAAATGTGCAAGGCTTTTTAAGAAGTTGAATAATAAATTTAGAAATGATCAGTTTACATCAAATCATGTACAATGTAAGACATTAGTAAAATTAGCATTAATAAAATATCTAACATTTTTTATTAGAATTGAAGTTATATTACAGTATAAAGCAAAAAAATACTTGGGGAAAAGGACCTGAATTTCAAATTTGTTTAGACACTTTCTTTTCAAATTATATAATGATGAAATAAAATTCTCATAATGAATTTAAAGAGACATTAAATTTTTTCACGAATTCTAATGAAAAGTAATTATAAAGTTTAAGTACAGTGAAAACATAAAATGCCTGGGGGAAAGAATAGATTTATTATTAATAGTAATGAAAACTAGTAGCAAGATGGAAAGGAAAAGGTCACTGCTAAAATAAGAGAAATCAAATGAGATATAAAAAATTAAAGACAAATTTTAAATTGAAACATTCAATCATAAATTTAAACTGCTGTAACAAAGGGTTGAAAAAAGGGGAATGCTTTCTAACTTTCTACACATTAAATTAAATACAACTGAATTAACAATTACAAATATTAAACCACAAATACATTTACAATCATCCAAGCAGTATTCAAAAAACGTATTTACGAAGAAAAACCTTGACTTTAAAATAGCTTAGATAATAAAAAGAATATTACCTTGACAATACTGCAAAGTTGTCTCCATAACTAACCGACGACTAATTTCCCATCTAAGTTTTGCAGATCCTGTAGAATTATTTTCACTATCTGGATCATCACTGGGCAACCAACCTTGCCACACAAACACTTCATGATCATTATCCAGCAGAAAAAATGCTTTGAAAAAATCATAATCAATTGGTTACTTTTGAAATCACACTCTATTCTATAAATTAACCCAATTATAAATATACACATGGTTAAAATGTTCACTATTATAGTATTAATAAAACAATAAATGTACACCATTGGTAACTTTTTTGAATGTACCAAAGAAAACTTTTTATAATTTGAACAAAAACAATGGTAGGTTTGCTAAAAATAATAAAATTTCAGATTTAAAACTTTTTAATAAAAACTACCCATTAGTTTTATGTTATTGGCATATTTTTTATGTGTCTTATTAAAATCACAAATAAAAAGACTGACACATTTAGAAGCAGTAAATTTTCTGGATTATTTTAGAAAGATGTAATGGACTTTTAAGTGAAATCTTAAATTATTTCCCACTTAAGTAAATTAAAAATAATTTTATACATTAACTACTTAAAAATTATTCATCAAAAAGTTTTAAAATTCTATTTTAATATACTTTAAGCAGACTTTAAACTTAAAAAGTGTACTTAATGAAATGTAGAATTAATATAAATATTTCAATCAAAAACTCACCTGGTTGAGAAGCATTTTTTAAATCTGATTGTAACAAAGGAAATGGACAGGAATGAGTTTTAGTAAAATATGGGCAGACTACTTCTTTGGCACACAGACTACCAGACATGCTATCAATTAAAAACAACCTGGGCGTAAAATCATAAGACAGTTTACCTGTAAGAGATGATTAAATTGGCTTAAAATACATTACAGAAGGCTAAAATAATTTATGTAATGTGTGTTTAGATTTTATAATTTTAAACAAGTAATATAAAAAAAATTAAGTCAATTCCTACTTAGATCAACAAGGAAAAATTTTATTTTAGCTACTTTTTATTAAATAGTTACAATTAATATAAATATGTATATACATAGGACAGAATCACAACATTAAGTGGTAATTAATTTTTATTAATTATCATTAAAGTATTGTATTGTCATCCAAAACAATCATGTACATAAATTTCAGTCCAACTGAATACTTTAACACGTGAAACAAAAACCTTTTCAAGTTTTGACATTAGTCGCCAAAAGGATCGCTAAGTCATCAAAAATGATGCCTATGTGGTTGTAATTGTAATTCTTTAAATAATTAGTTTTAATAAATTAATTTTTATTAATTATTATTATATTATTGAATTGTTATCCAAAATAATCCTGTATATAAAATTTCAGCTCAATTGAGCGCTTTAAAATGTATTTTATTAACGATTGAAAATTCCACCAAGATAAATAAATATATAGAGATTGTGAGCTAATAGTAGGAATTGAAAAAAACACTGACTGAATTTCTTTTTATCTCCTCCTCTTTTAAAAATAATACAGATTGCAAGGATGGAAAGCAAGGCACATCATACAACAAATAATAATTTATTTTATTCCACATTAATTCAATTAAGCGCTATATAACAGATAGATACTGCAATTCTTTTTTTTTTTTCATTTAAATATTTTAATTTAATTTCAGAGTAAAACAGATACCCTACAAAAAAAAATCTGAAATTTGGTTTATTGAATTAATGGATTTCTGAGTTGTTCCTTCAATAGCTTATGCTACAAATTCAAAATCCAATTCATTAAGCTCTTTTACATTCATCAACATTGATAGTCCCAGAAAAAGAATCCCTGAACAATCTTTTGCATAAATCTGTTATTTTATAATATTATATCTCAAGTCCTTCGTTATTTACTTGATTTTTTTTCTAGCAGCAAATTATAAGTATATTCTAAATTGAACAATCATGTTTCATTACCTTTGTGCCTAAATATTAAATTAAACTATAAAGTACATACAAAAGTAATTTTAAGTTGACAATGTATGTATTTATATGACTTTAAAAAAGTGTAACAGTATAATTGCTTGTAATTATTGTTACACTTATCAATAATTGTAGAAAAAAAGCAAGAAATTGTTCACTTAACTTAATTTTAAAAATAAGTTCATATTCCCTTAATTTTTTTTAAAACATTCTTTCATTTCAAATCTATTAATTCATGGAAAAAATATGATTTTGAGTCATTATTTACAGAAATAAAAGAAAATTAACTATATAAAATATAAGAAAGTTTCTTTTGAATAAAAAATTTAAGCTTACTGTCTAAGAGAGAATAATAAGGCTCATCATTTCCATTTGACCATATCCAAAAATCGTCAAGTTCTGATCCCTCTTCCACTTCAATCAGATTAAGTTCGGCTTCTTCATCAAAATTCATTTCCATAGGACGGCTAAAATAAAAAGAAAAAGGGGAGGATGAAAAAGACATATTTTTTAACAATGCATTGTACATAAAGAACTTTAATACATCCCAAACATAATTACAGAATGAATAATATATTTTTAATTATACGGAAGGCTACAAGGTAAACAGAATATAATATATATGTAAATATAATCTTGACTCAACAAGGCTAAATTTTAAAACACACATAAAATAATTTATGCAGCTCTTGTGTGTGATCTAGATCAGATATCTCTAAAATTGGGTATGTAACCTGATATTTGGGGGTACATTGCATATTCAAGTTGATCGTCGATAGTGAACATTCAATCTTATATCATGTGAGCATGTGAAGTTCTTACATTGGTTGCCATTTCTCGTTTCACTAGAGTATTTAAAGCTCAACATCATAAATGCTCTGACTTTAACCCTATAGTGACGATTGCTTCAATTTATGAACCACTTTCTTGGGGTAGCTCATTAATAGAATGTACTGTCTTATAGGATTTGACAATTTGCACTCTAAGCCTAACCTTCGAAAATAAATTCACATAAATTAAATTTGTAGTTCAATATGTCCATTCTTCAGTACATTATGAAAGGAACATTTGAGTTGTTATCACTATAAATGTTAACACTATACCTTTATATTTCTTATAATACTCAATAAAAAAAACGAATTTTACAAAGTAAACTTCTAGACTTCAAATAAATATATGTGCTCCCATTAAATTCTAATTCAAAATGTAAGCAATTTTTTTTATTTACATTGTTTAAAATACATAAATTATAATCATTTGATTTTTGACTACACACAATATATAACATATTGATATAAAACTTATTATTTTCATTACAGGAGTACATGCTCAAAAAAATTTAAAGATCACTGTTCTACATAACAAAATACTTTCTAGAATTTGAGAAAAACCATAACCTAATTTGAATTTGAAAGTCAATAATAATTTTTTTAATATTGATTTTTTTTTTCATGAGATTTAATGTAAATATAAAATTTTAAATTAAAAACTACTGAACAGCAAAACAAACAAACTATTTTCATTATAAAAAAAATTATATGAAATGATTATGAATATGATATAAGAATGATGCCATATAGATTAGGGCCAAAATTTCATAAATACATTTGCAAAGGAAAAAAATGAAAGTGGGATTATCATAAGGCAATTATATGTATTATAATATAACAACAAATTCATTATCATACAACACAGGAGTAATAATGCATACACAATCATTTACAAAAAATAAGAACTCCTCAACAACTTTCACAATTCTTATCACAACATAACAAAGTTCTTATCATAACATAACAAAGTAAGTATTGATAATGACTGAAAAGAAGGTCAATTATGGTGTTAAAAAGGATTATTTAAGAGAAAAAAAAATCTAACCTTCTTATAAAATTATCTAAAAAAAGAATTCTCATTATGGTTGTCTTCTCTCTTTTTTGTAAAACTAACCGATAAAATTCATCTTGAGATTCAAAATACAGAAATCCTACTAAAAAATTAACAAGTAACAAGGGCTTAAATATTGATACTCTAATGTTAAATGAGTGTCTGAAATATTTGACAATAGAAGAAAATTTCTGCTCAATATCTTTTCAAGAGTTTTACAGTTATATTAAATACATGTACAAAATAAAGGTAATTTGTAAAGTATAAAAATGTTTATGTGTTAAGTACTTAATCGTCGACAAATCTCAAGTTTAATAGAAAGATTCAGCAGCGAACAATGTGGCACATATCACAATTTAACATATCACATAAATAATTTTTTGTCAATTGTTGTTCCTCATATTCATATTCTAATGTTTCATATAAATCTTAATTCATTTATGAACTCATATCCTTTTGAGTAAGCGGCTCTGTTCTATTTGAAAATGGTCTATCAGACTCAAGATTAAGTATTCAAATTCCCACAATCTTAATGCTTTTAAATACAAAAAAATTTATCTATCTAATATAATCAAAAAATTAAACTTTACTGTCTTGGAGCAGACATTCCTAATGGATCATATAAAAGATTCATATTTTTACATTGGTAAATTTGAGTAGTCTGGTAAACAAATAAAATTCACTAAAATAATTTTTATTGCATTAAAATTATTAATTAAAGTAATTAGGCAAAAATCTAGAACTACATTGTATTAAACACTCTAAATATTTTACTAATATCTTAAAACTAATGACATTGAAATATTGACCAGTACCAGTCTGTGGATCAAATGGTACCAAGTCACCCAAGGAATATTAAATTATTTTTATTTTATTTACTTTGGTGTATTTCTTTCATGTTTGTGCAGCTTTTCATAGATGAAAGGTTAACTGGGAGATGAGAGACCTCACCTAAAGTCATCAAAATAGGACATGGATAATATTGTGATACATAAAATATTAACAATCAACATCCTGTGCCCTTACCAAGCCACAGTAAAATTATCAAACGTTGAAATGTTCACACCAATAGAAAGGTAGAGGAGCACTGATTTGAGCATTACTTACATCCATTAAAAAGAAAGGAAAACTGGCAACAATAACAAGAAAATTATTTTTCACAAATAATGTCAAATCATTAACATGCTTATATCCTTTTAATTTATATTCCTAATGATACAAATTCCTTACGAATCACCCAAATTGGTAAGGATACCCCCTCCCTCTTTTGGAATCTGTACAAACTGGCACATTATCATACAAGAGCAGATGACAACATAAATTGAAAAGAAAAGGAAAATTTTAGAAAATGATTGTGCCAATAGTAAAATTAAAAACAAAATTTTATGGAAAATCTAAATTAAATAAAGTAATTTTTTCTTAAAAAATACATCTCCGTATATTCACGTAACTAACAGAAATATATATACTCACTTATCTACAACTAATTGAGCAGAATGTAACATATATTCTTTAGTGTGAGCAGCAGATTTACAACCATGCCAGACAATTAACTTCCCAGTTTCACAATTCACAAAGAGGAAAGAGGATCGACTTCTCAGACTTCCTTTACTTAGTTTTATTTCTTGAAGTACAGCTTCTGTTTTCATGTCTCCCCGAAGCATAAACAATCTCCAAGGACCTGTTAATCATAAAACCAGCATTTTAAAAACAGTGAAAATAAAAGCCTATCTAAATTTATATTTTGTTTAAGGAACTTTAAGGAATATATCCTTTCGTTAGGTATGTCATATCTTATTATTTACCTTAACAGTAACAAAAATTGTGCAATATCTACAAAAAAAAGAATACTGATTAAGTTGAATTAATACCCCATGCTAGAACTATATAACAAACTATCAACTTTCTAATCCTTCTCATTTATCTGATGAAATAAGTGATGAAAAATAATATCTAATTCATCAATTAACACATCATAGAAGAACTAATCATTGTAATGACCTATTCTACTCAAAATATTGCACATCAAAATTTTAAGTTTATTCATATCCTGCAGAATATAAAAATTTACAAGAACTATATGATGATATGAACTTATTTTGTCCTTCAGTAAATGTGTGAATAGATTTAAAACAAAAATATATATATAGAAAATAGTAGATAACAAAGAAATAGTAATTAAAGAAATACCATAGTCTTTGATTAAAAAACTATTTTTTTAACCTAAAATTTCCTGTAAAAATGGATTTTTACATGACAAAGAAGTTTAAGTACAAAATAAGGAAAGCATACCACAAACCAATAACAATGAATGACCTTTTGCATTCAATAGTTGTAAAAACATTTACTAAAAATGACATAATACCTAAATCATCAGAAGGTTTTTCATCTCTGCGACAATTATAAACAACCATTTGGCCACGAAATAGATTGAGAAAACATGGTGGTTCTTTGCCACAAGTTACCCGTACCTGTTTGTAAAGAAAATGTTCCATTTAAAAAGAATCCATCAATAGCAAATATTTCAACTTACAAGGGAAGAGCACAACTAAGGAAATTCATTTGGGGTCAAGACTTGGTGTAATAGTAGTACTCCTTTAGGGTGTTCAACCCTCAATGCAATTCCACCAAATGGCCAGTTAATTCGGAGAAAATAGCCTTCGAAATTCATGCTTAGCTTTTATACAATTAAATTTCAATTTCCTCCAACGAGTTCGTAGCCTGGTTGGAAGATTGTCTGCTTACTATGCCGAAGGTAAGGGTTCAATTCCCGAGATGAAGTTTTTTTTTCAATTCCTTTAATTATTTTTTAAAATTAAATAAATTTATTTATGAAAGGTTTATTAAATATTAAATGATATTTTACTTTATTTTGTATTTTATAAAGTTAAAAAAATTTATTACTTAAATTATTTATTATTAAAATTATTTAAAATTACTATTAATTAAAGGTATTTAAAATAATTATTAATTAAAATTATTTAAAATTATTAATGTAATTATTTTGTATTTTATAAAGTAAAAAAATTACTGTAATTATATAAATATTTATATTAAATTTTATATAAATATATTTTATATAAATATATTTAATATTAATAAATAATATTTATAATAAATAAATATATAATAACTATTAAATGACATTTTACATAAAAATTAGTTAAATAGTTTTATAATGTGAAATACAATATACTACAAATAAATAATATTATATATAATATAAAATAATTTATAAAATGTATAATTATTAAATTAATTATTTTGTAATATAATAAAAAATGTCTTTTTTACATATTATTAATTTAATCATTTTATAATTTTATAAAATATTTAATAAATCCTTTTTAAATAAATTTATTTAAATAATTTTAATAAATTAAAAATTTTAATAATAAATTAATAGTGATTTTAATAAATTAATAATAATTTTAATAAATTAATAATAATTTAATAATAAATTAATAATAATTTAATAATAAATTAATAATAATTTAATAATAAATTAATATAATGATTTTAATATTAAATTAATATTTTAATCATAAATTAATGATTTTAATATTAAATTAATATTTTAATAATAAATTAATGATTTTAATATTAAATTAATATTTTAATAATAAATTAATAATTATTAATAATAATTCATTAATAACTACTTTAAATATTTTTAATTAATAATAATTTTAAACAATTTTAATAAGTAACTTAAACAAATTTTTTTTAACTTTATAAAATACAAAATAATTACATAAAATATCATTTAATATTTAATAAACCTTTCATAAATAAATTTATTTAATTTTAAAAAATAATTAAATGAATTGAAAAAATAACTTCATCTCGGGAATTGAACCCTAACCTTCGGCATAGTAAGCAGACAATCTTCCAACCAGGCTACGAACTCGTTGGAGTAAATTGAAATTGAATTGTTGTTGTTGTTTTCTGATGCCACCAGTCAGATCGAGGCCCACGAAATTCATCGTGGCATGGGCAAGAGGTACGCCTGTCGTTGGCTTTGAGCACCATACAGGTGACAGTGCGATTTAGCTCGGCGAAATTCCCCGAAGGGACGATAGATGGCGAAACTACCTCTATCTCCACCTCCACAATTCCTGCATGTAAACTGAAGGGGAGGAAAATATTCTCCAGTCCCCCTGCGCTCGTGATTAAGCCCACAAGACTACGGACCCACTGATTTAACGAGCACTTACTCCGTGTGTACTCGGAGGGTGTTTGGTGGCATCGGGCATCGAACCCAGGCCTTCCGGTCTGGAGTCCAATGCTCTAACCACTAGGCTACCCACGGCCGAAATTTAATTGTATAAAAGCTAAGCATGAATTTCGAAGGCTATTTTCTCCGAATTGACTGGCTATTCGGTGGAATTACATTAAGGGTTGAACACCATAAAAGACTACTACTATTACACCAAACCTCGACCTCAAATGAATTTCCTTGTCGTGCCCTCCCCTTGTTAGATTAAAAATGGAAAGCAACAGAAAAAAATATCTATTTACCTAAATCGTAAACAAAAAGAAATATTCAATGACATAATATGAAATTTAAATATAAAAATATCAGATACATTTTATCTAAACAATTTGGTTCAATTCTTTAAGTTTAAGCAAATTTTTTTCCCTTAGTCTCAATTATTAATAGAATTATGAAAAAAGTGGGCATCGCAAATATTCTTTGTTGATTCTAAGTAGCATTTTGAAACAAATCTCTAGCAAATATTTATTTTTATAGGACTGTGATTTAAACTTATGTCTTATAACTGCTCAACAAAATTCAACTGAACCTAGTACAAAAATTTTGAGTTTATTTTAAAATTAACAAACAAGTTAAATATTTAAAAATTTAAATATATTTTATAGTATAATAGTAAGTATTCCATTCTACTACTTCAAATACGCATTTTAAATCAATAAAAGTAAACATTTTTTTTAAAAAATAAATTATAGTTTAAAAAAACTAAAAAACACGCTTTTATAGAGAATCAAACTAAAAAGTAAAAAAAAATAATTCTTAATATAAAAATAAAATGATTAACAAGAAAATTAATGTCATTGGATTAAAAGCATGGGGTGCCCTATATTTATTGTTATAATTTCTTACTATATCTATTCCAAAATGCTAAGTTAATGTAAAAATGTAGTACAAAGCACCCCACGCTTTTACCCCAATGACATTAATTTTCTCGTTAATCATTTTATTCTTATATTAAGAATTATTTTTTTACTTTTTAGTTCAATTCACTATAAATGCATGTTTTTTTTTAAACTATGATTTATTTTTCATTTTTTAGTTCGATCTACAATAAAGGCCTGTTTTTTTTTAGTTTTTAAAAATATAATTTATCATTTGTTGAATTTATCCTTGAGTTTGATATTTGGAACCGGAATTATGTGGCTGCTAGAATTGGTCTTGTTCTTCAATGGATATTAATTAATGAGTCTGAAGGGTATTCTCTCCGTTTACGAGGCCTCTGACGAGTCCCATATTGTTATATTTCAAAGATTCCATTTCTATAGATACAGGTCTGTCTAATAAAAGTGAGTTAAGAAGAAATATTAAATGTCAATCGTATTATCACCTTTTAAGCGTATTGCTATAATGTTAATTCATATTATCCCTTCTAAAAGTATATTGTTTTACAAAAATAAAAAAATATTTAGAAGTTAGAACATAATTTTTTTTTCACATGCACGAGTCTTGCTGTTTTAGGCTTGCACCTTAATCTTTTAGTGGCTAAATCTGGAAATGGCATGTGGAATTAGTTGCCAAATCTGAATATGGTCTATGCAATAAGTCGCCAAATGTGGAAGTGGTATATGGAATTAGTCACCAAATCTATAAATCGTATTTCTAATTATCCTAATCAGGATAATGAAACAAAACTATGAAATTATTGTATTGTCATCGGTCCTTGACAAGTGTGCAAAATTTCGAATTAATCTGACCTTTTAAAGTGGGTAAAAATCGAGTTCAAAGATTCCATTACATACAAGTAAAACTTATAATCAAAATATATATTTTACCTATACTATATCTTACCTATCAAAAAAAGAAAGAAAAACAGCAAAAAAGAATGTCAAGGAATATATTAGACTTTGAATATTAAGAAAATAATTTTGTATTAAAATTAAAGAGCTTTAATGACATTTTCTAATTTAAAGAATACAAGTAATTTTAAACATACATTATTTTACAACTAGAAATTCTAAACATACATTACCACATGGGTCCTTAAATTTACTAAGGATGATTACTAAATTTATTTATTAAACTTATTTTTTGTTTTCATTTTGTTTCAGTTTTTTTTTTGTTTGAAAAAATGCTTTGTTTTATAATGCACCTCACATCTTTTGCAATGTACCAAAAATCACTTCAGGCGTACTTTTCCATGTCGATTCTTAAATTTTTCTCGCCATCCATTGCTACCTAGAAACTGGTCGTAACCCAATGCCTTCTCATATATTGAAGAGCTTCCTCTATTGCAAAAGGTCCAGAGATTGGAATATTTTTATCTTGCATTGTGTGTATCCACTTCAAAACTGCCTTGTCGACATTGTTTTGAACAAGAATTTGAATAATTATAATTTTGTAATTTATGTCGATTTTTTTTAAAATAGATGATAAGTTGTTGAGGAATACCAAACTTTAAAGCAATATCCTTTTTCTTGAAGCCTTTATCCACTTCCTGAGGAGCTACAAGAAACTAAAATAACAGTACGACTCGTCAACACTACAATTAAACGGAGACTAGTTCAAGAACACGGGGACACGAGACAACTCCACTGAGGGTGAAAGGGAATATCGAAGATGTTTCTAGTGAACTGGACAATGTTGTTTAAAGGTTGTACTTCTTGGATGAAATGCTTAGAATTCTATTGCTCTGGATGAGTTACGCCCCTAATAAAACCAGTACAAGATTTATGGGCGTTAAAAGAGAGAATAACATGAAATGTCCAGAAATAGTTTAAAAACAGGGAGGAAACAGGTTTGACTGTATATATATATATTAGGTTGATTGATTGATTGATTGAATATTAACGTCGCACTGTTCAACTACATGAGGGCTTTTGGCGACGGACCACGTAATTTTAAACCATGGTCAAGTGACGTGGATGACACCTGAGCTGGCACCCCCCCCTCTCCTAACTACCACACCACACCAATGGGAGGACATTTCAGCTCTCGATAGATTTAACGTGCATCGCTGCCTTACACGGCGGGTCTTTAGTGGTACTGGGCTCGAACTCGTGAAAAGGCATGCCACGATCGATACCTATACCACTCGGCTACCGCGGCCACATATATTAGGTTGAGGAAAAAGAAATCCATTATTTTTTCGGTAGATGGCTGTAGTCTCGATATCTCGTGAAGTATCGATCAAACAATTTCAAATTTATGCTCGTTGTCAAAGGGACATTTCACACTAAAAAATTTATTTCGTTTTTTGCTTGTTCCATTCAGTTATGAGTTACAGGGTATTAAAAATGGAAGTCAATAAAGAGAAAATTCGGTAATTTTAATTTTTTTCTTTGATAAAGGCGAAAATGAAAGCCAGGAGGCTGAAATTGTGAATGGTGTTTATGGTGCAGATACTGTAACAGCTAATTACGTGTAATTTTGGTTTCATCAATTCTGTTCTGGCATTTTTGATATTAAACATGCATCTCGCCTGGCAGGCCTGTCGTCGAAAATGTCGAAAAAATCACAGAAACAAACGAAGTTGACCGGCATGTTAGTAGTCGTAGCATTGCCCAGGAGCAATAGATCAACCATAAAAAAGTTTTAAACCATTTGCACAAAGTTGGATTCAAAAAGAAGCTCGATGTTTGGAAACCAGCCCAATTAACACCAAAAACATGATGGATCGAATTTCCATCTGCCAAACGAAATGAAATCGACCCATTTCTTAAACTGATGGTGACTGGGGATGGGAAATGGGCCACATACGACAATATTGTGCAAAAGTGATCGAGATCAAAGCGCAGTGACGCAGCTCAAACGGTGGCCAAACCAGGTCTATTGGCCAGGAAGGTTCTATTGTATATTTGATGGGACTGGAAAGGAATAATTTATTATGAGTTGCTTTCATATAGTCAAACACTAAATTCAGATCCCTATATTCAACAACTGAACTGTTTGAAGCTAGCGGTTGACCAGCAATGGCCAGAATTGGTAAACAGAAGAGGTTGTATTCTATTAGGACAATGCCAGGCCACACACGTCTGTAGTGACTCACCAGAAACTATGGGAGCTAGGTTGGTAAGTTTTAATGCATCCACCATATAGTCCGGATCTGGCACCAAGTGATTACCACCTTTTTCTCGCATTGCAAAATTTCCTAAGTGATAAGAAATTGGGACCAGGAGAAGATTGTGAAAACCGATTACTAGAGTTTTTCGCCAATAAGGACCAAGACTTCTATGAGAGAGGCATTATGAAGTTACCTTTAAAATGGCAACAAATTATACAACAAAACGGTGCATATTTTACCTAAATTGGACAACCCGAAGCATGTTAAATAAAGCCTTGAATTTCATGCAAAAATAATGGATTTCTTTTTCCCCAACCTAATATATACAGGGAGAGTGTGAACTAATAGAAGGAATTGAAAAATAAACAGTAAAGAAGGGGGGAAATGTCAATTGTTTAAGAAAATTATTTTATAATTAGTATTTCATATAATATATTATTGTATAATTTTATCATAGTTATAAGTTTTTGTTTTTAAACCCTACTTAATCAATTTAAATATTCAAGTATACTCACATGAGGTCCTTTTTCTTCATTTAGCTCAATGGTCATGAGAGCCGAAGCCCCCTTTTCAGTAATTGGAGATTTGTCCCCTTGCCAAAAGAAATAAACCCAACGTTTTCGACCCACAAAGGAATAACGAGAGGCTTCTCCTTTAAGAGTTCTACCTAAAATGAAAAGTTTTCTTTTACAATCTTTAAATACTTTTGTCAGAGAAAAAGCACGTTTTTCTAAGTTATCAAAATGTTTATTAATAGGCTATAAACATTAATAAATACAAAATTTTATGCAGATTTTTAAAAAATTCGTTACAAAAAAATACAAAAAATCATAAAACCTTTTTATTATAAATATTACACATTGTCAAAAAGTGATATTAGAAAATTAAATATTCCACTTTTTAAAATTTATTTCAACTTTATGATTGCATTCACTCACCTGTGTTACTTATCATGTACTGCCATCGTACAACATAAGTATCATAGTTATGAAACTGTCCCCAGCTTTCCTCTGGTAATACTTCAAAACCATGTTCTGAAATGTGCCACATTTTGTGAGAAATACTTGTAATTCTGAAATGACGACGCTCTACTTCGTCATGATACTCCAAACCTCTTCCAATATGGCTGTTTTCCAAAATAGTGTCAGGTTCTTCAAGTTCAGAATCTAGCATTGTTTTGGCATCACAGGGTTTTAGATCAGATATACAGGTTGGAAATTTACCATTCTATGAAAAAATAAAGCATTCCAATCATCAATTAATGAAACATGCATTTTTTTAATTAAGAGTTCAGAAATATTTTTAACATCTATCATTCAGCTGAGAAAGATACTATAGTTATATATTTATGTATATAATGGATCACTCTATATTTAAAATATATACAGTTGAACCTGTTTTTGTGAAGTTGATAAAAACCACATAAAAATAACCACACAAAAAAAATGTTCGAAAGTTTCATGAATTCTTACATAAAACAAGCCAATTCATCAAAATACTGCAGAAAGTTTTTGTATGTGGTCACACAAAAACAAAATCGCATAAAAAAGGACCGCACAAAAACAGGTTCGACTGTATATACATTCTACTTTAATAACTCAAACACTAATTTTACATGTTTCCCTTTTAACAAAATAATCAGATATTTAAAAAACAGATTTTAGAGAGCTAATTCAAACAATTCTGAAAATGAAAATGTATTTTTATTCAAAATCCACTACAGTCAAATAATTAAAAATGAAAAAAATTCCACCTTTTCAAAAAATAAATGCTAGTATAATTCCATTTATAACTTTTCAGAATACAAATTTAATAAAAGTAATAAATCAGAAAACAACTCCAAAAATACTAAAAAAAGAAATTCATTTAAAATTTAACATGTAATTTCTTTTATTCCGACTGTACAAAAAAAATTTTGAGCATAATATGTCTTTTTAAATGCTTAATCTACCGTCAATCTCATTACTTTCTTGTTTGAGCAAAGTATACGAATTTGTGCTTTTGCAACGTCTGAATCAACACTGCGCTGCTTTTAATTTTATTATTCCTCAGCAGTGCGGTTTTCGAGCAAGTGCTCGACAGTTCATCAACTGCTCAGAGTAACGAGGTTGATTCACAGTGGCTTTGCCAAGCACGAGGCCACGGGTATACTTTTCTGGACATAGCCAAAGCCTTCGATAAAATTTGGCATGATGGCTTATTAATCAAGCTCATACGACTTGACCTCCCTCCCCCTGATCAAGTCCAAGCTTTCTCTCCAACCGTACATTCAGTGAGAGTTGATAAAACGCTCTTCGCCTCGACCAATCAGAGCGGCCTTCCGCAAGGAAGTCTAAGTTCGCCTCTGTTATTCACTCTGTACGTAAATGATATGCCGCAAACTGATCTATCGCATTTAGCAATGTTTGCCGATGATACTGCAATTATCACGCAGAATAAGAGATTTTCCGTTGTGATCTCTAATCTGCAACATTACATATCCTTGCTAGAACTCTGGCTTACAGACTGGAAAATAAAAGTTAATGCCAGTAAAAAAGTGCTTGCCTCATGTTTTCGAGTAGACCCCGACTACCAGTCGGTTTAATCCGTCCAAATGTTTGTTTTGGGTTGTTGCAAAGTACCTAGGGTTGTTTTTAGACGCAAAAATTAACTTTTGCCCACCAATAGAACAGACTCGCAAAAAAGCGCAGGCTGTTCATGCCGTTCTCAAAATCTCCGAAGAGTAAACTTGCGATCCGGCATAAGGTTTTGCTCTATAAATCTATAATCCGACCCGGTCATGTAAACGGATCACAAATTTGAGGGATTGCCTATTAACAAGCTACACACGCTGATGAACTCATTTTTGAGACAAATCGTTAATTTTCGCAATGAAGTCATTTATCGTGATTTAAAAATTAAACCATTTTTACCTCATATAAAGAACCTTTCTAAAAGGTTCTTCGATAAACTTCCTTCTGTTCCCAATGAGTTAATTAAAACCAGCCTGCATACGATCCCGCAGTGCCATCGTCTCAAAACGCCCCAGAGCGCTTCTTGAGCACGATTTTATAAATTTCCCCCAAGCCAAAAGGCTTAGGTTTTAAATTTTTGATCATTGGGAACTTATTTTAAATTTTAAATAACTTAATATTTAACTTAAACTTCCTACTTAAAGATAAATACTCTCATTCTAGCAAGTAATTCCCTTTTCCGCGCCGAGAGTCGCTGAATTAACGTTTTGAAATGCAGCGATCACCGCGGTCGGAATCCAGGAGGGTGACCTCATTGGATTCAATTGTGCGGTGTTCACGCTTCAGCTAATTTTCGGCCACCAGATGGAGGCACGATTCTGTACTATCTAGAGCTCTCTTGAAAAATTCGTTTTCCAGCAATCATTAATTAAATCGTTCCTTGAGGAACGACCGCTAAAACCACATATATTTTGAGAACTGATATGACTTCATTGCGTCATTTTTTCCTAAAACCGATGTTTCATATTTCTATCTTTTTTTAGTCCTACCCCCACCCCCCCTTTATCCCGGCAAAGTGCAAGTTGGTTCATTTAAATTTTTATTCAAAATTTGTATTCTTCTATTTTTGCATGAGATCTTTTGAATTTAAATTCAAGATCTCCTTTTCTGTATATCGTTTATTTTCGGATCGACCCAATCCATTTCCACGCCCACTTCTCTAAAAAACAGATTTTAGAGAGCCTCGGCCAATTCGCAGGTTCGGCCGACAGATTCATTTCACCTTTTCCAAAATTGTTCTGCCCATTTTAATTATATCTTTTAAATTTCATTTTAAGTAATCCCATTAATTCGGCTCTTAATTTAAAATTCTGATGAGGAGGTACGCCCCCGTTCCGGGACAGGCACTCCGTAATTGACATGCCACTTGCATTCAGCTTTAACAATATAAATAAAACTAATTCAAAAAATTTTCACCTTATTGTTTTCATTGTATGTTTTTTGAGTAATGAGGGGATGGATATTTGGCCAATCAAAAAATTTTTCCTTAAATAGAACTGGTTCTCTGTGCTGACTTGTTTTCTGAAAAGTAGTCCACTCTGGTCGTTTTTCACCTTGACTCTTTAAAGGTCCCTCTGAAAAACAATGTAGTTTAGCAATACATGAGTCCTTAAAATTAATTATTATCAGAAATAAGTATAATCCATATGTATTTAAATTTATATTTAGTTAAATTTTTAGAAATACACATATAAAATCATCTTTTAAGGTTACCCTACTAATGTTTATTTAATAATTCTTGAATTTTAAAACAATATTCCTTAGCTAATCTCATAATTTTTTAAATTGTAAAGAACAGTAGTCTTTTCTTTTAACTGGTGCCATTAAATGAAAAATAATAAATCAATATATTTAAACAACATAATTTAATAGAGAAACAAAAATATGAGAAAAAATGTTTTTTTCAAATAATAATAATAAACTAAACTTTAAATATTTTGAATAAAATGCAGTACTTGATCCAATAAATGCATGTAGCTAAGCAATGTATAAAAAATATAATAAATAACACTTAAATTTAAAGTACTGTTCATTCCACTTAAATAATTCACTTACTTCCATTTTTTTGCATTTGAAAATTTCAAAATGGACAAAATTACATCTTAAACTAAATTATGTCATTCATTTAATAATTTACCATACATGGTTTAAAGTTTAAACAGAACAATTGCTTCTTTAGCAAAAATTATCATAAATAAGTTTAACATGAATTTTAAAATTAATCTAAAGTAAAATAAATAAGAGCCACAAGGAGACTCCTTAATGGGGGGGTGCGCAGTGAATTTTACCTTGTATGAATTTTATCAAGCAGAAAATTTGCAAAGTTAAATGCATAAGATTTCAAGAAAATGGCAACTTTAACACAGAAATGTAAAATTTAAAACCATATATAGGCCTACTACAGATAACTATATTTTTAATATGGCTGATAATTAAAAAAACAGATGATAGCATACCAAATAATGCATTTAGTGGATTTATGTCACATTCTGAATAATTGTAGCCTTCATTCCAAAGATCTTGAGCTAAAGACACAGCACTCTTTCGAAGTTCAGTCCCTGCAAGTTTTCCACACCACACGTACATATCAGCTCCAAAGTCAAATACATAGATCTGAAACAAGATTGTATGAATTTTAAAGATATACAAAAAAAAGGTAGTAAAATCTTAAGTCAGATTTACCAAACAGCTAGATAAATTTTGACAATTAAAATTTTAATTTTAAACTAATGTAAAAGCAAATAAATTTTACCTTTTGCTGTATTCTTTTTAAAAAAAATTAATTTGTTAAAATGAAGAGATGTTAATTGTATACAAGTTACAATTTAAAATGCCACCTATGAAAATAGCAATAAGTAAAAAATAAGACTCAAGTAAAAAAAATGAAGAAATTTGAATACCATGTCTGGTTTGAGCATTTCAATTTTTGGCACTGCTCCACAAAATTCATCACAAGGTTTTAGCTCATTTTCTTCAAGTCTGTACACTGCATTTGTATTGACAATTGCAATTTCATACAACTAAAATAATATTGCATTATCAACAATGTATCATATATTGAAATTTTATTTAAAAATACATAATTCAAATTGATACTTCATTGAGGGAATTACAGAATTATTTTAAACTAAAACAAAATTCAAAAAATGTTATCCTCGAATTTGATCAAAATTTCAGTTTAGTGTGATATTTATCACACCTTGCAATATGCTCCCATTTACTACTGTAAATTACACCATGAATTGTGAAATAAACCAGTTGAATATGAATCATGCCATGATGAAGTAAGCCAACAGGATTTCAATTCTTTATGCGACAACTATATTAAGAGAAAGTTTGCTGTGTTTTCTATCATATTTAGACTTCTCCAAGTTTTTTCTTATAGTCACTTTGGTTGTCAACTGATATTTTCTTTTAATTTAAATTTCTTTTAAATGTTTTCATACAATAAAAGTTGTTACTGTTAATGTTAAAATGGCTACTGTTCACTGAGCCTTCTGACCTGATAGTGTAGGTAAGTTCAACAAATGGTTCAGTGAGATAGAAACTATAAACTAATTTCAAACTGCTCCTATATCCAGACTTCTAACAGTGACTCCCACATATTAACATTCATAATAAATCGCTTAATGTAATAAAAAAAAGGAGAATACTGAATTATAATTATTTAAAAAGGTAAAAAATAAATACACCACTACTAATTTAGTTGCATTTCATTAAAATTAATTTATTTTAAAAAAAATGATCTAACACTAAAAGTTTGATACTGTCTATAAATCATTTTGATCCCCCATCAAGCTGAACAGTGTGACGTAAATATTCACTCCCTCACTCACTCACTTATCCTACATCATATAAACAATGCCATAAATGAAAGTTATTTAACATATAACTGTGTATTTTAAAGGAAGAGATAAAAAAAAATGGACCTCATCTCACCTCATCTTCATCTGGAGCTCCAGCAGCTCGAATTTCCTCACTTTTAACTGATAAGACATTGAAAAATTCTTCTTGCAATCTTGAATGAGCACTGTTTTCTTCTTCAATTATAATAACATCAGACTGTCCCTTGAAACCAAGATCTTTTGAGCTCTGTACCAAATTTGCTACTTCAGCAGCCTGCAAAATATGGTTGAATTGATCATAAAAAGTCTCTAGATTTATTTAATAGAAAAGCGAATAAATAATTTCAGATGATAAAATTATACAGGTCAATGACAGGATTTGAATATTTTAACCAGTCCACTTCTCTATCTATGGCTTTAAATATTAAAAATATAGATTATTTTAGAAGGAAACTTAATTAAATGTGTCATTTCAACAATAGTTCCCCAAATGTTATAAAAAATTATACATAATTTTTTTCAAATATGTAAGAACTATCATATCCCATTAATAATAAAAATTCCTTTCTTAAATAAAAATTTGAAATCGATAAGTTATACAACAAAATTATATCTTTTATGGATATTAATTTAAATATCCAATAAATATGTATTATTATTAATAATGATGTTCTTCGGTAACTGAATTTTTATTTTGAAATTTTAGAGAGAGAATACTTCTAAAACATTCATATTAAAAATAAATTCTTGATATACATAAATACACAAATGTTACAATTTCAGACTCATATTCAATAATTTTGTAGTTGTTTATCAAATGAATCATAGATGGCACCTTACTGTCTTGAAGGAATTTTTTCCATGTTAAAAGTTAATAATTAAACAATATCTCCAATTTTCTACCAAAAATTACATTCAAGTTATTTTGATAAATGTCCTTATTTTTACACTAAAGAAAATAGTTTTTACAATTTCGAATGATGTTTACATACCCTACTTTTTTTTTCAAATAAAAGATTTTAAAATTATACATAAATTAGCTGGTATACCTGTTCTCTTTGTGTGGGTGAATTGATAAATTAAACAATACAGATTGAAGGATAAATAAGCTTTTAATTAGTTAATTTTACGTGAACTGCAAATTAAACAAAAAAAAAACTGTTTGCATATCTCAGCTGAACAAACAAACCATATTTATTAAATTTTAAGTCTGTAGATCTAATCGCTGATAAGAAGGGGTTTTTTTATTTATAACGCCTCTTGTGAGTCAATTTTCAAAAACACCTTCCTAAAATGATCTCTGCTCAGCAAAAGTAATACATTGTTGCACTTTTTGAGTAATGAATGCTTAAAATAGTGTAAATATTTTATATTTGGATGTGTAATATGTTAATATTACTTTCTGTTGTATTTATTTTCTGTTAAAATAGTAATATTCACAAGCAACACCGTTCCTTACATTATAATGGTAATTGAACAGAAAAATAGCGAAATGTTGGCGATAGAGCCAAGTTCGCATCATTTTTAGCAAACATGTTGGCAACTTGGTGATTGATTGAATGGTGCAGAAGTAGATATACTGTAGTGCCTCCTGGTAGGGAGCTGCAACAAAGAGAATAGCACAAAAACCTTCTCAACAAAAAAATCCATATACACATGCTAATTTTCATAGTAATTTTCAGTTGAACGGTGTTGGAGTGATGCGATTTCATATATACGAACATCTATTTATATATTTATAGACTAAAACCTGGTTAACTTATTAAAACATGATTTTTATATAATTAGGAATTGTATAACATTAATAAGAAGCTGTACTGGGGAATATAATTTAAACTACTTATAATAAATTTAAAACATTGCAATTGTATTTAATTTTCCAGAGCTTGCTATTAATTTTTAAATATATATATATATAAATGTCTATACTAAAAAAGAAAATCTAATATACCTTTACTCTTTCAATGACGTTACTGAATTCCCCATGCCAGCAATAAACTTGATTTGGAGTTACTAGAACATAACTATCCCCATGATTCAAAGAAGAAGCTTTGGGCTCAACCAGTCTCACTTGGGCTCGCCTACGACCTAATACAACAGCAAGTGAGTCAAAAAGTAGCATTTTTCTAAAACCTACTGAATTTATATTTAGTAAATGGCTAATTTTCTATAAAAACTAATTAAAACATCTTAATTTTAAAAAGCAGCCAGATTTTTTTTTAAATGGTGTTGAAGATTTTTTAACATAAGTACAGAATTCAATACATATCACTGGGAAACAATTTGTAACACAAACTCTGCAGAAATTAATAAAAGAAAAGAAATTAAATTTTCTTTACATGTCAAGTTTTTTCTCTACACCTTTTCTACTCTTCATTTTGTGGGAGTAAGTATGGAAGAGAAAAGCACTATTGTTCCCCTATTGCTTAACATAAAACTTCTCCAAATTCAAAGGGGTAAATTATGCAGTAGGAAACTAATAGCAGGCACAATATTGTTTACACTAGTTCAGTTGCACTTCAGATACTGTAGTGGAAGATGATGTGTTTCAATCTGTTATAGTGAAACATTCTGATGTGGTTAACAAGGTTAGCAGTTTGTAGCTTTTATTTAAATATTCACTCAAACCTTTCCTTATGTCTGCCTCTGCTAGTTCATGTTATAAGATCTTCGGTTAAAATGCAGGCATCGTGTCTTAGGTTTTAGGGAGTCATCTTTATTAGAATGATTTTGACTGTTCTTAAATACAGATTTTTATTTTTCTTGAAACAATTTTTTTTGTGAAATGCTTTTTTATTACTATTGATGAAAAATAAAAAGCATTACTATGAGCAAAAAGAAAAATCAATACAATAAGCAACAAAAAGAAGGCAAAAAAATAAAATAAATAAATTAGTGTCTTTTTATAAGAGCAAGTAATCAAATAGAAATTCTCATTACCTAACTTTGTTTAAAACTAATACCCACACACATCTAAATATTATTTTTAATATAATATTCTTTACTCATAATATCATTTAAATTTTATAATGTACAACATGCAATTAAAATTACGGATAGAGATAATTTTTTTAAAAGAAAATTAGATTAACACAATATTTTAAAATATACTATGCACAAACTTATAAAGCTTTTCTGAAATTAAAATCATAACACTTGTATGCTCTTAAATTATGAAATCCAACATAAATATCTGAATTATTGCCAACCAACAAAAAAACTGATCAAAATAAGTAAAAATGAAGTGTTCTCCTAGTAAATAAAGCTTTAAATGGTCAAAAATAAAAGAAAACAAAAACTTCTCCTTGATGTCAAATATTAAAATGACCACTACAAAATTCCTGTTTAAAATAATAAAACATTATAAACAGTAACTTACTACAAACACTAGATATAAAACTTACACAAATTTCATTTATCTTCAAAACAATGTTTTTCATAATTATAAACAAGGTTTTAAAAAATATCCCATTAATAGATTAAGTACATATTAAATATATGAAGAATTTAAAAAGAAAAAAACCTTTTATTTGTATAAGTGAAATTTTGTTTTCTGTGGATGGATCAACAGGTGCACCTTTCTTCAGGGCAACATTTTTGAAGTCTTCTGTGCTTGCCAAACCAGCCAAAGCAGATAAAGCTAAGCTGGAACCCTTGGCCACTTCAAAAAGAAAAATCAGTATGCATTTATAATTAATAATGCTAAGAGCACAATTACTAAACAAATAAGCTTCTAAAATAAATAATTCAGATGACAATTTGTTGGATGAATTTAACAAATTTTATTAAAATTCTACTTGTCTTTACACAATCGAAACACATTCAATCAATTTAATCTAAAATATACTTAGTAATTTCTTAATTAATTCTTCATGCTCTCATGAACAATATGAAAAATTAATAACAGTATACTCCATAACATAAATATATACTATATATCCTCGGTTTTCTTACATCTTCCCAAAAAGCTAGACTCACTTTTCTTAATAAACTTAAAACTTTTATGTTTTTACAACTATAAATGCCTTCGTTTTTCAGCATACAATTACAGAAATTCTAACACAGTTTTTATATACCATTTTACTATGAGAATATAGTGATAAGAAATATAGTTACAATAACCAAGGAAAAAAATTTTTAAAGCTTAATTTCCTTCTTGTGTATAATGTATATTTAAGTTAATAATATTTTTTTCATCAAAGCTGTTTAAGATTAGTGAAATTTCAGAATATAAAAAAGATATATTCAAAAAATAAACAGCTTACATCTTTCAATTTTCATTCGTTCCAATTCTCTTTCAGCAACGCCTTTGTAAATTTCTTCGTAATTTTGCTTGATGTCAGAGCGTGAGGCTAATAGCCTTAAGGGATTGCCAGAACAGGCATGCTTCCTTTGTATTTTGAGCTTTTCTCTCCTTTGGCTTAGTCTAAAATAATACATTACAAAAGTTGACAAAATTAAAAAGATTTAAATAAAAACAATAAAAGATTCAATATAAATTTTGTGAAGCAATTGAATACAAATAAAGAACTAGAAAACTTTTTCTTCAATACTAAGTATTCTAAAAGTTATAAAACCAAATAGTCGCAATTCAAATACAAAAAATATACACTGCTGGACAATTGCTAAGGACGGATAACACTATCATCCATAGCAACCACAAAATGAAAGGAAGCAAAATGTGGAAAATTAGAATAAGTGCGGGATATTAGTAAGAAGAAGTATGAGTATGCAAATTTTTTTCCCCACATCTGTTCATTACGTGATAGCGTTCATAAGAACTTTAAAGGTTTTGACGCGTGTGGACAGTTGTTGTTTCAAGTCAAAGTTTTACAGGAAAGATTTAATAGACGAACTTAAAATTTTTGGCATGTCTTCCCGACATCACATAGATGATTTTATGTGTGGCCGAATAAATGGAAAGATCGAAGAAGGGCGAAAAATGACAGATGTTGCCAGGGTGTTCGACATCGCTCACAGCGTTGTTTCACGGCTGTAGAAGTCATTTAAAACTACTGGAATGTGTAGTAGACGGCACAGGGGAGGTCGTGTTAGAAGAACGACGCCTGCAGAAGACAGATATATCGTCCTATCAGCAAAAAGGAACAGGCCTACCACAGCTCAGCAGGTGGCAAATCAGTTTCTTGCTGCCTCAGGAAAGCAGATCTCCCGAAAAACTGTTGCCAGACGTCTGAGGGGAGGAGGACTATACGCACGCAGACCTGTTGTGTGTGTCCTATTGACCAGACAGCACCGTACTGCCCATTTGCAATGGTGTCGTGAGCATCACAATTGGACTGAACAGGACTGGGCATGCGTACTATTCTCAGATGAGAGTAGGTTCAGTCTGTCATCGGATTGTAGACGCCAACTGATCTGGCGCGAGAGTGGTACTGCTTATCGTCCAAAAATATCCAGGAAAAGGACCGATATCCGACATGCAGTATCATGGTGGGGGCCAGCATCATGATCAATGGCCGCACGCGCCTACATGTGGTTGCGAATGGGACTATGACGGGCCAACGATACATTGATGAAGTTCTACTTCCTCTTGTTCGTCTTTTCCGTGGTGCTGTCGGTGATAAATTTGTTTTTATGGACGACAACGCAACGTGTCATCGAACACTCACTGTTCAGGATTGTCTAGACAGCGAGGGGTATTCAACGTCTCGTATGGCCAGCGCGTTCTCCAGATCTAAACCCCATTGAAAATGTGTGGGATGCTTTGGGGAGGCAAGTTGCTGGTTGAAACTATCCTCCGACAAACAAGAACACCCTCATCCGTGCACTCCAGAGGAATGGGTGCAGCTGCTGTATAACAAAGTATGGTATGATGGTGGAACATATCCCGTGGACATATGATACTGATACCTTTCTTTAAGGTGCCTGCTGACTTTTAGATGCATTGTTCCATTTCTCCGTACGCAGATCAAATGAACATTTTTTTTTCTTTCAGATGTTTCACAGCTTTTGTACTTTCCAGAACAATAAATATTCTTTATTCTAATGTCTGAACAGTGTGGCAACTATATTTTATCCTACTAGGCCTCATGTCTCGCTTAATGTTATGCTACATAGCAATTTGTGATCCGTCCTTAGCAATTGTCCAGCAGTGTATAAAAATGCAGAAAAAAATTCTTTAAAAGTGTAAATAATAAATACATAAAAAAAATAACTTACAGTTCATGAGTCTCAGAAGACAAATATTCAAAAACTTCATCAGAGATATCAAAACTGCTCACACTTATTCTACTTATTCTGTCTTTGACGGATTTGAAAAAAGAAGTAAAACTTTCATCATCAATTTTAGGAACTGAAACTGTGTTCACTTTAGTTACCTTTTCAAGTTCAGAGGTACTGCCTAAACAATTAAATCAAGAGGATAAGTACAAAAAAAAAAACAATAAAAAGTATTTTAATTACACACTTATAACAAAATATTAAAGGTAAATATAGATTATTTCAATACTTAAGATTTCATTTCCAATAAATACTGTATGCAAATAATTTAAGAGCTCTGTTTAATATTTTTATTTCAAAAATCATTTCGTTGATATCTAACAAAAAGCTTATGTATAAAAAAAAGTTCTAGTCACCAAAATTTTAAAATTATACATTCATAAAGGACCACATCTGTACAAAAATCTTTCGTAAAATGATGCAATATCTCTCAAGTATTCCATAAAAAAATTCATATTTAAAGTTCAATGATTATTTATATTCTTTTCATTTCCCTGCCTTGCAGTAACATAATACCATAAAACAAACTGATTAAGACATTTGACAATCAATCATTTGGTCAGAGGATCTAGCCTGAAGTCATTTTTTACATTATATAATTTAAAATTAAATAATTTCTTGGAAACTTGAAAAATTTCTATTACCAGACCAAATACCATACAATTTGGCAATAACTTTGTGAACAAAAATAAATTAAAAATTAGTTTACTCATTTTATAATCTCCATTCATCTAAAATTTCAGCAATTTGATGAAGATGAAATTAAAGAAATTATAATACACATTTTTAAAACAGATTACATTATTTTCATAACAAAAATAGCAATACATGCATAACTGAAATATAATGTAATAGTTATACATAATTTTATTATATTTCCTTACTTATCATTTGCTTCATAATACCTCTTAATTACTAGATCAATATTTTAAGTTTTTAAAAAAAATGTTCATTGCATTTTTTCTAAAAAAAAAATTTTTGAATTAAATTACATTTGACAGTCAATATTTTAATAAGCGCAAATAGAAAGGAGTAATAACTTTTAAATAATTCTAAACACTCATTAATTATTTAAATCAGCCAATATAAAACAAAATTAAATAAGAGATATATATAAAAGGATAACAAGAGTAGACTGTAAATCTATAAGCAACTCACTAGTTGTGATCAAGGAAGACTGACTCTTGCTTAAATGATAAGGAGAAGAAGGTGTACTTTGACTAAGATAACTGGAAAGCTCTTGAATGTTGGCTGCAAGAGGATAAGAAAAATTACCAACTTGGATAAAATATAACCAATACTATACAAATAAAAGTTTAAAAAGAAAAGAATGAATAATAAAAATTTTCAAGAACATAATTTCCTCATATTATATATGTGAGGTTAGTTTCTGATGATTTATTTAAGCAAGGTGCTTTTAAAACAATAAAATTATTAATACGTTTAACTAGAGGTCCTGACAGACGTTGTCCTGTACACACGTCTTAAATCCGAAAAGTACAAACTTTTTTGAATAAGTTGTAACAATATGGACTGTTTTGATGAATTTTTTTATAGAGAAAGCTATTACAATACCCGACATCATCACATATACAGTTACCCCAATTCGACCTATCAATTGCGTGTGAGTATGTATTTACTATGAACTAAGTTGAATATAGAACCTATTCTGAATAGAAACTTAAACTTGTTTTGATTAAAGGGTAAAAAAGATAAAACTCAAGCTATTTTCATAGCAGGTATATTTTTTTTAATGCACAAAAAATAAATTTATCGTAATGTCATTGAATGTACAATGTTTTTTATTAATTCTTGAGGGGTATAAACAAACAAATGCAATGGTTTTCCAAACCTCAGACATGCAACATATAATTGGCCGTGCGAAAAGCAAGGGTTTTCTAAATCTAAGCCACAAATTGTCATTGTTTGACCTTGTGACTTATTAATGGCCATAGCAAATACCAAGCAAATTGGAAATTGCAAACTTTTGAATGGGTAGGTGAGTCTGAAAGAATCATTGGGATCTGTGGTAGAAGTACAACTTCACCTTGAAGTTTGCTACTCAAAATAGTGGCCTCAAGAATATTGCCCACGATTTTATTATGAACAATCACGTAGCCTTACATAATTTTGGCGCATTTTTAACTAATTGTGATATCGGACCGAATTGTGAATGTAAATCAGAGGTTCCCAAACTTTTTTGTCTCATATACCCCTTGCCATGTTTTTCAGTATAATTGATAGGGTAGACCCCTGCTTAATTAATATCGAATTTTTGCAAAAATATCACCTTAAATGTCTTTTTGACAGCTAGTACTACTTTAAGAGAAATAAATTTATAAATAATGAAGTATAGAGTTAAAAGTTTAAAAAGCATACATTAATTAATTAAATTAAAAGTTAATTAATATATAAAATAACTGTTAAATAAAATAACCAAACAACACACAATTGATTTTAAAGGGAGGGATGAATCTGGGGCTACAATAACAAATTTTCAACATTTAGTATCAATCTTGTCAGATTTAACCTTAAATCTCTTCTGTTAGAAGTGTCCAGTATCTTTTTTTGTTTTGGAGATTGGCTACTGCGCTAAAACTTTTTCTTACTAGGAAAAATAATTAAAAACTTCCTCACGATATTCCATAATTTGGGACAAATAACAGGTTTGCCTTCTTAAATCCTAAATTGCTGGCATCCGTTTCTAAACTTTAAAATTTTCATTGGTGCATATCACGATCAGTTTCTGTTGTCATATGACATTTTTTTTCGATATGACCATATAAATTCATCGCCTACTGTGGTATTACCATTGTCAAAGCATTCTCAAACCTGGTTTAAAATCTCAAGAAAAGGTAGTTAAATGTTGACGTAGGTTAAAACGTGCTGACAGACGCATTAGGTTGATTTGAGAAAAAATTCCGGACCTCTCCAGTATTATACTTCTTTAGCTTAATTCTGAAAAGAAACACTGAAATGGTTCCTGCTTTAAAAAAAACTATGCTGCCACCTTGTACGGGTAAATTAACCTCATTAAATTTAGTAAATAAAACTGCTAAATAAGTAAAATTTGGTTTCCACTTGATTAAATTTTCTTTTAAAATTAAAGTCACAATCTAGTTTTAATGAAAGTCACTATCACATAGACCCCACTTACACCTCATTGACTGCCAATCTATTTTTTTGCTGACGTGGACCCCTTGCAGGTCGTCATAGACCCCTGGGGGTCTATTATAGACCACTTTGGGAATCACTGATCTAAATCATTCTCGAATCCACTTGAACCCACACAAAAAGATATATGCAGTATTGAGGCGAAATGAATAATCTTTCTGATACTGTAATAATTTTTTGTCTGATTTTGATAGAAAAATTAGATTGCAATTTTAAAAATGGCGAAAATATCGGAACATTCTCCCCTCTTCTTTCTTATTTTTCTTGCTGCACATTAGCAGAATAAACAGCACACAGGAGTAAAACAATTCTGCCTTTTAAGGTTTTTAATTAATATCTTTTTAACTAATTGCGATATTGGACTGAATTAAATTATGGATCTAAATCATTCTCGAACCCACTTGAACCCACACAAAAAAATGTCATCAAAATCGGTCCAGCCGTTTAGGAGTCAGTCACATACACACGTACAGAAGAATTACATATTTAAAAATTATTTGAAAAGATATTAATTAAAAACCCCAAAAAGCATAAATCCTCTGCATTATTGTAACAATAAAGACCCGGTTTGGCCAGTTTGGCTGAAAATCGATTTTCCACGCCAACTTACATCATTTTGATAACAATAATAATGTTAACAACAATGCAGGTGAATATTGAGTTGGATATTTTTAATGTTTTTAATTAGTAACTTTTTAACTAATTGTGATATTGGACCGAATTGTGAATCTAAACCATTCTCGAATCCACTTGAACCCACACAAAAATTTTCATCAAAATCGGTCCAGCTATTTAGGAGGAGTTTAGTCACACACACACACAGAAGATTTTTATATATTGTTGCGTTTTCGGGGGTTCAAAATGATTGAAGCCGAAGAGCGGGATCCAAAACAATTTTATTCTTGGCCAAAACAGTCCTCCACAAATTGTAGAACAGTTCGAGAAAGTCACGTACAATCGATGAAAATACTGATAACACAGATGTAATACACTAACAATAGCAATAGTAAACACTCAGCACAAAAATAACTCAATAAAAGCAATAACACACTCACTATGCAATCGTCTCTCTCTTTTAAAACACAGAGAGGTATCACTTGCTTGAAAGCTGAGATCTGACTAACTGACTAGCCGGCCCGGGCCCTTTTATACCTTTCGGTCAAAAACCTCTTGCACTTGCCAGAATAATCGAGAAATAGAAAGGTCTAGCAAAATCCGGAACGTACGAGAAAAGCTCAATACAGTAATACATTCGATACAATAGTGTTACAATACCGCGATAGGGTTGCCAGACAGGGCTATTAGGAGCAGGGTTGCCATGGTCGCCAAGCTTATCGCCCACATTTGGCGCCAAAAATTAAGTCGCCAAATCCGTCGCCAACTTGGCGCTAGCTGCAATATTTGGCGAGTTTACCATTTAAACCAATGTTAAAGCATGGGGGGCCGTGCAATGCAGTGGAAATGATATTACAGGTAAACAGGGTTGAAATCACATTAGATACGACAAATTAAACTGTAAAAATGAACACAAATGAGTAGAAACAATTAGAATAAGACTAAATTCGTAACATTGCCCCCTCTCAAGAACTGCTGCGTCCCAGGCAGTACAACCCTTCATCAGGCGTTAACATAATAATAAAGCAATTGATTAAAAACAACTAAATGAATATGCAATAATAAACATGTAATACATAGTACAAAATAAACACGTAATGCATAGTAGAAAATAAACACTTACAAAACAATAAACAAAATTATTTACAAGATTATTTACACACTAACTTATTTATACAAGACCATGGTCAAAATAAATTACACGATAATTGGCACACTAAGAATTATGGCCATAATATGGAGCAAGCCTGTCGTAATGAACGACTCTAGGCTTGAATTTGTTGACTTACGGATCCGGATTACGACGTCGTTTATTATCTTTAAAATTGTATAAGGACCGTCCCAATGCGATTGTAGCTTAGGAGAAAGTCCTTCGCGTCGAGTCGGGTTGTAGAACCATACCTTGTCACCTTCCTTGAATTGATGTCCTGTGGCTTTTGTGTCGTACCAAGTCTTCATCTTCTCCGTCCCTCAGGTTGATCTGTTCTCGAGCCAAATTGTGTACATCTTCAAAACGTGCCTGGAGATTCTGCACGTACTCCTCAGGCGATGAAGGTGTATCCGGAGGGTGACCAAACAGCAGGTCACAAGGGAGACGAAGATCCCGGCCAAAAAGCATCTGGGATGGTGAATATCCGGTAGTCTCGTGAACGGCGCTGCGGTACGCTAGCAGAAAGAGAGGAACTTTCTGGTCCCAGTCTTTTTGGTTCTTGGAGACCATCAGTGAGAGGTTATTCAGGATGGTACGATTAAACCTCTCCACCATGCCATCTGACTGTGGGTGCAAAGGTGTGGTCTTGGTCTTGTCAATTCCGTGTAGTTCACAGACCCCCTTCAATACCGCAGAGACGAAATTTCTTCCCTGATCGGAATGAAGTTGAAGAGGTACCCCATATCTCGATATCCAGTGCTGCACTACAGCCTCCGCTACAGTGGGGGCTTCCTGATCCGGAATGGGGTACACTTCGGGCCATTTCGTGAAGTAGTCCATGACAACAAGTAGGTACTTATTACCAGACGCAGTCCTTGGCAGAGGTCCCAGGATATCGAAAGCGATATGTTCGAAGGGTGCTCCAACATTGTAGCGATGCAGCTTCCCTCGTCTACATATCTTTGGCCCCTTCCGAGCTGAACAGGCATCACAGGACTTGCACCACTGTTCCACGTCAGCTCTCACTTTACCCCAGAAGAATCGCTCTCGAACTCGGTGCAAAGTTTTCATGACGCCGAAATGACCTCCTGTTGGGCTGCCATGCAATTCTTTGAGTACCTCTGGGATACGCGATCGAGGAAGTACTAATTGCCACCTGAATGTCTTTCCATCCTCTGATTCGAATTTTCGGTATAGAACACCATTCCTGAGATGTAGAGAATTCTAGAGGGCCCAATACTGCTTAGTTGTAGGACTATAAGCCGAGATGTCCTGCCAACTTGGTTTATTGCTGGAAGACTCCATAAACTCTATAAGGGGTTTAATATCAGGATCCGCCATCTGGTTTTCTCGAACTTTCTCGTCACTCCAGGGATCGGGTGGCGTCGCTGTTGAAGTTGTTATCTGGCGTATAGCATAGTCATATTTGGTCTCTACTCTGGAACAATGACGACAATTTTCTGGGTATGGTCTTCTTGAAAGGGCATCAGCATTTCCATGCGAGGAGCCTTTACGATGTCTGATGTCAAAGTAATACTCGTTGAGCCGTTGTATCCATCTGGCTACCTGGCCTTCAGTATTTCTAAAATTCATTAGCCAGGTTAAAGAGGCATGATCGGTACGTAGAAGAAATTTTTGGCCATAGAGATAGTGATGGAAATGCTCGATGGCTTTCACAATAGCCAGTAGCTCTTTTCGAGTGACACAATAATTTTTTTTCGGTTTCGATAAACACTTACTCCAATAAGCTACGACTCGTTCCTGGCCATCTATTTCCTGAGATAATACTGCTCTGACACTCTCATTACTGGCATCAGTGTCCAAGATAAATGGCTTGTCCGGTTGTGTGGATATATTAAGATCGGTGAAGACGTCAAAGCTTCTTTAAGCTGGAGGAAGGAATCTTCACATTCTTTTGTCCACTGAAACTTTTGTTTACTTTCTGTTAGCTTGTGCAAGAGGGTCTTGCGATGTTAGAGAACCCTTTCACAAACTTTCGGTAATAAGTACATAGTCCCAGGAAGCTTCGCAGCTCACGGAGGTTTTCAGGGCGTTTCCAATTCTTTACGGCGGACACTTTTTCGGGGTCGGTACGAACACTTTCTGCAGAGATGATGTGTCCCAGATAATTGACTTCTTTCTGGAAGAACTTGCATTTCGAAGGGTTTAGCTTCAAGTTAGCGTCCCTTAATTTTGATAACACCTTCCGGATATTTTGAAGATGTTCTCCAAACGTACGCCCTCCTATTATGACGTCATCCAGGTAAATAAGGCAAGCTTCAAAAGTCAGACCCTTTAGCACAGTCTCCATCAGGCGTTTGAAAGTAGCTGGCGTATTGCAGAGCCCGAACGGCATGACCTTGAACTGCCATAGTCCTTGGCCGGAAGTGAATGCTGTTTTTCTCTATCTTCGGGATAGATCTCCACTTGCCAGTATCCGCTCTTTAAATCTAAAAGTCGAGAACCATTTATGACCGGAAAGGGTATCCAGGGTGTCATCTATCCTTGGAAGAGGGTAGCTGTCCTTCTTGGTGACGTCGTTAAGTTTTCGATAGTCCACGCAAAATCTTGTGGAGCCATCTTTCTTATGAACCAAGACGATTGGAGATGCCCACGGACTCGAAGACGGTTCTATGATGTCATTTTCCTGCATCTCTCGTAGTAGTGTTCCGACCTCTTCCTGTTTAGCAAACGGCAAGCGTCTTGGGTGCTGTTTAATCGGCGGATGGTCTGCTGTATCAATTCTGTGTTGTGTCACTGTAGTATGGCCAATATCACTACTGTTTCTAGAAAACACGTCTTCAAATTCTTGGAACAGTCTTTCTGCGGAGCTTTTCTGTTTGGGGGACAATTCAGCATTTTCTAGAAGGTTGGGAGTCAACTGTTGAAGCGAGTTGGATAGGAGCAAGCTCGAACTTTTGCACACACACGTTACTGGACTGCAGGTTGCCAACACTTCACCTTTCTGGAACACTCTAGGTTTTTCAGTTACGTTGCAAATTCTTACCGGGATAGTTTTTCTGGAAAGGTCCACTAGCGTCGAAGCTATTAGCAATCCATTCGCTTTATTTTCCGCAGATCCAATTAGGCCAGAGTTGAAACTCACATCGTTACCGATGTATCCAGGTACGATTTCAGTCCTTGGGGAATGGTAATATTCTCGTTAGCGGTTACCTGTCGAATAGATTCTGTCCTGTGTTCAATTTTGAATATAGTGACTTCTTCGTGTATGGGAACGTAATTCGTTCTTGTTGAAGTCTATAGTGAAACCATGCTCCTTTAGAAAGTCCAGTCCAAGAATGAAAGGGTCTGCAATATCTGCGACATACACAGCATGTTGGTAGGTAGTGTCTCCAAACTTGATCTTGACTTTTAATTTTCCGTGAATATCAATCTTTTCCCCCGTCACGGTCTGTAGCACCACGCAGGGCGGGTCCAGATAAGTTTCTCTTTTAATTTTTGAGCCAGATCGTTCCGAATGATAGACACATTGGCTCCTGTATCGATGATCATGTTGCAGGGAAGCTCGTTAACATGTGGCATTATAAAAATTCCATTCTCACCGGTACTCTTTGTCGAAATTTGACACACTTTAAAGTGGGGCTTTCCAAAATCTGGCAACCTCCGCCCCACGAGATGGCCATTAATTAGTTTTCCGACACCTCCTTCTGGGAGGCGCTATTAGTTTCAGCGCCTTGGCGTGCCCGGCAGCTTCTCTGCAGATGCCCTTCTCGACCGCAGGTCCAGCATTTAAGGGTCTTCTTCCCGTCTGCTTTCTGGGACATCAAAGACTCAACTCTATTCATAAAGCTTCTCATCTGTCGCTCTAACCGCTCCACACTTGAGTTCGCGTGTCCGATTCGTTGACGGCTCGTATGGGGTGTCTGTCCTTTCGGGTTGCTTGCTGGGCTGCCTCGAATTTCATTGCAAACACTTAGGGCCCCCTTTAAGTCCTTGAGATCCGCCATTCGGAGAGCTTTCTGGATTTCCGGATCACGCACCCCGTCGATGAAGTGTTGCAGCGCCAGGACTTCTCTTACTTCAGTCGGACAGTCAGAAAACGCCAAGTGAGAAAGCCTCTCAACGTCCGTCACCAGTTCTTGGAGCGTTTCGGACACTTTCTGCTGCCGTGACTTCAGCTGGAGTCTGAAGTAATCCTTCACACATTTCTCTCCGAAGCGTAACTCCAGAGCATTAACGAGGCGTCGAAATCCAGCCGCTGTGTTTCCGGCAAAGTTTGCAAAATGTCAGCAGCGTCGGCTCGAAGAGAAGCAGCTAACTGGCAGGCCTTGGTCTGGGAGTCCCACTGGTTTGCATCCGCCACTATGGAGAATTGGGTCTTATACACCTGCCAAGAGGACTTTCCGTCATATGTAGAAAGCTTGATGGAAGGCTTGGAATAAGGAGCTTGAAACTTAAATTCATCCCCTTGGCCAGTCATGACTTTCTGCTTCAATTTCTCTAGGTCACTCCTGAACGAGATGGAAAAATCTTCTACCTTTTCGAAAATTTTCGCATCTAGTTTGCTCTCCATATCTTCGAATTTATTTTCAAATTTGTTCTCTATATCCACAAATTTGTTTTCGAATTTATTTTCCACCGACTCGATTCTTCCTTCCATTTCTTCAAATTTCTTGTCCATAGTCGTCAATTTGTCGCCAATGCCCTTCAGATCACTTTTCAACTCTTCCTTGTTCGCCGTCAGTTTGTTATTCAACTCGTCCATATTGGCGCTGATCTGCTCGTTTACGTTAGTAAGCTTGGTATTCACTTCTGCAATATTGGTGGTCAACTCCGATTTCATTTCAGTCAATTTTTCTAGAAGAGTCTGGAACTGGGCCTCCATCGCTCTTGTTGTTGGCATTCAATCCCACTTCTGACACCAATTGTTGCTTTTTCGGGGGTTCGAAATGATTGAAGCCGAAGAGCGGGATCCAAAACAATTTTATTCTTGGCCAAAACAGTCCTCCACAAATTGTAGAACAGTTCGAGAAAGTCACGTACAATTGATGAAAATACTGATAACACAGATGTAATACACTAACAAAAGCAATAGTAAACACTCAGCACAAAAATAACTCAATAAAAGCAATAGCACATGCACTATGCAATCGTCTCTCTCTCTCAAGCACAGAGAGGTATCACTTGCATGAAAGCTGAGATCTGACTAACTGACTAGCCGGCCCGGGCCTTTTTATACCTTTCGGTCAGAAACCTCTTGCACTTGCCAGAATAATCGAGAAATAGAAAGGTCTAGCAAAATCCGGGCGTACGAGAAAAGCTCAATACAGTAATACATTTGATACAATAGTGTTACAATACCGCGATAGGGTTGCCAGACAGGGCTATTAGGAGCAGGGTTGCCATGGTCGCCAAGCTTATCGCCCACATTTGGCACCAAAAATTAAGTCGCCAAATCCGTCGCCAGCTTGGCGCTAGCTGCAATATTTGGCGAGTTTACCATTTAAACCAATGTTAAAGCATGGGGGCCGTGCAATGCAGTGGAAATGATATTACAGGTAAACAGGGTTGAAATCACATTAGATACGACAAATTAAACTGTAAAAATGAACACAAATGAGTAGAAACAATTAGAATAAGACTAAATTCATAACAATATAAAGATATAATGCGCATGAAGTTTGTTCAGCCTGTCATCATTTACCGCAATAACAAAACTTATCCATTGCCAATACTCACAGCATAAAAAACACAAATACAGATTCAATGAGGGTTGTTTATAGTCCTGTAAACTTAATAATTTAAATAGAAATTTCGCATTCTTACATTTGACTGTCTTGCCCTTAGTATGACTCCAAAATCCTAAGATTTTATTAAGTTGACAGATGTATGTAGTTATGATGTTCAATTGTCCAACTCTTTCCTTGTAATCATGACACTTGCAATTTTTGACATAATGCAATTCTTAAATATTTAGGTATAATATTAAAGCAGTTCTAAATTGTATTCTTTTTAGGGCAAGGAGAGAGTTCACCAATATTGAATTTTTTTAATACAATCCTGTAACTTTCTATTTTTACCATTTTTTCTTCCAGAACTTTCTCTGATTCAAAAGCAGCTTCATTCTCAGAAGATCTAGAAGCCAAATTCTTCACAGAGTTTTACAAACCATTTAATTGTGCTCCCCCCCCGTTGTAGCGATCTTAAGAAGTCTTCACAGTTACTGAATCCCATTGTACATGGTCAGGATTTTCAATATTTTTTGTTTCTATCTTCACAGTATTTCTTTGTTCTACAATAAAAGATAATTTACATCAAAAATCTATCAGCACACACTGTACCAATTTCCTGGCTTGCAACTTGATTTTTCCAACCATGTTCAGGTTGTGATCTTTTGGGTGAGTGAGTGTGTTTTAAGGAATGTTATAAATATACGAAATGAGAGCATAGAATCTGTATATAATGAAAAATATGTTTATTTATTCCCACTTATCTTAAACTTGACATATATTTACTTAAAATTCTACAATCATATAAAAGATTTTTGGTACTTACTTATTAGCATCACTGCAGCAAAATTTGCTCCATAAGAATTGCACCAATTTCAACTCAAAACTGACTGCTTGTCTCCCCCAAATAAAACTCTTAACATTCTTCTTGTTTTGATATCATAGAACGATTCACGTGGTGCAAATTTTGCAGCTGTGATGCTAATATGTAAGTCCAGATCTTTAATCGGATGCAAACTGAAAAATGTTTCTATATTATTTACAGAAAATACAAATTAAAAAATAATTATTAACAGTAAAATAAAAATAAATGAACAAAAACATAAAATGTTTTACTTGTTTTGCTGCGACTCTGCACAGGTTTGGGGCTGTATTTTTTCCTGCTGATGACAGGACTGGCCTGAGGAGAATATCGCATTTGGACCATTTTTCCAGCCACAGTAAACTGATTAGCATCTTTATCTTCCACCCGATTTCGCCACTGGTCCTGTGCTTCACCCAACATCATAATCCGGTCAAGGAGGCTCTTTGGCCTCTCTCCTGTGGGTTTCTAAAGAATAAAGAAAAACATTTCATTTTACAGGAAATTTCAGTCACACAAATACAACAAATAGTGGCAGAATAATGGATACTTTCAAATACTTCAGTGAAAAAAATGTTTATTTCAATAATAAATGCAAGAATTAAATATTTACCAATCAGCTATCAAAAATTTAACAAAAAACCTATACACAACAACATTTTTTAAGCTACAAGAAACATATCATGATTCGCAACATTGATCCTAATTACTCTTTCTGTCAACAAACTAAAAATAAAAACAACATTAATCCCAAATTCAATTATAATCGTAGCATCAGATCATATTTATAAATGTTTAGTTCTATTTTTAACAAGATGTTTCATTTGGATAGGATAAGAATGATTTATTTTATATTTTACACAACATAATTAAAGCCCCTATAAACAAGAAATCAATTACATGCTTAGTTGGCTAGAAGTATCAAGACATTAAACAGATGTACTTTTACATGGATTCATGTTCGAACAATTCCAATTTACCTACACCAAATCCATTATAATATTTTCAGCAGAAGCTAATAAACAAAATTTTACAATTACATTAATTGTATATTTACATATGACATTTGTACTGGTACTAAAATTCAAATCTACACTTTATTATTAATAAAAAAAAACATTTACTGTAATAAATAGTTTTTTCAAAATTTCTACAAATTACTTTTTTTATCCGTACACATTTTGTATTTTTAATAGGAAAATTTCTTTCTCAACAAGAATTCAAAGTTACTTACAAATTGTTATGAAACCCAGCATCTGAAAAATTAATAAAATTTAACTATTCAAATACCCTTGATAATGTTCCTTAAAGTGTTTAATGAGTGAATACAGCAATAATCATTCAAATCAGCACAATGAAAATATAATTCTTTTTTTTTCACTACTACACTTCATATGCCAATAGTCAGCCAAGAACCACCTGTAGAGTACCCATAACTATTATTATATGAAATATGTATCACAATATTCTTTGTTTCTAAAAGGTCAGCCAATATTAAATTTACCATTCAAGTGAAAATAAGTTTTTCAAGCTATTATTCTCTTTATCCATAGAAAAAAAAATGGAAAGTATGTTTTTACCCATGAGTGAGATAAGGGCAGTTTTGAAGATGAATTACTCCCCACATTTATAGACGATTACATATTTTTAGAGACACAAACATTTTTATTCTAAAAATATTACTACCCAAACCTGAGAACACTGAAACATATGACTTTATTTAATCTTACTTTTTTTAAAATTAATTTTAAATTTATTATAAAGGGTAGAGGTAGTAAGAGTATTAAAAATTAGAATAATACCTTCATGTACTATTGAGTGTTAATGAATAAAGCACGTCTATTGGCTATATTTCGGAGGAATATGGTGATGTACCATAATTTTGCACGAATAGTCCACATCATCATCGTATAGTCCGCAGACACGATTTTATATAAAAAATATTTCAAAAATCGTCAGATAGTCCGCATCACCGGATAGTCTGCGGACTATACGTCCAAAATTACGTTACTTTAATACGGCAATATTAATGTATTTTACAAACAAAGAACTAAGTATAAATTAAAAAAAGTACTTCCTTACTAATATACCTTGAGAAATAAAATGCTAAATACAAATAAAAAACAGTGCTTACTAATTAATCATATATTAATTAATCACACATTCTACTACATTAACAAAAACCTTCAAAGTCCGATTCATCGGTATCAGAATTAAACAGCTCCAATATATTTTCGGGAAGAGTGTCCGAAAGTTCATTTTCAGCATCACTATCTTCACTGTCAGTGATTTCCTCGCTTTCACTAACAATCCCAGCTTTTATAAATCCCGATCGGATGGTGGACACTTTAACAATTTTCCAGGATTTATCGACATATTCGGCAACTTCAGTGTATGATGCGCATCTCATATTTCCTCCTTTTGTACAAGTATGTAAACCAGGGGTGTCCAACCTAAATGACTTTGCGAGCCACTTTGAGAAACATTTTAGTCTCGCGGGCCACACATAAAAATATGTACCTTTATATCAGATTTGGAAACAAAAACATTTATTGGAGCGAAAATTTAAAACAGCATGAATTATTATTATTGTTTTCATTATTTTTCATGTATACAGACATAGATAATATAATAATGTTTATATAATACAATAATCAAATTATGTTTAAAATTTTACAGTGTTCCAATTTTCTTGAAAATTACGGTATTCCTTTTGAATTGATCTTTCGATACTCATTGTTGGAATTTGATTGCGCTGTCATTCGCAAACCATTAAGTATACATTGCCCTTTACCTTAACCGTCCTGAATATTTTTTTTTAACTTTATAAAACATCTCTGACTGCCTCTTGCTTTTTGAGCACTCCAAACAGAAAAGGAGGAGGAGAAATGAAAGTCGCACACACAAAGAATCATGTACCATCCATAGTAAAGGATATGCATAACACAATTCGGAATTTATTAAAAAAATAATTTATTATAGTAAAATCAAATGTAACTGTTTAAAAAATATAAATCTATTTTAATCTAAAGGACACTTCTATTACCAAAAAGGATTTATTTTAAAACAAGAACAGGTAAGAGGCAAATACATTGTAAATTTATATATATGTATAAATTTTCCCTCAAATAAATTTGAAAATGAAAAAAACTTTAAAAACCTGATATTTAAATTTTTTTTAAATGAGTCAGCAGGCCGCATCTTACGCACTGGCGGTCCACCCCTGATGTAAACCTTCCGACATCCAGTTCTCCCAGCAAGCACATACGTGGGACTTGAAACTTCTGTTCATGCTAATATCCAGAGGTTGCAGGATTTTTGTTAAACCTCCTGGAATAACGCTAAGTTCAGCACCGATGTTTTCTTTTAGCTTCCGCCTTTACACTGTCTTTTATGTGTGCCATCATGGAATCCATAATTAGTACTCCTTTGGAATTGAAAAAGGCACCTTCTCTCTTCTTCCAAACTTCTTGAAACCAATCGAGCATAATGTCCTCGTTGCACCAACCCTTTTCATTGCACCGTATTATGACACTTCGAGGAAAATTTTCCTTGGGAATTGTTTTTCTCTTAAAGATTAAGAGCGGCTTCAACTTTGTGCCGTCAGCACAGCAGGTGAACATCACTGTGAAATGGGTCTTTTCTTGACCAGTTGTTGTCATTGATACTGTTTTCCCTCCACAAGTATCGACGGTGCGATTCGGTGGGCAATCAAATGTTAATGAAACTTCGTCCATATTTATAATATTTTTTTAGGGAATACTTCCCTTCTGCAATAACTTTTCTTGTAAACTGAAGGAAAGAAGCTTTTTTTTTATCTACGTCGTCCGAAGCAGCCTGACACATTGTCGTTCTGCTGCGAACTCTCAAGTTTTTACGACGCATGAAGCGGTAAACCCAATTCATTCCTCCCTTGAAATCCGTTATCTGCATCTCTTCTGCCATGGATTTCGCTCGGAGACGGAATTTAACTGTTGAAATGGTGCATCCGGCATTTCTTTGGTCGAGAACCCATCTCAGTAAATTTTCCTCTAAAGCTGGCCATTTTACTTTTCCGTGCCGATTGGATCGCTTTCTTCCCATGCTTTTTAACACATCCTTTTGTTTGCACCAATTTCTCACTGCTTTCTCGTCCACTTCAAAATAACAGCCCGCCTCTCTATTTCGATCTTTTCAGCTTTCTCAACTACCTTGAGTTTAAACTCAGCAGTAAAAAAACTCCGGCGATGTTTCATCAACGTTATCGAAGATGAAAGACAAAATGCGAAAACAAAATACTGTGCAACGTGCTATCCTCGTGATAAGTGGTAAAATGAAATATGACCTTCAACCCCACTCACTCGGTGTTGCTAAACCACGCTATAAATAAATGAATCACGCTTTTTTTTTTTTGTACTCCAGGTACTTGCTATTAAGGCTCCTAAAAATCGAGCTGATGCATCAACTACTTTTCCCCCTCCCTGCAGTTGTGCTTTAACCGTGAACAACCAGCTTATTATCCGCACTGGTGGATAGTCCGCAGCTTCAGAAATTCGCATTTTAAACACAGATAATCCGCGGACTATACGCACGAAATTACGGTAAGAGGATGAAAAGGTATAGTTGTCAATTGTAAAAAAATAATGACCCCTACCCTTGATGATTATCCAAGACATTTGAATAACTCAATTGAAAAGTCTTTGTTTACCTCTCTCACCCGCATGACAGGAGTATCAGGTTTCAAGAGAATCGGAGGTCGTCCACCCAGTCTTTTCTTCCAGTTTTCAGAGCCACTGCGTTGCAGCGCAGCCAATCTATAAATACAAACACAATTCACAAAATTTGGTTAAAATATATAAATATAAAGATTTGTAGTTCATTCAACGTTTCAATTGCTTTAGCTGTTTTTGGACCTAAACTCTTCAGGACAATGTGCTTTATATAACAGTATTCAAAAACCTGCATCTTTTCCAAAAAATATAATTATAACTGGCACACACAAATAATGCACAAATTTTTACCAAAAAGATATGACTGAATGACATTATATTCACTTTTAACCAATCAAGTGACATGCAGTGGCAAAACGGAGAATGTTAGGGCCCCCTGCAAAGTCAGGTTTTGAGCCCCAAACCAGATCTCACAAAGGATTGCAAAACTAATAACATAGGTTTTGGACACTCTAGAATCCTACCCCTCCCCTCCCCACCCTAATACCTTTCCCGATATGAAAAGTAGTAGAATCTTTTTCTGACAAACAGGGCTTAGAGAACTCAAAAAAGGATTGGATGTCTCTCCTGAAATATTACGAGAGTAGTCAGTTAGTTTTTGTCTTGTGTGTACATGTCTTTCCTCTGCAATGTAACTGTTAGCTTTTTGTATCTTTGCAAAGTAAAATGTGGATATGAAAAAGGACTTTGTTTTTTTTTTATTTTTGACAGCAACAAGATGGATGAAGGAATCTTTACAAAATGAACAATTAAACCAGTGCTCCGCAACCCCCAAGCCGCAGACCGTTACCGGGCCATGGATCAAATGGTACAGGGCCACTCATTTCATTGCAACTGAATTTAAATTCCTAGTTTTATACCCCAAATTAAAAATATCTGTGTTCCATAAAATATTTTTAAAAAAAAGGGGGGCTCCCGAAGGTAGTGACATAAATCTTTTAATGTTTTAAAAAGCAAAAGATAAAAAGAAAGAAAAGAAAAACACAGCAACTAATTTCTCTTTTAGTTAGCAGAGCATCTCTCCTTTCTCTCACCGGCTTCCCTTCAAAGCATTCCCTTCTCTCCATCCCATTTGAGGGGAGGGGGCAACATACGCCTTTCTCGGGGGTCCAGCCCTCTTAGAGATCTCTTGTTTCATCCTCCGGTCGGTGGGAACAGATTCCTCCGGAGTCAAAAAGGGGTTGCGAGGCCTCAACCCTCAATACACAGCTGCCGAATGAACATGTGAATGTCATTTCCACAAAAAAGACGCCGATCCTATGTGGGGGAGATAACGTTACAGTGTGTATTGTGTTTGCACAAATTTAACCCACAAATTAGCAAAAATGAGTATGAAACAGACGTTGTTAGAAAGTTTCCTTTGGAAAAAGAAAAGGCTCAGTGAAGAGACAGAAATGTCTTCAACATCAAAGATATGGGTAAATTTTAACAGACAATACCATGAGTCCTACTTGAAATATGGTTTTGTCGGAACAGGTGATTCTCACAAACCAAAACCGCTCTGCATAGTTTGCGGTGACCAATTCTTTAATGAGGCAATGAAACCTTCAAAACTGCTACGCCACTTGAACGCCAAACACCCTGGAGTATTTTGAAAGAAATAAACTGGAACAGGAAGGACAGAAGAAATTTATGAGGGCCACCACATCAATAAAGGAGAATGCACTAAGAGCATCATATTTGGTGGCTAACCATATTGCTTAAAAGCCCTTCACTATTGGTGAAGAATTAATCTTGCCCGCCACTAAAGACATTTGCCGTGAACTTCTAGGAGAGGCTGCTGTGGAAAAGATAGAACATGTGCCTTTGTTGGCTGACACTGTGACTACGCACATTGAGGAAATAGCCAAAGACATTCAAGCATAATTGTTTGAGAGGATTAATGCATCACCGTGGTACGCACTCCAGGTTGACGAATCTACAGATATTGACATTAAGGCAATACTACTTGCTTATGTGCAGTATCTATATCGGGAGGATGTGCATGAGGATTTGTTATGAGCACTACCTTTGCCAACCAACACCACAGGAGCAGAACTGTTCAAGTCACTGGATGGTTACATATCAAGACAACTAAAATGGTCCTTTTGTATAGGCACATGCACAGACGGAGCTGCTGCCATGACCGGACGACTGTCTGGATTAACTGCTCGGATGAAGGAAGTTGCCCATGAGAGTGAATCTACCCATTGTCTCATTCACAGGGAAGAGCTAGCAAGCCGAAAAATGTCATTGAAATTTAACAGCGTATTGATCGATGTCGTTAAAGCTATTAACTACATCAAAGCACACGCCCTTAACTCGCACCTGTTGGAGCAGCTTTGTGAGGAGATGGGCACAGAGAACAGATGCCTTCTGCTACACACAGAAATAAGATGGTTATCCAGAGGAAAATTGCTACTCAGAGTATTTGAATTGCGAGAGCCATTACAAATATTTCTATAGGAAAAGAAGTCACCACTGGCAGCACATTTCAGTGACAAGGTATGGGTCACCAAACTGGCTTACCTGTGTGACATATTCAACCTGCTGAATGAACTCAATCTATGCCTTCAGGGGAAAATGAAAACAGTTTTCAAGTTGGCAGATAAAGTAGTTGCATTTAAAGCCAAACTGGAGTTGGAGTTGTGGGGACGGCGTGTGAACAGAGGCATTTTCGACATGTTTCAGACATTAGCGGGGATATTAGGCGAGACTGAGCCTGAACATTCATTCTCCCAGTTAGTGCACCATCATGTCTTTGATTTTAAAAGAGTTCGTGCGCTACTTCCCAACTACAAATGCTTTCAAATTTTGTGAAATTATCGAAAAATATATAAAAGGTAATTTAGGCTAAAAATATATTTGATTTTTTTACCAATTTTTGTAAATTGAATTGTACTGTGTCCCCTTAAAATATTATTTGCAATTAATGAACTTGCATATAGAAATTATTATAATAAATATTCCATTAATACATTTCTTCCGAAAATTACTTCAAAATTTTGTTCATTGCTTTTTGCTTGAATTTATGCCACATTCCTAAGGAAGCAATTCAATAAATGAAATACTGAAATGCAAGTAAATTAATTTTATTTAATTTTTTTTAAACTGAAAACTAAAACCTATTAAAAAAAATTTCACGAATAAGATTTACTCTAGCATATATTCTTTTTATTTTACAAATCATAAGTTAAAAAAAGAGAAAAAGAACATTATACGAAAATGATACATAGAATTTGACTGTCTTCTTAGTATTCTGTGTTTCTTCCTTTTTATATAAACATAAAAAAAGGTTAAATAAACTTAAGAAAAATTCAAAAACATTGAAAAAAATATAGTAATATATACTTATTTTCTTTCTAAAAAATTACAATAAAATTATCAGCATTTTACTTTACAAATTAATTATTAAAATAAGTTTTTATATAATCTTCACACTGATTTTGAGAAAAATAAATTGAAAAAGCTACTCAATCATAAATCTGAAGGATGCATTTTAATACACAAAAGCAGACACATCAAAATTTTTCTCTGCAAATTTAACACAATAATCTTCTTTCAATATCATATAAAAATTTCAAAAAATGGAAAATAATTAAATTAATTTTTATAAAATAGAATTAAGTGAATGAATTACCTTTCAGAAATGGATCCTCCATGCTCTTCCAAGATCCCTTTTTCCTCATTGTCACAATTTTGAGTTCGAATTTCAACATGTGTAGTCCTTTCAGTGACACGTGTCAAACCATCAGAACTAATGGTAGTAGTTTCTGATGATTTAGAACTAACAGAGCTAGTGGAGTTCAGTTCATTCTTTGGCATTTCAAAGAAGCATTCTGGAAAAATATAAGATATCAAGATATAAATAATTAAGGAATTATTCAAAATTAATAGTTTATTTGGTTCACTCCTAGGAGAGCCCACACCCTTGGCGTGAATTACTTTGGTTGGCGATAATTGTGCCATCTTGGTAACCATACTTTTAAACACTACATATGGCAACCCTAAATATTTCTAGTAGTTTCGTATTTTGTGGGCGTGCATTTCGAATTTCATTTTGTTGTTGGGCTCTGGGCTGGCTGCGTGTGCGAGGGAATATACTTCAGAATTTTTTACTTTGTTGAATGCGAAAGGTAAGAAAGAATTGATTGAATGGTGTATGAAGGAAAGATTGAATGCTTCGAGTTATGAATGTCCTAAATGTAATGATCGGCATGATGTAACATGGTCGGCAATAAAACGCTTTCTTCGAAATCTTACCAGCTACGCCAAATGCATGTTTGACCATTACCTCGCAGAATAAATATGGCAGCGCTCACACGATCATTCGCTTAGCAATGAGACCTTTAAAGCTTTTTTAAAATCTGTAGTTTTTATTTTTTTTCTGTTGCTATATTTTCCCTCCACTCAAAAAGATCAGCAGTAAGGAAGTGTTTGTTTTTATAGTTTCTTTTTTTTTTTTATCTTAAATGTTTAATTTCTGTATTGTTTGATGATATATTTTCATCAACATAAACGCATCCACCTTAGAAAAACCCACTATATTCAAGATCAAACTTGCTGCCATTGTCGGTTTCAGCTTTTATAAAAAAATGTGTTTGGCGCCCAAAAACTTGTTCTGACTAATATGTCATCTTTTAAATTGGCGCTTTTTGAACGGTTTGTCGCCTAATAAAAAAAATGTGGGCTCTCAAATAAATACTAGAAACAGATTCAACCATTAAAAATGTGTTTTGGATTCCTGAATTATTTAAAAATATAAATTACTTTATTTATTTAACATTTTAACAGCTTTTATTAATATTATATTAGTCAGTAAGTAAACGTTAATTTTCATACAGTAAATTTTCATTGTTCAGTTCTTCCAAATTATTTTGTAAAATTATACAGAAATATCCGAACCAAGATTTTTAAAAAAAAAACTAAATAAAGTATGTGTGACAACTTGAAATATGTAACAGCCTGAATTATAATAATCGACTAGACTAATGGACTTTCAATTTTAATTTGTGAGAAAAGCGCATCATTTGAGAACATAAAAATAATTACTGTGCTAATTATATGCTCTTTCAAATGGAAAGGTAGTGACTCATTGGTGTGCCATGTATCTCAAAAATTGTAATTATTTTTACATTGTAATAATCCTCTGAAAAAAATAATTTTTTTTTTCAAATAATAAGTAAAATTTTAAAATCTGGTCCATCAGATGATTACAAAGTCTAAAAGAAATTACTTACAAATCTCATCTCACAATATGCTGATCTTGCACTTTCGCGCTATTTGTAGAAACCAAGAAATAAAAGCATGTAAACAACATAAAAATACTACAGAACGAACAAAATTATTGGTGCATTACAAAAATTTTCTTTTATAAAAATACGTAATAACTATAAATAACTACTGTAAACAAAACTTGTCTATTTGCTATGAAGTTTTTCAGGTACGGTTAACGTTCCAATGTTATGGCACATTTAAAAGTCCTTCTTTTTGTCTGCTAATATGGGAAATTGGAACACATTTCTAAGCCGTGGACTTTTATGGTTTGTTTTGCATTCCTTTCGCTTTCCACATTTCACTGTAATTGATTCTACTAAATAAGAAGTCCAAAGATGCAAAAAAAAAGGTGCAATTACAAACTATGTACGTTTTATTCAAGCAGAAATAATAAACTATTCTACTTTGATGACAGAATTCTCAATCAACTCATCATTATCAAAACAATGTATTTTAAATTCTGTGAACACCATTAAGAAAAATGAATCTTAAAATATTTTCTTCCTTTTAATTACAACCAAATCACTCATGGTTTCTTTTGCATTTCTTTCGCTTTGCGCATTTAACAGTCTACTAAATGAGAAGTCCAAAGATGCGACAGGTACAATTACAAACTATGCAGCTTAACAAATCACTTAGAAAATATACTATGCATTTTAAAGAATCTTGAACAACATCCCATTCTACTACATAATTCCATAGATATTCATTGCACTTACAGAATAGGAAACTGATTTTTGTACTAACATTGATTTGTTCCCTATTAACGTAGAAATACTACTGACAATGAATCTCGTAATTTTGAACCATGTTCAAGTGACGAGGATGTCACTAGAACTGACATCCATTCTTTAAATCTTCATGTCGTCAAAAATAATTAAGTCTGTAATGCAGTGGCGTAACGGAGAACATTTTGGGCCCCCTGCAAAGTCAGGTTTGGGCCCCCACATTGAATTTTACAAAGGGTAGGCACTTGCGTCAGTCAGGCTTTGGGCCCCTTAGAACCCTGCTCCCCCCCCCCCCCGCGATTCAAAGATTACGGGGGTGTACGTTACGCCACTGGTGTAATGGACATATATAGTAGTGTTGGATGATTAGAACCCGTGTCCTATGGATTCGTAAGCACGTAACATACCACTAGACAAAAGTGATCACTCCTGTCCGGAAACTGTTATTATCTCATTTTTAGATACCGCCACAGAAGAATTACATGTACACACATAACATAGCATAATTTACTTGCATATATACTTCTCTTACAGCATACTTTAGAAAATGAAAAAAAAGTTCTGATGTTGGTGTTGTGGCTGATGCCACCTGTCTGACGTAGTCAGAACGAGACCCATGAAATTTATCGTGGCTAGGGGCTAGAAGTACGCCTGTCATTGACCTTGGCCTTGAGCACCATATAGGTGACAGTACGAAATAGTTCGACGAAATTCCCCGAAGGGACTATAGATGGCAACACAAACTCCACAATTTAGACATGAAACTGAAGGGGAGGGAAATGTTCACCAGTCCCCTGATTCGTAATTCAGCCCACAAGACTTTCAGACCCACTGATTTAACGAGCACGTACTCCGTGTGTACTCGGAGGGTATTTGGTGGCACGGGCATCGAACCCCAGCCTTCCGGTCTGGAGTCCGATACTCTAACCACTAGGCTATCCATGGCTACTCTAGATAGCCGTCGCGCAGAAATTTCTCTCGTGTGGTTGCTGGAAGGGGTACAGAGGTGGGAAGCCCCTGACCCCTCGGTGTCCTCCCTCAAAATTGGGGTAGAACCGAGTCAAATCGTACTGTCACCTGTATGGTGCTAAAAGCTACGGCTAACGATAGGCGTCTCTTAGCCCTCGTGGGCCTCGATCTGGCCTTTGCCGATCAGGTGGCAAAAGTAACAACAACAATCTGTAACATCAATTACGATACGCAAATACATGCATTTGAGATTGAATTGCGAAAACTAAGTGAAAAAGTTGAGAGAGAAACAAATATCCCACTATTTAAATAAATTAAACAATATTTGAATACAACATTATTATTATTATTATATTATCTATGTTTGTGTATATGAAAAACAAGGAAAACAATAATAATCTGTTTTTAAATTTTACTCCAAAAATATTTGTAATGGGTCCAAATTTAATATAAAGATATATATTTTTATGTGCGGTTCTCGGGGTTATAATGTTTGTCCGAGGTGGCCCACGTAGTTATTTGAGTTGGCCACCCCTGTTATAGAATGTATGTAGTGGGGGGGAGTGAATGAGTGAGTGAATATTAACGTCACACTGTTCAGCTACACGATGACTTTTGGCGACGGACCTAGAAATGTGAACTATGGTCAAATGACGAAGATGACACCTGACCTGACGCCTCCCTCTCCTAACTACCACACCACACCAACGGGAGGACGTTTGAGCTCTCAACAAATTTAACGTGCATCTCTCCCCTACATAGCGGGTCTTTGGTGGTACTGGGCTTGAACTCGTGACAAGCCAGCCACGATCGGATACCTTGACGTCTTGGCTACCGGGCCATATGTAGTGGGGGGAGGGGGGAATTTTGTTCTTACGGCCAAATTTACAAATGATTTAACCCTTAACTTTGTACTGTTGCATTTCTGCAACATATGATTTATTTTAATTTAACAGACTCAATATTTTTTTTAATTGCCTACAAATCACTTATCTGAGAAAAAAGATTATTGCAACGAAATACATGCTAATTTTGTCACTAGATGGAAGTACATTTTTTCCAAAAATCACAATTATAAAAATCTCTGATGCCTCAAGAACTCTGTTTTTGCTTTAAAAATAATCCATTATATTTTATGCTTCCTCTTGTTTATTGACGAAATAAATTACCAGGTAAGAAATTTAAACATATTGTGATGATAATAAAATTCTCATATAAAAAAAGTTTTGTAATTTACAGCACTATTGCGCAATGTAGCGCTTCTGCGAAAAACAAAAAAGTGAGTGAAATTCAATTTAAAACTGCTTTTTTTTTCTTATTTTTTCCTTTTATTATTACTTGAGAACTACCTTATATATCTTTTTCATAGAAATTTTAAAAATTGCGAAGTTAAGGGTTAAACGTAACTCGAACTATTTGGTAGCACTAGTGTATAACAATGCTAATCATTAGAAATAAAGGCTTTTTGTAACGTATCTTGTTTTTCATAGAATAATGAAACAGAGCCAACTGTCGATTCATTCAAAAACAAAGGTCTTCAGTAAACCAAGTGTAAAGTCCTCCGATACAGGAGGAAAATGTCTCCAAAATATTTTAAACTTATACTGGTCAAATTCTGAAGGCTTTTTATCCTCTGACAAATTTAATGTGAGCGTTGCGTAAATAGGAATATCCGTCTCACATTATTAATGAATTATCATCTAAAAAGTATAAATTATCCGGTCATCGAGATAAATGTATACATTTTATTCCGTTTATGAAATTCACTCATCCGTGACATACGATACCAACCTACTTTCCATCTGATCTTGTTTCATTATTTCAAGTTCAAAGCCCATCGATTACAGTGTTTAAGATTTTCAGAATTTCTTACAAATCTTCATAACGGGAATTTAGATCCCAGGATCGCACAGAATTTTACCAGTTGACTTGTCGATATTTCTCTGATGGATTACTTCCGCATTACAATTTCCTTTTGTGTGTGTGTCTTCGAAACAATTTTTCAGGTCAACCTAATGAGATATTTAAATATTTTGCTCTCACCAAAAATAAATGTAGAACAATTTAAAGATTTTCAGTATTTAATTTGTTTGTACACATGTATTTCAATGCTGAAGTTTTATCGTGATTTTTAACGATCTTAATGTTAGTTTTTATTCGATGTTTAAACACAAATGTTGAACATTTTGCAAAATTTAGCATGCCATGATCTCAAATGCTCATGATCATTTTTGGTTTTGAATTTTTAAATTGAAAAAAAAAATGTGAATTTAGATTGAATCGATCATTGTGCCCTTTGGTGTTCCCTTCATATCATATTGGTCCCGGAAGACGAGGCGGCCGCGGTAGCCTAGTGATCAAGGTATCGGATCATGACTGGCTTGTCATGAGTTCGAGCTTTGTATCACTGAAGATCCGCCGTGTAGGGGAGCGATGTTCGTTAAATCTGTCGAGAGCTCAAACGTCCTCCCGTTGGTGTGGTGTGGTAGTTAGGAGAAACGGGTGCCAGCTCAGGTGTCGTCCTCGTCACTTGACCAGTGTTCAAAAGGACTTTAATATTCTACAGGTAGACGAGTGGTTCTAGCTGTATCAGTCGTGTGTTGGGTTCAAATCCTGGTGCCGTTAAAGGCTCCTTGTGTATAGGGACTTATAGAAGTTAAATTTATCGGGGCCAAATTTTCCACGCTAGCGTGATGTGAAAGCTCAGAGAATACTGTGCCAATTTAGGCGTCCTCCTCGTCACTTGACTGTGATTTAGAATTAAGAGGTCCATCGCTAGTAGGTCTGTGTAGCTAACAATCAATGAATATAAAAATATGTATATGATTTTGAACTATCCTCTTTGCACACACAAAAAGTTACAACTATATAGCTCTGAAAAATATTGAAAAGTAATGAAATGTTCTTTGTTTTTTAACTTATTTTAGAATGTCATGATCATGTATATCATGAATGATCGTATTATAATGATAGTTTGTGTTTGTATATGGCAGTTCTTAAACTATAAATAATTATTCAAGGATCTCTTAATTTAATATTATTCTTATCACAACGCAAAGTATAGTTTACGCAGGATCTTAACTTGAAAACTGGAATCAAAAGTGAGTAAAGAGAGCGGAAACGGTAATTAGAGAAAACTAAAAAAGTCAGAAAAAGGTGGAGATAAAGAAGGCTAATGCTGCGGTAAGCTTACAGTGTCGGCTTTTCAAGTTCCACTTGAAAAATACAAGGGGAAAATAAATAAACGCGAATGAAAGATCGTAGTGTAGTAACATCATCGAAGTGTAGCAACGCCGACTAAAGGTTACATCGTTTTCAAGAACTGTTCAAGGAGTGGCGATGGAAAAAGAACACTCACCCATTCTCACTTCACCAAGTCACAGTGTACATGGAATCATTTCAGATTCCCGTTTAGCGTGTTTCTCAGGTTTTTCATTCTCTTTGATTTCCAATTTCGAACGGTAAATAAGAGCGCATGGTAGCGAACTCGTAGCCAGAGTTACTTCTGTCATGGACTCGAGCCCTAGTACCATTAAGAGGTCTCAGGGGTGTTAAATTTCTCTAGAGGGCTAAAAATATAAACAATTTTCAGGCAGGTATAATTCTTTTAATTATAAATTAAATAATTCGAATCTTTTACACACATTATTTATAAAGTAATGGAAAAGTACAAAATGTTTAAAATATAATCATAGTTTTAAAAATTATAAGCGTATGAGCATTTTGTAATAAATATTAAGTAATTTTTGCGTTGCGCGCACGCTACTTTCTAAAATAGTAGCCTCTGATGTATAAAACTTTATGGAATTATAAAATGTGTCATACTCTTCAAACCCTATCATTTAAGAATAATATATCTTTTGTATTTCAAAATATTTGAAAATATTGAAATTTTTTTTAAAAAATTTTTTAATGTAATTTTTTATTTTTAAAAATATAATTTATTATTCTACTAATATAATATTACTATAGTGTAGTAAGGATATATACATTTTTAACTTTATAAATCAACTTATAACTAATAATTAAAGCTACTATTTTTGAAAATAGCATGCGCAATGTATAACTTAATAAATATTTCTTATAGAAAAGTTTCTTATTTTCATATGCTTATAAATTTTAAAATTATGATCATATTTTAAACATTTTATACTTTTCTGAAGCTCCATTCCTTTATAAATAATGTGTAAAAGATTCGAATTATTTAATTTAAATTTAAAAGAATCATACCTGTTTGAAAATTGTTTATATTTTCAGCCTTCTAGAGAAATTTAACACCCCTGAGACGTCTTAAGTACCTAGAGGGGAGGTAAAGCCTGCTATGTCTATCGAGGCTCAAAGTTCTCACGTTGGTTTGCTGCGGATATTTGAAACTGGGGTGTCAAGTCGCTTGACCGCTGTCTGTCGCCAATCGCTTTCTGTTGCTATTTTTTTTAATTGCCCTTGCGTTTCTCCAGAGTGCGACGTTAATAAAAAACGAATCGAATCAAATTGCTTTCGATTTTTAAACAGTGGCTTCAATAGCCGAGTGTTCATAGTAATAAATTCGTGTCCGTCTACTGTCGAGTTCTGGTTCCATTAAAAAGCCATCTTGTAGATGGACTAATGCAAGTTTAATCTGTCAACGCTCAAAGCCGTTAAGTTAGCGTGATGTGAAAACTTGGAGAGAGAACGCCTGCTCATGTGATGAGAGTCACTATCCTCACCCGACATGATCTAATCAGAGAGCGCCGACTCAGTTCTCACCCAAGTCTTCAAAAACCATCATGAACTTGGAACTTTTCCGAACGATTGGCTCGACCAAGCCACGTGATTCTAGCCAATCAATTCAAAAATTCATGCGACGTCATAGTCACAAGATAAAAACTATCTAGTGTTTCCAGCTAATCAGTTCACGCGCTTCGGTGTTGCCAAGTTTTGCTCTTTGCAGAAACTTTCTCTTGAAAAGTACATATGTGTACAAAATGCGTTTTATTTAAAAGTATAAACGTAAAATTGGATTTTTTTTTAATTTAAAAAATCTTTTTGAAGAAATTTTTTCCGCTAACATTTAAACATCTTTACCCAAATATGAAATTTGAAATTTTATCTGAGTTTTACAAATAGAACAACAAGTACAATTAGTTTAAGGTATCCGACTTTTCGTTCGGAACCGTGATTTTAAAAAAGCGCATAAATAGATAATTTTCATGATATTTAGTGTCACTTAGATTAAAGTACATGTATAAAATTGTTTTAAGAATATTTTGACAAAAAAAAGTATTTAAATACAATATTTTCGCAAAAAATTAGCTTAGAATAATCTTTTTTCAAAATGTTCTCCTTTTATAAAAAATGCTTCTAAAATAATAATTTTTCGCTTATATAAAGTAAAGACTTCTCCAGAGAGTCTGAACTAGGATTTTTGAAAAAATCACATTATTTTCAGAATTACCACCCATTGAAATAATTATCGGCGTTTCTTTCTTAAAATTGCTTCCCTCTGTTGTCGCAAAACATGGATATAAACCCACTTATAAGTTATATAGTTCAGAAATTCTAGTTGAGCCTCTGTATAGAGGTCTGAGCTATATACAGGCAAAATATTATTATAATAGAAGCATTTTTCACTAAAGGAGAATATTTTGAAAATGAGTCAATTTAAATAATTTTTTATTGTAATAATATTCTTAAAACAATTTTAATTAGATTTTCTAATCTATAAGTGACCCTAAATATCCTAATATTATCCATTTATATGCTTTTGCAAAATCATAGTTCCGAACGTAGTCGGATACCTTAATGTTTGTTTTGAATTCAATGGAAAACACGTGTTTGTTTTTATCATGTGACTTCATGAATTGAGCCCATTGCTTCTGATGCAAAGTTTGTCTACGCATAGCATAGTCAATTTCATTGATGCAACTGTATTTTAAAGTTTATTTGTGTTATATTTACGATTTTTAAGTGTTATTTAACATGGCTAGTTCAGCAAAAGAACAAAAAGAGCAAGTAGTAAGTGTAACAGAAAATTTCAAATTTGGCGAATCTACAAATATGGCATTATTAGTAGAGGCGACAGAGCGGTGTGTATTTTGTGTAATGGAATAGTGATGTACAGAACATCGTTTGTATAATGGCATTTTGAAAGAAATCTCAAATCCTCTAGTCAAAAAAGTGAACAGCAAAAATAATTTGTTGCTTAAAACCAATTGGCGGATGACTTCAATTGAGCATCCATTCTACTAAAAGTAATATTTTACAATCCTAATATAAGATATTTGACATCCACACACATATAATCTGCGACAACAGAACTCACACTAATGTTACTTTAATTTGAATTACGCGTATAACTAAAACATTTACAACTATACAGTGTAAAAGATATTTTTTTCGTTGTAAATAAAGAGTTTTGTTTTCTTAGTATTTCGGTTTATTATTTTCCCAATAAACACAAGTCAAAATTATTTGACGGCACGTCTCTACCTCATTAAACATTTCTTTAGAAAAAATGGCACGTTGATCCATAAAGGTTCATGGCGACGGACCACGTCATTTTGAACCATGGTCAAGTGACGTGGACGACACCAGAGCTGGCACCCCTTCTCCTAACTACCACACCACACCTTTGGGAGGACGTTTCAGCTCTCGACAGATTTAACGTGCATCGCTGCCCTACACGGCGGGTCTTTAGTGGTACTGGGCTCGAACTCAGGACATGCCCGTCATGATCCGATACCTTGACCACTGGGCTACCACAGCCTTTATTTCAAAACTGAGAGAACTGCATTGAGAGATATTCTCTTACATCGATAACATTAAGAGATGCACGAGGAAAATTTTAATATTTTATCAAATGTTATGTGAGGACAAATCATTGCTTAAACTATGAATTTAAATCAGGCTTCCTTAACCCTTTATCTACCGACGGTACTTAGAAGTACCACTCACTTTAAAATAACATAGAATAACCAATTTTACGAATATTCTGACAATACTTAGCAGAAATATTCTTTCAAATCCACTCTTCCAAGATGTATGGCAGCACGGGTTCTATGATAACTATTTTAGTGGGGAAGGTAAATAGTTTTAGAGAAGAAATTGCGTTTTCAGCGGATTGCAAAGACTATCATTTTTGTTCCAAAAAAATAGTTAATGTCAAAATTTAAATATCTTATTTTTTCTGTATGTTACTGAAGACCTTAGAAAACGATTTAACTCTTTATTTTAAGTGAACAGTGTATATAATTAATTTTACAGTGGAATATTTTAATTAATTAATTAGCTCTAAAACGCGGATTAAATTTCCCAAAGTTGAGTATTTTGTTTATGTATATCCCTTAATTTTCAATGCAGTGATCCAAAAAAAAAAGTATTGCATAAAAAAACTACAGTAAATCATAATGCGGTAGATAAAGAGTTAAGCTGAGAATCCAGATTCGAAATTCAGAGCACGCAGAGAATATCACTTTTTTTAGAAAAGGTGGGGGGGACGAATGTGTGCAATGCATTATAAAATGAATATAATGATATAATTTTTTTCTGGTATTGGACACATGTATTATCTGACATAAGGAAGATTTTTTGGATAATAATCTGTGTCAAAGGAATTAATTTCTTAGCTACAGTTTTATTAAATGTCTCTTGGCTTTCTTTCTGACTAGCTAGAAAAATAAAACTCAGTAACACTGATCGGAGTATATTAATGAATTTCCTGACATTATGTGTGTATATATATATATATAATGTCATAAAATTAATTTCGTGTGTGGGCATATATAAATTAAAAACTTATCAAAAGAAATACAAATGCCTTATACGTTTTGTATAATTTCGATTAACGCCTCAGAGAGTTATTAGTACTTCCTAAATAAATATACAACGTTTATCATTAGCAATATTTTACAATCTATTTTAACATTGAGTCGTATGTATTTTTCAGATAATTTATGGGACCGAGATTGAAAAAATTTCGAAATATTTCTTAGATTTTAAGAATATCTTCAATTTATAAATATATACAGTGGACCACAAAAGTGCTTGTACACTTGCAATTTCCAGTAAAATTTAATGTTTTCGACTATATAGTAAAAATTAATACACCGGAATTGTAATTTTTGTATATCTTCAGCTTGTTCTTAATGGAATGACATAACCAATTTTTTAAGAATAGTATAACTATTACTTTAAAAAATTAATAATCAAAAAGCTATTAAGAAATTACACCACAAAAGGACGGCCGCGGTAGCCGAGTGGTATAGGTATCGGATCGTTGCTTGCCTTGTCACGAGTTAGAGCCCAGTACCACTAAAGACCCGCCGTGTAGGGCAGCGATGCACGTTAAATCTGTCGAGAGCTGAAACGTGCTCCCATTGGTGTGGTAGTTAGGAGAGGGGGCTGCCAGCTCAGGTGTCATCCACGTTACTTGACCATGGTTCAAAATGACGTGGTCCGTCGCCAAAAGCCCTCGTGTAGCTGAACAGTGCGACGTTAATACTCACTCAATCAATCAATTACGCCGCAAAAGCCTTTGAACATTTAACAAAAATCTCAACATAGCTTTAAATATTGTATTTCTTTCTTAATTTAGTACTTAATAGGATATCTTTTAGTGTCCACAACAACTTTTAAGCATCTAGGTATAGATTTAATCAGTTTTTTTGTAATTTCTGCATCGATTTTCCTCCATGTTTCTGTGATTATTGTTTTTACTTCAAATTATGTGTTTAAATGTCATGTTTTCTTTTTTCTTTAAATCAAATTCTCACCAAATATGTTCTACTGGACTAAATAAACTAATTAAGGAGGTATTTTCAAAATTTGGGAACAGTTATAGAGACATCAGTGGCGAACATTGCGAGCAGTGCGCTTAGCGTCATTATCCTGTTAAAAAATGAAGTCGTCTCGAATATCCTAATTTTGGGCGAATAAATTAAAATTTCTCTTTAAAATATTTAAATAGAGCTTATGATTCCCAATACTATCAAAAAATTCCAAATTACCTAATCCTGAAGCAGATTTACACCCCCACGTAAGAACACTTCCACCTCCATAGTTCACTGATCCAACTAGATTCTTGGGATTCAGTTTCAGAAAATTCAACACATTGACAGCAAATTGATTGGGATGATAGAAAATTCAGCATTTTTGGTTCCGATGGGTGTATAATGGTTGGTAAATGAAAAATGAGGAATTTAATCTCATGAATTTATATATGTGGAACAAGAACCTCTCCACCACCATGCTTAAGCATGAAGGTGGAGATGTGAATATGAGAATGTGATTTAAGGGGAAAAAATGTGTGACATATAAACGCATAATGAGAAGTAAAAACAATAATCACAGAAGCATGGTGGAAAATCGATGCAGAAATTACAAAAAACTGATTGAATCTATACGAAGACGTTTAAAAGTTATATTTTGGGCACTGAAAGATATCCTATGTAGCACTAAATGAAGAAAGAAATACAATATTTATAGAAATACAAGTGGACGAAGACTTTTGTAGCGTAATTTTTAGTAGATTTTTGATCATTAATTCTTAAAAATAATACTATTTTTAAAAAATTAATTAGGTCATTCCATTACGAACAAGTTGCGGATATCATAAAAAAATTGCAACTGCGATGTAATTAGTTTTTAATTACATCGCAGTTTTTTAATTTTTATTAGTCGAAAACATAAAATTTTATAAAAAAAATGCAAATGTACGAACGCTTTTGTGGTCCACTGTATAGCATACTATGTATTTGCTATCAATTTCCTTCAAACTAAAAATATTTATTTATAAAAATACCTGTACATTCTATTGCTTTCTCTTTTGTATGTTTTATTCCTAGTTAAGGCAACATTTTTTGAGAAATTTTATCAACTCATCCCATTGAATATTTCTGTAAATATCTTAGCTAAAAAGAAGACAGGGTCGTCCATCTATGTGTGAGTTATCTCGGAATGGAAGATTCTTATAAGAGAGAAAATATTTATTTTCATTTATAGTTTTGGGAAAAATGCATCGTATTTGAGTTTTCTGAGTCAAGATGTTTGTTTCCGATGGTAAAGCCTAACTTCCTCTCGGCGCTTCCTTTCAAGATTAAGAGAATAGCTGTCACTCGATTCTCAGAAATGAAGTAACTGTGAAAAAATTATAAGAAAATACAGAAATGATCGCATTTATAATAACTATTTCTAACCGAAAAGAAATATTTGAGGACAAGGTCTACCCCATAACTGATATCACACTCTGCTTCCTCATGCAGATTAGAATTCCGTTGATAAAATTAATCTTTATTTCCCTATTTCAAGTTTTTAGGTAAATGAAGCATCAAACTAGTTTTTTTTTTTTTTTTTTTGTTTAAATACGTAGGCTGTTCAATAAGTAATAAGACTAATCTTACTACCGCGAAACCACTCTCATCGGAATGTTAATTTCTGTGGCATAAGAAAAGTTTGTTGTCTGTATTAACAAAAGCTACAGATAGATGGCGTGTATAGGCTCATGTTCTTGAGTATCACGTGCTCAAACTGAAGCATGTTTGTGGACGCCTACGAGAAGCGGCGAGTTGTCGAAATGGAAGCAAAAATCAGCATCGGAGACCTTTAATATGATTCGATATGATTAAAGACTGAAACAAGAAGGCGACACTATCTTAAAACCCTTCATCACAGCAGACAAAGCTCGGTTGTATCACTGATCCAACCATAAAACAACAAAACAGTGAACGGAAACATCCATCTTCACCTACTCCCAAGAAAGCAAAAACTCTGAAATTGGCTGGTAAAGTTATTACCATAATTTTTTTTTTTTGATTATGAAGGAATTTTGTAACAACACGCTGTCGAACCTGGTACTACCGTAAACGGCTCGTACTACGCGAATGTCCTGTGAACAATGATACAGCATGTTAAAAGGAAACGTCCATTGCTCCGAAATGACTTCTTATTGCACCATGACAATGCCCGACCACATATTGCTCGTCGCGTACTGGATGTTTCGCAGCAGATCTACGTAAAGATTTTACCACACCCTCCATACAGTCCTGATAAAACTCCATACGATTTCTGGCTGTTTCCTCAACTTAAGAAACCATTACGAGGCAAACGTTTTGCAAGCAACAAAGCAAAAACGGACTTTTACATGTTTTTAAGAAGTGGACAGAACGTTGGGATAAATGCATTACGTGCCGCGAAAGTTATTTTGAAAAATACCATGTAAATGATGACGATTAAAGGTGTTCTTTTTTTTTTAAAATAATTTTAGTCTTATTACTTATTGAACAGCCCTCGTAAGGTTCATGAGAAAAGCTAGTGATATATCAATCCCATGGCTGCCACACGATATCTAATCAAGGGGAAGATATAAATAATTTAAGGAATACTCGTCAGTTTATGGCGTTTTTTAAATGATATTTGATGGTGTTAATATAACAAGACAGAAAATCTCTGACACACTCTTCACCCACTAAAAGTGTGTACGTTAAAGAATCAGTCACTGTGTATGTGTTTAACTCATGACACGCCACCCACGAATCCGTTACCTTGACCACTAGGCTACCGCGCGACCACACATACCTCGACAAAAACAGTGAATATGTCTTTAAGATTTTTTAAACTCTATTTTAATAATATTTTAATGATTATTTCTACAGATGTTTGCAATCGATTTCTGAGACGACGGATGTTTACTTTTTACTACACTGACTCACTGGCGTCTCTGAGGGGCCCCTGTATCAATATTCCTTCCGGGCCCTGTTTTAGATATGGGAGCTCTGTACATGTTGGGGCTGCTATGGCGGTAGCTACGCCCCTGCTTTGACTTCCCTTTACAAGACGAAATACGTATCTTTTCAGATATTCATTTGGGGACTTCTTTCAACGTAGGAGTAACGATTTATGACCATTTCTTTTCCTATTGCGCACTACGAAATCTACATACTGAGCTTTCATAGCGTTTTTAAATTACAGAAAGATAACATTTCTCCTCGGACAACACAAATATAATTTATTTCTATCTGCAGTTTTGAGGGGGAAATACATTTGAAGGTATCAGATAATTTTGATTATCCGTTTTAGTATATATTTTCCCCCCTAAAAATATTCATATTCTTTTATAATTTTTTGTAAATTGTACTAAAAATGTAACAAACACCCTCTGCGGTTTATTCAGATTCTGTCTGGGGAAACGTTAATTCTTGATTAAACTTGATTCTTGTACCTGGTGTCCAAAATGTATGATTATAATTTCAAATATATTAATTACAAAAAACAAATAAAGATATTTTATTACGGTTGTTGTTGTTTTCGTTCCATATAGAAAGCAAAGTCTATTTACAAAGCTGTGCGACTTCAATGCGTGCATCATTAGTTGCGTGCAAACCACCGAGTCTATACAAATCTCTGTTGTTGTTGTTTCTAATGCCACCTGTCTGACGTAGTCAGATTGAGGTCCTCGAAATTCATCGTGGCAAGGGGCTAGGTGTACGCCTGTCGTTGGCTTCAGCCTTTAGCACCATACAGGTGACAGTACGATTTCGCTCGGTGAGATTCCCGAAGAGGGAAGATAGATCTTTATGATAGATGGCGACACCACTGATCTCCATCTCCACAATTTAGGCGTGGAACTGAAGGGGAGGGAAATATTCCCCAGGCCCCTGCACTCGTGATTTCATCCCACTGATTTTACGAGCACGTACTTCCTGTGTACTCGGAGAGTATTTGGTGGCATCGGGCATCGAACTCCAGCCTTCCGGTCTGGATTCCGATGCTCTAACCACTAAGCTACCCACGGCCGATACAAATCTCTACCCATGTTCTATGAAGCATTGCAAGATCTGAATGACCACTGTAATTCGACTTTTCATTTCATCACTAATTGAAGATTAGTAAACAATGGTTTTTCACGTATCCTTACAAGAAGTCCAAAGATGTTATATCTAAAGATCTGAGTGGCCACGCTACTGGACTTCTTTCTATCCATCACCCAGGAAACTTTTTCTTACATCCAAATTCCAAAAAAGTAGTGCCTAATTTATGCTGTACATGTATTGCAGATTTAAATTCGATAAGCTATGCTACAACTTGCACTTTTCCTTGCGATGAAGCCATTTTAAAACGAAAATGTTGAAAAAGGGGGACATTGTACCATCTAGTTTGCATTTCATTGAGCAGAAACTTTAAGCTTTTTTGTTTGTTTTTATGGAACATAAAATACCGTAATTAAAGCTCTTTGTTTATTTTGAATTAATTTTTGGCAGTGTAGTCATACTTTTCGAATACCTTTTATAACCATCTCAGTTCGTGAATTATTACTTCCATTCATTCCTCTTTTGTATTTAAACTAAAGGCACTTTAAATTGGAGGCAACTTTGTTTTACTTCTAAAGCAAATAATTTATAACATAACTCAATGGCACAACAGCCCATGAGGGCCAAGGTCTACTGTGCCCAACTCAGTATACGTGACCTTGGACCCTGAGGTGCATGAGCAGACGTGGTCAGTCTGACGCGAAACCCCCAGTGTTAAGTTCCCAAGCAAGCTTGGTGCTCATTTATCGACCCGCTGAAGGGATGAAAGGTTGAGTGAATCTTGTCCGAGCCGGGGTTTGAACCTCGTACCTGTGGTGTGGAAGCACGATACACTAACCACTCAGCCACTGGGCTTCAATTTATAACATACCTTGTTTAAATGGTTAATTGCCCGTCTCGTGAGGATTTTTAGATTCTTAAGAGTTATGTTAACGAGTTAAACGAGTAGAAAAGATAGAACTTGTAAAATTATTCGTTATTGTTTTATTTGGAGGAGGGGGGGTCAGTGAAAATGCATGGAGTATGAGGTAAAGATATCCTTGTCATCTGGAAATTTACTAAGCGATACTTGGATACCTTAACCAAAAATATAAGTAGGTATTATTAGAATTGTAATAAGAATTTGTACCAGAAAAAAACGAAACAGATTCAAATGAACAATAGCATAAATTTTATTAAGAATCAACTTTAAACAATGATATGCAAAAACTACAAGTCTGTTTCTACAAACTGCTTGTTAGCCTTGAATTTTATTACAGCTCACTGAGGACATTTTATATTCTAAAGTTGAAAATATATTTTTCATAATGTACAATTATACAAGATACAGAAAAGGAAGAGTTATGCATGATTCGTGAATTATATGGTAATGATGTGATAGAGCTCTCTCTCTCTCGTATAAACATGTTCAGAGTAAATATATTACAATTCTTCGAAGGAAACAGTCAAATTGCTACACTTAATAGGAAAAAAATTAAGCACAGACCTCGATTTTCAACAAACAATTTAACATCACTGAATGCCAAAATAAATTTTGCATATATAGAAAATTTTTATTATTTTCGTAGGCAAAAATAACATTTATATGTGTTAAATTGAACGCCTATTTTTTTGTGTAAAAAAAAAAGCATCCAACACAGAGTTCCTAAGGATTTGAAATTCTCAGCATCTAATTTATCATCTTTATTGTATTATTTAGTTGTAAAATAAACAAATAAAAATATTACTTTTTCATTAAAAAAAACAAAGAGATATGTGTTTTTTTTATATTTTTAGCATAAGGTCAATAATCTCAACTGTTTTCTACAGAAAATACAATGAACGCCATGGTATTTTTTTCGTCTCTTCTTTCGATATTGTGTCATTGTTTTATAAGACAGATGAGACGTTCTCTCTATTGTCGGCGTTTTAGCCAGTTTCAGGACGATTTATTAATCTATGCATGACAGCTGCGCATCACGAACTTCTCTAAAAGCAACGAGACAAAGACGTGTCGAATGATTTCAGTGACTTTTTCGTGACGCTAATATGAAACGATAATTTTAACATAACGAAAACGATAAGCTCTACATTATGCTTTTTAAATTGATTTCCTTTTCTTCACGCAAAACAAAAAGTAAATCAAGGGGAACGCGCGAATTACAATTATGTTACATTAGACTAAAGCTCTAGATACTCTGCAGAATTTAACAGATTAATTTACTTAACTACGAGTATTACTGCAAGGTCGATGAGACACTTAAAGTAATTAACACTGCATAGTTACTAACTATGGATGAGTATGAAGTGTTCCCTACCAATTACGACAAATAGGTAATTGGCGTATGTTCAAGAAACATTCCAATGGAATTAAGCGTCAGAAGTAAGCCATTATTTACATATATAGGCAAATTTGAATCACCAGATTTGCGTTTTTATGATGTCGTAAAATTTATGCAAGGAAAAAATTGTAAGTAAAAAAAAATTGATTTTAACTCTAAAGAATAATCGACAGACTAGCTGTATTAATTTCATTTTTTTTATGAACGTCGTGCTCTAAAGTAGCGCGAAGGCTCTTGGAGGGACCTCGGTCAAGTAACACCCCAAAGCCGCACTCCAGAAACTATGCCGATGGGAATTTATCGCTCTATACTAGTGATACTCAACCTGCGGGCCGCATGTGGCCCATTGCACTAAGAAATTCAATTAATGGAGAACAATGTACAAAAAAATTGAACAGGAAATTCAAGCAATCAAATGTATCAATGTTGCTATTAATTTGTTTTTTCAATAGTGGAATGTAAGTAAGAGGCTTGGTCATAGATAAAAATAAAAAATAAAAATTAATATAGTATTAAGGCTATCTTCGGCTAATGTTAAAGAATAGGGGCCGAACTCGGAATATTTTTTCAGTTATAAAAGTACTCAAACCTTAATATCACATTCTGGCTACACTATCCTGAAGAGAGAATCACTTATTTTATAATACTACTCATTTTTATCCGAGTTGACACATTTTTTGTTCTTTAAAATGTGTTTTGCATTTTTTTTCCTATACCGTAATGCCGAATGTGAGCTATAACCCTTCACATGTTAAAAGGAAAAACGAATCATTTATTATATATTTTGAAATTTTAAAAACACTGTTATAAGCAAATGCATGAGTCACACATTTTTATAAAAATGGAGGCCTTTTTTCTGTCCGCAAATGTGTCCCGCGTGAAGTTCACGCTCTCGTACACATGGCGAAAACATCCTTAAAATAAAAGCCAAAAATGAGTTTTAATATTTTGATCAATTTTGTTTGTTAATTTTGCTTTGGTCTTATAATGTGTTTTTTCCACTATCCGCATGTTGCGGCCAGCATGAAATAACTGTCATGAGTATGCTTGGTTTGGTTTCTTTCTTCCTTTTTTTTATGGCGCAAGGACCAATTTAGATCATACAGCGCCAAGAGATACATTTAACTGTTCTTATTAAGATTTGCAGGCCATAAAGCCTTAGTCGGGCATAGTCTATATGCTTTTCTTAAAATCTGTAGAGTAAAATTAGATATGATTAATAAAAACCTTGATGCTTATGAATTTAAACACAAGTGGGGAATTGATGCTATTGTTTAAAATACTGGATATAGTAAAATCAACAGAGTTAAAAAGCCGATGTCTAAGATGATTTGAAAGTGGACCATCACAGAGTATGTGTTTCACCGATAGCGATACATTACATTTCTCGCAATATGGTGGTGGTTCATCCAACAGAAGATGCCTATGCGTTAGGCGGGTGTGTCCTAGGCGCAACCTAGTCCATATCACCTGCTCACGGCGGTTGCTTGATGATGGCACAGTTGGAGCAAGAATGTGCATGACGCTATGCAACTTATTTTCAGTTTGTTGGTCTCAGTTTGATTGCCATACACTTTGCAGTTTCTGCCTGAAGCAAGCTTTCAGATCAGAGTGTGGAATAGGGAACCTTTCTGAAGAGCCTGTCGCTGATCGTGCAGCTGTATCAGCCAGTTCATTTCCAGTTATTCCGGCATGTCCTGAGATCCAACAAAATCTGATATCTTTCTTCTTAAGATGATTAGCTAAAGCATATGTAATGTGCCCTACACGGCGGGTCAGTGGTACTGGGGTGGGATGAGACGATGAATGTAAAGAGACAATGCTTTGAAGGGATGACAGGGAGTCTGTGTAAATAATGAACTTTTTACCGCATGATAGTCAAATATGCTCTAGAGTTATTCTTAGCGCATGGAGTTCAGCAGTGTAAATGGATACTGAATTTGGTAGAGCGTCTGTAATTAGTGCCCAGAGAAACTACTGCTGAACCAACATGGGATTCAGACTTTGAGCCATCCGTGAAGACAGGTTCATAGTCGGAAAAAAGCTCTCTGTGTTCCAAGTACTGTGTTCTGTATGTACTCTCAGGAGTGCATGCTTTTAAGTAGCATGACAGGGTGAAATCTACCTTAGGATAAATCATTTTCCAAGGGGGCACCTCAGAAATCTTGCACAGAGCAATTCTTCTTATGTTCAGATTTAGGTCATTAATCAGGTCTCTAATTCTAAAGTGAAAAAGTTGCGAGTAAGTGAGGGATGAACGATGACTGTTAAAATAATAAAGGCTAACATTGAATAAATAGGAGTATGCAGTATTTGTTTTCATTGATTGGATTTTCATAAAATAGTTCAAACATAAATACTTCATCCGCAAATCTAATGGGGGTTCGTAGGCTTCAGCATAGATGGACTCAACCGGTGATGTACGGAAGGCTCCCAGACAAAGTCTCATGGCTTGATGATGTACTGGATCCAAGATTCTTCAAAAGAGATTTGCACGCAGAACTGTAAACCACAGATCCCTCGTCTAGTTTTGATCTTATCAGAACTCTGTAGAGGCGAAGCAAGGATATTCGGTCTGCTCCCCAGCGAGTATTTGCCAATACTTTGAGGATGTTTAGGGCCTTGGCATTTCTGATTTTGAGATCTTTTAAGTGACGATGGAATCGGAGAGATTTGTCAAATATAAGACCTAGAAATTTGAACTCATTAACAACTTTAATGAGGCTTCCCAATAAAAAGCTCAGGGTTTGGAAAAACCCCACGCTTTCGACTGAATTCAACACTAACCGTTTTTTCTGTAGAAAAAACAAAACCGTTCTGTTTAGCCCATTTAGTGAAATTGTTAATAGTGGTCTGAATGTGTCATTCTGCAACATTGAGGAATTTAAACGAGTACGATATTTGTACATCGTCCACATATAGAGAACACTGAATCTCCTGATTTATATGATGGGTTATGCTATTAATTTTAATAATAAATAAAAGTACGCTTAAAACAGACCCTTGTGGGACACCTTGTTCTTGGATAAAAATATTTGAATAAAATGAATGCAAGCGTACCTGGAATGAACGATGGTTTAAAAAAAATTTGATAAAAACTGGCAAATTTCCTCTGATGTCCATTGCATATAGATCTCTAAGTATGCCGTACCTCCAAGACATGTCATAGGCTTTTTTAATGTCAAAGAAAACAGATGTTATACTGTTTCTTGACAAAAGCCTCTCTGATGGAAGTCTCTAGCCAAAGAAGATTGTCTGTGGTCGATCTTGATTTCCGTAATCCACTTTGAAGTGGTGAAAGGAGATTATGTGACTCAAGGTGGAACATTAACCTCGCACTAACTATGCGCTCCATCAGCTTGCTTAAGCAGCTTGTGAGGGCAATAGGGCGGTAATTATTTGCTGATGTTGGATCTTTACCAGGCTTTTAAAACGTGGGCATGAGTGAGTGGCTTTGACGAGGGCTTTGGCGAAACGTAATTTTGGTGACGTGGACGACACCTGAGCTGGCAAAACGTGGGCATGACAGCTCTCGACAGATTTAGCGTACATCGCTGCCCTACACGGCGGGTAAAACGTGGGCATGACACCACTGTGTGGGAAATACTTGGGTTTCCCAGATGCGATCGAACAATGAGACAAGGGAGAGGATAGAACTTTTGGACAGATGACGTAACATAATATAGTGTAGTCCGTCTGGGCCTGCTGCTGTGTTACACGAGTGATGCAGGGCTGCGCGAAGTTCAAGGAGTGTTAGCGGGGAGTTGTAGCCTTCTTCGTTTGAAGAGGAAAAATTCAACCTCATCCCCTCTCTTCTCGACGCTTTAGCGCTTGAAATGCGGTGGTGTAGTTGTCGTAACTAGACGTTTTAGGGAAGGTCTCGGCAAGAGTGTTGGCAATGTCAGGGATGTTATTGACAGAGACTCCATTGCTACCAAGTATGGAGACTGGGCTAGCACTGTATTTTCCACTGAGCTTACGGATTTTGTTCCAAACCTCTTTACTTGAGGTTGAACATGTGATGTTACTTACATATTTTATCCACGATTCCCTTGTACGTTGCCGGTGGATTTTCCTGGCTCGTGCTTTATTAAAAGCAATCATGTTGTCTGGGGTAGGGTAACGTCGAAACCGATTCCGAGCCTTATTTTGATCCTTTTTTTGCCATTTGGAATTCTTCGTTCCCCCAGGGTTTGTGAAAACGGGGGAGTCTAGAGGATGGTTGTGGAATCGCATTATTAGCTGCAGATAGGATATAAGATGTTACTAAAGATACTGCTTCATCTATTCCATCAAAACTTCAGTATCTGATGGCACTGAGAGGTGCGATGTTTCAGGAGACCGTTTGTCTAGGTTTAAGGACTCTAGGCCCGTAAAAGATGTTTCAGGGGGGAGATAGAATTGTTTCTTGGTCAATTAAGTTATTTGTAATGGGGTTTTGAGCTATTGGGGAATCTTTATGAGATTCAGAACTTAAATTGTCAGTGTTTTTTTTTCTATGGCAGAAAAGGAAGTGAGGGAGAGGCGGGTGCGCGAAACCCGTACTCACAAGAGTGAGCCAAAAGATCACTAGGGTGTCATGAGTATGCGGCCCGCGTGAAATAAAAAGTCGAGTACCTCTGCTCTATGCGGATGTTCATCATGATTCAAACTCACGATTTGCTGCACATGAGTTTGTGGCAATGACCACTTGGTTACCGCGGCCACTAGACTAACTGTAATGACACGAAGAAGTCCCCGCTTGGTTCTGCACGAAAAAAACAGCATGGCTTAGAGCAGGGATGGCGAACCAATGGCACATGTGCCATTGATGGCCGCGACATAATATTTTGGGCATGCCACTGATCAAAACGGTTTACATTTTAATTCAGAATAACAAAGTACAATATGAAGTATTACGAACAAACGCGATTGATCGGTTGCAGTTTTCAGAGAGATTTTCTCAGTTCAAAGAGTTGTCAAAAACGCTCAAGTTTTCTATGTACCCTGGTGTGACTTCATTTAAAAAAAACTGAACTTGTCCCAGTTGAATAGGTTGGAAATTGAAAAACTTGATATGTGTGAGTCTAGTTTAGTCTAGCAACTAAATCAGCCTAGTTTAATATGGATTCAAAAATTTATTCAAACAAGGAAAAAGTTGGAATTGATTGAAACAGAAAGATTAACAAGAAATATAAGTAAAAATATTAGTAATGAATTTTTGGAAACTTGGAATTCGATTTCAGACGCATTTAACTGTTTGAAAAAGCTGGACCATGCTATTTTAACCCTATTTTCATGTACCAGTGCCTGCGAGTCATTATTTTCAGAGATAAATTTCAAGACTCGCTTAGAAACCGTTTGGCAGATGACTCCAATTCAGCAGACATTCAGGTAAAAGTAACGTCTTACAATCCTAATATAAGTTATTTGTCATCTAATCTGCAACACAGAAATCACGCTAATGTTACTTTATATAATTTGAATGACACGTATAACTCAAATATTTACAACTATAAAGTACGCAATGTATTTTTCCGTAACAAATAAAGAGTTTTTAGTATTTAGTTTTATTATTTTCCCAATAATCCCAAGTCAAAATGATCTCTATACGTCATTGAATGTTTCTTTAGGAAAAAATGACACGATGATTCATAAAGGTTCGCCAGCCCTGGCAAAAGGTTCGCTCAGGTATGAAGACTACCTGTGGTTAGCATTCCAGGGGGCTGCTGATGGGAGATAGAAGTTAGGTTCGATTTCGAGGAGGGGGGAGGGTCCTTGTCTATAATCCCTCATGTCCGAAAAACATTTATTGTCAAACTTTTGTCTAGTTATTTGTTGTCCCATTTGGGAGAACCACTCGTTGCTCAAAAAATGTTGTGGAAAAAGAAATTAGTCTGCGATTATTCATGACAACGAAAACATTGATAGAAAATGAGTTCTACGGGTAGAAATTTGCAGATATCTTGAAAAGGGCTATTTTATGACCAGTAGTTTCTCTGGAGTTTTTGCATTACACTTTCCAATGGTACCATATTTTGTCAAAATCGGCAGGGAAACACCTCTTGCATTTCCGCATTAAGAGATGTTAGAATATAGTTCTAATGGAATATTTCAATGTTTTAAAGAAATTTTACGTCAACAGTTCCAATTCCTACATTTTTAAAAAAGTATTTCTGTCGAAAATTTCTACAGACAAGAGAAAACTTTGAAGAAATTGATATTCCTTAATCAATAGTATATAATTAATGGTCAATGTAGTTTTAAATATATTTGATAGCTTCAGTTAAGAAACTCGTACTAGTAGTATATTTTTTGTATATGATACACTTCTCTATAACCTAAGTATTTAAAATAAAACCGAGATTGAATTTTATATATAAGTAATCTCATAATGAATTTATGCGTCACTGGTTTAAAAATTTTGTACTTCTCGTTTCAAGATATTGATACTTTCTTTGTACATTGTTCAATGTAACTTTAAATGGTAATGATTTTTTTACAGTTTGAGGGTATATGCGTTTACTTCAATATCCATAAAATCCAGGCATTAATAAATTTTACTATATCACAAATTAATTTTTAGTAGATCCTTAAAAGGAAATTAATGATATTTTAACATCAAATTTCTCATGAGGCATAGACACATTGATATATGAACATATTAATGTTTCTCTAAAAAAAGAAACACGATAACATAAATATTATTCATTTTAATTGGAACAATGCACAAATTACAGACAGCATAGTTCTCAGGATAAAGTATGTTTTTTTCAAAAGATGGTCCTGAACACATTTTTCTAAGTTCTTTTCTATTTTTTATTTTTACAGTTTTTACAATAAGAATAAAATAGGAGATTAATATTTTTTTACATTTTTTAAATGAAATTTGCAGTACTTGCAGGACAAACACAAAAGAGTCACTATTAGTATTGCACATATTTTTTAAAGAAACTAACTATCCACAATAAAGTTTTCAATCTCTACATTTCCTATAAACTTGAGATATGTCATAGTACATCCGTTCGGGTTCTTCTTTTCGTAGAGTTCTAAATGCCATGTCATCCCGCACCACATCGGGATTGCCCCTCGGGTGACACAGGGGTTGGGGCGCACTGGAAGGCACTGCATGTAGATAGTCATTGTAAACTTTTTGGGGCGGCGGAGGCCTCAAGGGTATACCGAAAGGGGGTTGGGGATCCACGATCTTACTCTTCTTCCCAAAGTAGTGTTTCCTATAAGAAAAGTCGTCCAGTTCAACATCAGGATAATCCTGCATCAGAATGTCTTTTCCAGCAGGCACTGTGGGAGTAAATTGGGTGGAACACAACATGTATGTGATGGTATTTTCTGCTGGATTGAAACTCGAGTGGGTAGTGGATTTTCGGAGCTTCCTCAGCGCCATGTCGTCTGCTATCCTGTCGGGTAACCCAGATCTCCTAAGTGGGGGTGCTCGACGGGGTGGCTCGTAAGGATTGCGGAAAGCGGGGTTCATCACTTCATAAAGAGTGTCACTGTTGCTTCGCATCAGACGATTGCCAATTATCTTCTCTTGGTGAGGTGTGGGCAAATCTCGTCTCTCCGCCCTATCCAAGAGGTCTCTGTCGTTGAGGTTGCATTTTTTGTACATGTCCTCCAGTTCTCGAATTTCGCGTTCAGTAGTTTTACTAGATTTGCGTCTATCTTCCAAGTCATTATTACTGGATGAGACAGATGGTGAATCAGAGTTGGAGGCCGTCACACTCATGGGCGATTCAGGTCCTTGGCTTTTGTCCGAGGGATCTCGCTCAGGAGACGAAGCAATGTCTCCGCATTTCTCGGGAGATTCGATGAGGATGACACAAGGCCTCGCATAGTTCGGAACAAGTTTGTGAGGTTTCCTTCTCTGCAGTTTTTCTTGCGGAATTCCGTTTTCTTCGGAATAAACATAGGGCATTTCATTTTCTCGGTGATTCGGAGGATAATTTTGACGATGAAAATTGTCAAGATGCTTTCTGGAACAATGAATTTGCCCTATGTCGGTGGGTTCTCCGACTATTCCCAGTTTTCCGTAACGAATTTGACTGAATTGCTGACCAATGTTGTCAAAGTCATCTCCAGCATATGACATAGCCTTGCCAGCATTCGGAATTCTATTTTTCCCACTAGGTAGTGCATGTGAAAAAACAGAAGATACACCAGGCGATACTCGACCAGAATCATATCTATTCACATGCGGAATATGATTTCTGGGATCAGGATATGCCGCTTTCGGACACAGACACCCTGGATGTCTTTCGGTTCGAAAAGCATCACCACGAAATGTAACTGGTTCCGCTTCAAGACTAGGACTGGATGTGATGGACTGAGAACTCAACCCTGAATCTAAAGGAGAAGGAGGAGAAAGGAAAGAGGTATTGGGTGCCATCCAGTGCCACTTTCCTTGTCTAGACTCAGGACGATTAAAGAGAGGATGACTTAAGTTATGTTCTGTAGGCTCTACGTAATAATTATCTGGCTGCAAATGTCGATTGTTGTAATTGATGATGTCCGCCTCATGTAGAGGTCTGTGATCTTGATGACCATTGAAATTCTGATGTGGGGGCAATTCTCTCGAAACATAACTATTACTAGGTTCAGCGTAAGAAAATCTCTTCAGCGCTCTGTCTTTGAGATTGGGTGGAGGCCTGTGCATGTACCGATTGTCGTAGCTGGGTACTTCACCAAACGAAGATAAAGATTCATTATCAAAGGCACATGGATCGTACCTCGCAAAGCGATTGTTGTGACTTGGGGTGCTGCAGACGTTATCGAAGTGCTGAATGGACGAGTGAGGACTATCGATGAGCTGACTGCCGTACATGAGATGTCTTTGTTTCAGTGTCATAGCGTCAGTTTCTGGAACGAAATTGGGGGCCAGCGTGGGCTCAGATGCAGCTAAGCTCCTAATTCTATTTCCATTGACAAAATGGCTTCTGAACAAGTTATTCTTAGGCTCTTCGTATACAAGGTAGGCAGATTTCCTCTGCTTAGGTCCATATCCAGGATTTGGATAGTGAAAATCTTCTTGATAATAAGCAGCTAACCGGGCCATTTTTCAGGATATCATGACAAGAAATGCAGAACCTGCAATAAAATTAATCGATAAGAATTTTAAAAAATTAACTTCAAGGCATAAAAGAGAGAGATATATTACAAATATAATTAGCAATTCAAAGTTGATTTTAAATGTTTGAAGTTTCGATACGAAAACTTTCAAAAACCTTCAATTCTAGGTTTCGCTAAGAGAACAGTGTAGAAAATTTATATCATTAACAGATAAAATAAGGTTTTATTTCCCCAAAAATGTACATTTAGTATCAAAACTGCACATTTTATCTTTCGTGCGTATAATGTGTATTACGCCCTGACATAAGTCTACAATCACGAAAAAAAAAATTAGTCGTTTTTGTTTACGAGATTAAAACAAATACAAATTTCGCTTTTTAGCTTCTAAAAATCAGTTCTTCCTATTTAAATAGACTGATCGATAAATTGATATCGTACTCTAAAGCAACATGAAGGCTATTGGTGGTGGACTTCTAAATTTTGAATCTCGGTCAAGTGACAAGGAAGACAACTGGCCTAGCTCCCTCAGGAACGTCTTAAGACTCTTTGAGGCCCTGGGCTTCTATGCAAAATTAAGCCCTAAAAGATATTTTTAAAAGTAGACAGTATATAGCATGCATTGCCATATACTCGTTCAAACGGTAATTTAAAACTAATGTGTACGACTCACAATCTCTAAGACCTAGACACAAACTGGCTCGACCGATGGCCGCATTTCGACTAAATGAATTGAATGATTGTTTATGGTATTAGCCATATCCCTAGACATGGACAACGGTCACATAATAATACAATCTTACCACTTTTGCCAGATGACAGGCAGTTTGAAATTCCCCCTTTTTCGGAGAATATGTACGAGAGTAATATCCGACCACTTTAAAATTATCCAGATAATGATCTTATTGAGACGGAGTCGTTAACGAAACGGAACCCTGGGCCAGGGCAGCCCATCCTTTAAGACGTCCCTGAGAACCCTGCTAGTATTTATACTTCTAAATCCCGCCGATATGAGGAAGTTTCGGTGGATTTAATGCTCCTCAGCGCATTTCAAATTTCCTATGCATAGCAAACATTTTCAAAACTGTTATAGCGATTTTTTTAAAACAAATGCAAAAAGAAAAATATTTTACAAAAATAATTAAAGTTGAAAATAAATTGAAAATAATCACAGCATTTTAATTCAAAAAAAATTCTCCTTTTTCTTTTAAAAGCTACTACACAAGTATATAAAGGGTGTTTTTTTTAGAGGTATAGAACTTTAAATTGCAATAAAACAACGATGTATTATTCGATTGACATGAATTTTTTTTATTCGAAAGATAATCTTGTGGCATTACATTTTAAATATGATTTCAACATAGGACTGCCACGGCTGGCTCGGATGTAGTCCAATCTGGACTTCCAATTTTCGATGACTTTTTCCAACATTTGTGGCCGTATATCGGCAATAACACGGCGAATGTTGTCTTCCAAATGGTCAAGCGTTTGTGACTTATCCGCATAGACCAATGACTTTACATAGCCCCACAGAAAATAGTCTAGCGGTGTTAAATCACAAAATCTTGGAGGCCAATTCACAGGTCCAAAACGTGAAATTAGGCGGTCACCAAACGTGTCTTTCAATAAATCGATTGTGGCATGAGCTGTGTGACATGTTGCGCCGTCTTGTTGGAACTACAGCTCCTGGACATCATGATTGTTCAATTCAGGAATTAAAAAGTTAGTAATCATGGCTCTATACCGATCACCATTGACTGTAACGTTGTGGCCTTCATCGTTTTTGAAGAAGGATTCCACCAGCCCATAAAGCGCACCAAACAGTCAGTTTTTCTGGATGTAACGGTGTTTCAACATACACTTGCGGATTAGCTTCATTCCAAATGCGGCAGTTTTGTTTGTTGACGTAGCCATTCAACCAGAAGTGCGCTTCATCGCTAAACAAAATTCGCTTATGAAAATCGCGCGCGACCGTTATTTTCGAAATAAAATTGCACAATTTGAAAGCGTTGTTCAGGCGTGAGTCTATTCATGATGAATTGCCAAACCAAACTGAGAATAAATCACTTGATAGCTGTTAAATCGGTCGCCATCTTGGTAAGTAATGCCAACTTAAACTTCTATACCTGAAAAAAAACCACTCTGTATATATAAACCAGGGTTATTAATACAATACTATTTACCCTGAGAAGAAAAACCTGTGTGAAATTATAAGATAAACTTTAAACCTGGCCAAAAGTCGGAACAGTTTTATTATGCGTGTTTATGCTCCATTTGTTGGTACAGTAGCTTGAAAATTGTTTTTTCCCCATACCCTTATTCACATTGTCAAAAATACGCTTTAAAAAAAACTTTTACGATTACTTAAAGTTTATTTATCAAGACTGAAGCTTCATTTTGGAAATAGCATATTTGATAGCATTCGAAAACCTAAAAGACATAAATATAAATAAAAAAAAGTAAGGCTGAGACGATTCTTATCAGGAACTGGTAACAAGATACGATTGGCTACTAAGTGCTTTCCATTAATTTTAGCCAGAAGAGTTCCTGCAAAAAAGCGATTGAAACATTTTAAAAGCAGGAAAATGTTTAGATATGTTATCGAACGGTCCGGGAAAAAGTAGAATTTATTTTTTCCTGTACCAAAAAGCGTTAAGAATAAATGATAAAGAGCTTCAAGCCGACGCATTTTCTTAAATTTTTTTCAAACGACTGATAATTGATCAGATTTAGGTGCCATAAAAGCATACCATTTTCTTTTTTTGGAAGGGAGGGGGAGGTTATCTTTCCGTAAATATTGGGCAGATTGTCAACAAAAAAACGTATTTTTATAGCTTCAATTCTTACCCGATTTTTTCAATAATTTTTTTTTAAAAAAGTAAGCTACAATACTTGAAAAGAATACAATTATAAGATAAAAAGATGTATGGAGTTGATAGTTTAGAAGAATGTTTAGCTATTTAAAAAACAAATAACATTTAATAATAGCGAAAAATTATGTTGCGGTACAATAGGGTCACTTCGGCATAGCGTGTGTGCATCTGGTATTGCCAGATTACATTACATAAAATACCATAAACATCGTTGCCACTAATTCTAACAAAATGGGAACCTTACCAGTGGCGTACCAGTGGCCTGTGACGCAAGTGCCTACGTAAAATTCAACATGCTTTGCAGGGGGGCCCAAAAGTTCTCCGTTACGCCACTGAACCTTACATTCGGCCCCGCTTAATGAGAATTTTTTTTTTGAAAAGACATAAAAAATTTGAAATTGTAGCGTAGTTAAAAATTAATCTTAGGGAACATTGTTCAAATCTTTTGGGAGGCCGACGATTACGACGCAAGTGATTTCGACTTGATGAAGGTTCAGTGGTCAGAGAAACTTCTTGATGACCTTCTGCTGGATCCTGATTTTCTGCAGATGAATCATTTTCTTCATCCGAGGTGTTATTCTGCATGACATCTGCATCTCGTTTGAAGTAAGGGCGAAGATGTTGCACATGGGCAACTTTGATATACTTTTTTTGGAGTGTTCTAGATTTAATCTCGTAGCACACGGCCCCGACTGGACGAACAATCACAAATGGTCCTTTGAAGATAGGAGAGAGTTTGTGATCTCCTTGTTTCGGCCAGTCGTATAATACGAGATCTCCTGCCTTAAACGAATAAGACCTACGATGAAGATGAAATCTATGTTTATTCTCCAAATGTACTTCATATACATTATTTGCAGCTTCTGCTCTGGCGAGAATTAGGTCAAGTTGATCTTCGTGAGGCGTGTCGTCTATAAAGCTCCCAATGTGAAGTTCACGGGGAAGACGGGGCTCATATCCAAAAAGCAGATAAAATGGCGATTTTTTTGTTGAATTTTGTTTTGTTGTGTTAATTGCTAGTAAGGCGTTTGGGGGCAATTCATCCCATTTATCTGGATTTTTGTCAGTCAATTTTTTCAAAGTGGACACAATTATGCCATTTGCTCGTTCAACGATGCTATTTGCTTGTGGTGAATAAGGTGGTGTCATTGATTGTGTGATTCCATATTTTTGTAGGAAATGCCGAGTGTGGCGTGCAGTGAATGCAGTCCCTCTGTCAGATATGTACATACTTGATGGACCATATCTAAGTATTATGTTATGGTACAGAGATCATCAGTCACTGGGTGTGCACCAAGGGATGTAGAAGGTATTGCTACTACATAGCGTGTAGCGTGATCAATGTGGACAAGCATGTTGGTGTTTCCTGCTCTTGTTTGCGGTAAGCAGATCACGTGATCAACGGATACAATTTCCCACGGTGTAGTTGGAATCGGCAATTGCTGCAACAGACCATAAGCATTAGCAGTACGGCGGTTAACAACTTGACATTTGTGACAACTTCTAACATAATTTTTACAGTCCTTTCGCATATATGGTCACCAATAGCATTGTTTTAAATTGTGAAGTGTTTTCTTTGCGTCCATATGTCCGACATCATCATGACAAGCAATCAGCGTTTGTTCCCTCATTGCCTTCGGAATCACAACTGCACAAGATTTTGATTTTTCCTTTACTCGCACAAGAGTGTTGTTGTCGATGTTATAATTGGATATGATTGAAATAGTCTTTTTGTTGGGATTTTGTTCTTTAAGTAAGCGAAAAATATATTGACAAAAATCATCTTGTTTTTGTTTTGTACAGATTTCTGATTGATGGCTTGCAGTCACTATTAAACAAACAGGCGGTGTTGGAAAACGCGAAAGAGGATCAGCAATAACATTTTGCTTTCCAGGTCGATGTACAGTTTGTAAAGTCAAATTGAGCCAGATCTACTAAATATCTTGCAAATTTTCGGTTAACTGCGGATTTAGTTGAAATTTATGACCAAGTAGATAAAGACCAAACTTCTCGGTGAGGGCCCAATGTACAGCAGTACATTCCAGTTCATTACTGTGGTAGCGTGTTTCAGCATCTTTTAAAGTACGTGATGTGTATTCGATGACACGACGCTTTCCATTTTGATCTTGAGATAAAACTGCTCCTAATCCCGAATATGAGGCATCAGTTTCTAAAAAAGTTGGCAGTCCCTGTTTAAAATATGCAAGAATGGGAGCGGTGGTAATTGCAGTTTTTAAGGTTTCAAATGTGCGCTGTTGGTCATCTGTTAAAATTATGGCAGCATTGCTGGTCTTTCTTTCTAAACTTTTCAAAACACTTGTGAGTGGCTTAGCAATAACAGCATAATTTTTTATGTGCTTTCAAAACTAATTGGCAAATCCAAGGAAACTACGAACTTCATGAATAGATTTTAGAATTGAGTAGCGTTGAACGGATGCTGTGCGATCAGGATCCGAGCGTTCACCATCCTGAGAAAGAATTCTACCAAAGAGAGCAATTTCTGATACTGCTAGTTGTGTTTTCCCTGGTGTCAATTTGAAACCAGCATTTCGAGTTGCTTCAATGATTTTGTAAAGCACTTTTAGATGGTAACTGAAGTCATCATGGGAAGTTGAGATGTCCTCATTGTGTGGTGCTAGATGTTCATAGGCCAATTTAATTACTCTTGTCATTGTAGATGGGCCATTAGTGACACCAAATGGCATTCGAAGAAATTCATAATGTCCATCAGGAGTGACAAACCCAGTTTTGAAGATGTCAGTCTCTCTTATACGAATGGTGTTGAATGCAGATTTTACATCCATTTTAGAAATGTAGCACTTTCCTACGATACGTTTAGTAACATCTTCCATATGGTCAATTGGGTGTGGATCAAGCTTTGTGATGGAATTAATTGTGCGTGAATAGTCAATGACAACTCGTCTTGGAGTGCTTTCATGGAATGGCTGCTCCACAATAAAAGCAGGTGCTGCGTAAGTTGAGTTGGAAGGGCGACAAATTCCTTGTTTCAACCATTTCTGGATTTGCATGTTAAGAAACTGGCGATCAGGTTCTGAGAGTCTATTTGGTCGACATCTAATGGGCTTATGTTACAAATCAATTTTAAATTCGATATATGGACAAAGTCCAATATTATCATCATCGGAATAAAACACGTCAGAAAATTTTCCTATTACTGCATCGAGTTGAGCTTGTTGAATTGTAGATAGTTTGGCAAATTTTGGGATGAGTTGTGCTTGAGATGGAAGTATTTTTGTGTTTAAAGCTGGTAAAACTACATCCTCTAAACGCGGTAATGAGACTTCATTAGAAGCGATGCAGTTAATGCTAAGTTTTGATGCATGAATGCACTCGTTTAAAAGCAAAGAAGATGGAGTAGAAATGCATAATGCACCATTAGATTCGTAGGTGCATCTAACTTGAACTTGTTGCTGCCAATCAAATCCCGGAATAAGAGGAAATGGAAGATGGGTGCAGATTCCAACTTAAGGCATTGTATGTACTACATTACCAACAGACAAGTTCAAGGAAATCCAACCTATTGGATTTATTTTGGGATCAACAACCTGAAACTGTCCATCAGTCAATGGGTGGATAACAGCATCAGCTGGAATGCAACACTGTTGAATGATGGTGATGTCAGCACATGGATCACACAGGACTTGAATTTCGATGCTATTGTTTATCACAACAGGTATTAATGCATGCTTATTGGTTTGAGTTATAACCCTATAACCGGATAGCACGGAAAATTCCGTCAGTGTAAAGATGCTTCGAAAATGCACTGCACGGATTTTTCTGCCTTCAAGTAACGTTTTCAAAAGCGGATTAGCCGCACTTTTCTGAAATCCTTTTCCCCTTTTAAAGGTTTAACATCTTGACAGATAATTGGGGACGGTGGAAGCAACTCAGCAGGACACTGATAGGAAGTTTTATGGCTCGCAGGAAACCGCGTGTTTTGACCGTGGGGCAATCGTAAAAAATCGAGGGGAAATTTCTTTAGACCCCAGGAAGTGTTTTTTGTTACATCGTATTTTAAAAGTTTTGAAAAGTCCTAACGCATAAGTAAAATATGTTACAATTCTCTTTTGGTTTCATATTAATTTGAAACTGTAACAAGTTGGGGCGTGTCAGTGCAATCTGCTATTTTACATAGTTGGACAAATTATCTTTTTTTTTTAAGTATATTCTTTCGCTTCATTTTTCTTATTTTAATCAAAGCTTTCAGTTTTTTGAAATATGATTATTTTATTATAAGATACCGAAAAATTAATAAAACACCAAACTCTTTAAAATTTAAAACCTTTTCAATTTTCCAACCACTAAAAATGAATAAATTTAAACTTCATCAAATCATTTGAAACATTTTCTTACACTTTGATAAAAATAATAACGAAAAAAAACCTAAGATTTATTAGTTTTTTTTTTCTTTTTTAGATTTCAAAGCCCAAGTGTTCAGGGAAGTTTACGTACAGTGCCTAGTTATATATTGTTAAAATACACCGAATTATATTTGAATTTTAAGTGCTTGAACTTCAGTTTACATCAAAGACAACATGAATGAAGATTTTCCCACATTTTTTTTATAACTTGAATGTTTGAATAAATGGTAATCAAAAATATACGGAAACATTTACAGTAGACATTTATGCATATAAATAAACATAAAAATCAATTTTAAATTCGAGCTATTCAAAAACATTCGAATTATTGTTCAAAAATATCTATTTATACAAAATACCTCAACATTTATCTTTTTAAAGGCTAACTGAATAAGTAATTAAAATCTGGATATTTTTTGAAATCTCGACCGTATAAAGCTAGAAATTTTATGTTAGAAATTCCATTTGAAATTTCGAAAAAAAAAATGCATCGCGCAGTTAAAAATTATTTACCATAAGTTTTAGCAATTGTTTGAGTATAATAAAAATTTCAAATTTTATTATAGAGCTTCTTTGGTATCTTTTAATATATTTCGAAGATTTCATACAATTCAGTTGAAAACTGCATGCTAAGAGCAAAAAATATACTAAAAAATTGATGAATATACAATTACAATAAATTCTTACATAGAAGCAAAACTGAGAAGCTAAAGCGTAGGAATGAAAAATTTTGAGTATATCTGAAGTAGTTTTCAAAATATTTATTTTAAAGTACAGAAAATTTGTGTGCGTTATGTTATACTTAATATTAATTAAATGGTTAAAATAATATGTTAATATTAGTCATGTAATCGTTTGATGACACATTCATATACTAATAAAAATTATCATGGTCATTGATGCGAATGTCCAAGAATTTTATGTAATTTTAAATTCAGACATTAAGATATTGATGTAGAAAAGATAAAACGACCATCTAAAATACATGAAAATGCAGTCTGCTATAAAATGATCTTGACAAACAAAATCCGGCATTTTCACTTACTATGGCAGAGCCGGCTTAGTCAGGGGCGATCTGGAAAAACAGAGAGAGAACCGCGGTTTTGATGGATGCCGCTCTAGCTTTTAAAATTCCCAGGAAAAATTATATATATATATAAATTACAAATGCAAAAATAAATCTTGTAATTTTCCATACATTTTTATAACAACGAATTGTGGAATTGGCTTCCAATACATTGTTGTGTTTGACAATATGTAAGGTAACCAACCCTACTTTAGATAGATTTGTACTACTTTTTCGTAACCGTATTCCTTTTAAAAATTCGTGCAGCCGAAATACACCTTTTGCACCCTTAAAAATTTATGTAAACTATAACGGTTAATTTTAATTTATGCAACTTGTGAAATGTTCATAATTAACCATTTTCGTCTAAACAGTTTACATGAAAAAAAAGTTTGGACTCCCTCATTCATTAGGGATTTATATAAGATTCTAACATTAAATTTTATTTTTCACCGAATAGGATCGAGTGGTAGTGTATAGTGCTTCCACACCACAGGTTTGGGGTTCTATTAACGGGCTGCGTAAGGTCGACTCTGCCTTTCATTCCCGCTACATTGTGTCGATAAATGAGTACCAAGCTTGCTTCGGGTCTTAAACACTGAAGGTCTCTCTTCAGACAGACCACCAAATCGGGACATCTGTTCATGCACCTCAGCGTCCAATGGTCACGTGTATTATGATGGGCACAGTAGTTCCTGGCCCTCATGGATTGTTGTGCCACTGAGTTTTAGTCTTAAGTTTGAGGATTACCTCACTTTAGGGATACCCCTTAGATAAACATGTATTTCCACTCATTTGCAATTAAACATTTTTCTTTCAATTACGTTTATTTCAGAAGGAAGTTTGATTTTTCACATGTATTTGCTTAATAACATGTATATTTGTGTATTATATTAAAAATTTGATCAATTCAAAAATACATGTTTTTAGCTCCTCTAAAAGCTTTTAGGATTTTACAACTGATCTTACAATCCATATACGTTTTATAGTAGTATATTTAAAAATGATAAAGACATTTTTACGACTGTGTGAGCTGTTATGCCTCGTTTATAAATATAAAAAATTGCATTCAGCTACAGTTTTTAAAATGTACAGAAATAAGTGGGGAAATAGGATACTTACATATTATGAATATTTTTGACTGCAGTAAGATATATTTATATATATATATATTTCAGTTTCTTTACAATTTGAATAGAAGTTGTAAGCCATTTTGCAAATAGTTTGATATTGAGTATAAACCCATAGGCTGTTTAATATTGTAAAGTGTTTTACTTTGATACCAGCACACATTAAAATAAGGCTCATTTGCAGTTATATGATCAGCTTCAGTGATATTTAAATTTTCAAAAATAGTCTACAAGTACGAAAACATTCTTTCACAACCGCACACCACATCTCATACTATATCTTCCCTACAGCAGGAAATATTTGTGTATACTGAAATATTTAATACAGGATACATTTCCAAGTGTTAAATTTGTTTTTAAAATTTGGTATGAATACATTGTGGAGAACTGTCGGTTAACTTCACTGAACAAAATTGTTTTAAGTGTACTGTTTTGAAAGACAAAATTAATTAGGGAGAACTTTTCTCACAATAGAATTTGTAATGACTGAATTGTGTGAAAATGTAGTTATCGATGTGTGACATTTTTCCTTGTAATAAAAGAAACAGAAAGATAAGAAATTTAACTTGAGTAGAAAATGGTTAGAAGTACTGTCATGCGCATTTGAAGTATATCCCCCATTAAAATTAAGAATTATTGACTGAATGTGTGTTATGTCCATTATAAATGCCGATGTAGAAAATATATTTTTATTTAATGCAAGGAGTTCGAAAAGGAGAGCACTAGGAATGAAAATTTAGATTTTTTCCGAAAAATATTCAGTTAACATAAAAATATCATTTATATGATTTAAATTTAAATAAATTAAAAGTATTGAAATCATTTTTATGTTATTCTAAATTAAAAATATAATTGAATAGAGAAAGATCTGTTTTATTTCATAAATATGCACCATTTATTGTCTTAATGTTTAAAAAAAAAGATAGGGCCTTTACTCTTTTTACCTCATAACTTTTTTTAAAAACAGGAAAGTGAGCGCGTTTTCTTACTCTCATATTCAAAAATGAATACAGGATGCTTTTTTCTGGTTCAAATCGCAATACGAAAATATTTTTTTTTTAATTTTTAAAAAATGACAGAATAAATTTTGTTTGAAGAAAATATAACTATTTTTCAACTTTTAACACGCCATTTATTTCATGTTTTTTTTACCCTGCATTTTGTTTTAATTTTACTGTGACTGAATCTATGGGAAAACGACAGAGTAGAACTACGGTTTTCATACAAGATTGCCCAAGGCAACTTAACAGCTAGCTGTAAACGATTGATCTCTTGGTTCTTACTTGACAAAGGAACCGAACTAGGTCATAAAATTGTCCCCGTTCGACCTCCCAAGTGCTAAAAGGGGGAAAGAATTGGTCTGTTGCATTTTTGAAGGGAATAGCAAAATAAACGCTTTCGGGATAACTTTTCAGGAGAAAGGTATCCACTTAGAGGGTTAATACAATTTTCAGAATTACTTGGATTTGTAGTTGCATTTCTTCCAGATGTTGAGTTGCGATTACTATTACTGTTGCGTCGGGAATCTGAGGAGTTCAAATTAGTGGTGCCACGTTGTGTATTATTTCCATGATTTATTGAGCCGCTGGAAGATAGGAGAGGAGCATTCGCTTCACTGCTGGGTTCTTGAAATTAACTTGGTCGAATTACGGATGAACCAGGTGGAGGAGGTGGCAAATGACACATGAAGGAGGCATGACCTTTGCGTCCACATCGCCAGCAATTAATATCTTGAATATTGTCAGTTGTGGGAAAGTACTTATGAAGGTGTACATCATGTGTGCTAAAAGATCTCAATTGAAGTCTCGATGATTGCTTTTTATTCTCTTGTTTAACACTTCGAATAGCATCAAGTGATGTTGCTCTGTCAATTAATGCTTCGACTGTGTCAGAATTTTGGGTAACTAGGGCAATTTGCCATTTTTCTTCAATAACATCACCTATTATCATTGAAATACGGTCTTGTTGTGGAATTGTAAAAGGAGCTTTTCCAGAAGGGCATCTTTTGTGTAAATATAATCGACTAAAGTTTCACTGTGCTTCATTTTTCGTTCACTTTGATGTGCTAAAAATTCTTGCATTGTGATGCGTCTTTTATATCTTGAAGCGAAAGCAGTTTTCCAAACAGTCCAATCATTGAAATTCTTTCCTGTAGTTAATTGCCAATTTTTTGCAGATCCAGAAAGGCGAGAAATAGCATTTGTTAATTTTAGTTCAGTGGACCAGTGAGCTAATGTTGAAATTCTTTCAACTTCCTTTATCCATTCGAAGGTATTGTAAATTATATCTCCTTTAAAAATTTGAATCTAATTTGCAGTGTCATTGGTGGATGTGATTTGGATCACATTTTGATTTGTTTGTCTATCCAGCAATTGTTTTTGTGTTTCAATTAATGTAAAGAGAACAGCAGCAATACTTGGGTCTATTTGAGGAGGAGGTAGTTGAGGAGATCGATTACTTAAAAGTTCTACTTGTTTTCGAAGAGATTCGATTTCTTTTAATAATTCTGTTTTATCTGGAAATATTCCATCATTCTTTTGTGACTGCATGCGAAGAATAGTTAAGTCATTTAAAGTTCCTTCATTATTTCTTTCATTATTGTCCTCCACAATGCGCGAAATTAATTCAATTTTATTTCCATTTGTTGAAAGCTTTCTGAAATGCAATTCATTCTTTAGGTCGGCGATTGTTAGATTATGAAGCGAATGTGGTTCCAAAGAGTTCAAAATATCAGCGGCTGTTGACATTTTTTTTTGTTTTAGTTAGCGAAATGAGCTCGGCGCTGTCTTTGATGTTGGCGAGGTCTTTTTGGCAGGGCCGGCGAGAAGCGAGGAATGACTTCAGTTGTAGAGCGAGGCGATGCTGTTTTCGGCGAGCTTGGCGAAAAGGAATATTTTTGTTGTATTTTAAGAGATTGGCGATACTGGCGAGAAACAAGGAGTAATTGCGGCTGAAGATATTGGCGAGATCGTGTTCCGTCAACTCGGCGATTTTTCGAATAATCCTTTAGGCTTAACGTGCACGGCGACGAATTAGGCTTAACTTCTTTGCATGTAAACAGTTCTATAGCTTGGAATATTTCACAGTTTTGCAGTTCTTTTGAAAACCGGCTGCGCCATATAAGATAAAAAGATGTATGAAGTTGATAGTTTAGAAGAATGTTTAACTATTTAAAAAACAAATAACATTTAATAATAGCGAAAAATTATGTGTCGGTACAATAAGGTCACTTCGGCATAGCGTGTGTGCATCTGGTATTGCCAGATTACATTACATAAAATACCATAAATATCGTTGCCACTAATTCTAACAAAATAGGAACCTTACACAATGAATTGGGCAATATAACATTTTAGTTAAGAAATTCTTTTGGAACTAACAAAAATTATACTTTTTCGCAAAGTGATTTAATTCGATTGTTACTTCTCCGTTGTTTCTTTCATTGCATACTTTTAACTTTTCTCTTTGCATTCACGTAACTAAAAATTTCTTGGGGTATTCCAGATTTCAGTATTTTTCAGAACTTTACAGAAAGATTTTAATACGACAACCAACTTTATTTTTAAGAATTGAATAAAATGTGATTTCTGAGTAAAATTTTTTACTTCTCTTAATAAATAGTGCATGTGGTGCGCATTTGCATTAGGAAATCTATAATAGCAGTAATTTAGGTTTATCATTTAATAATTTATTAATATTGTTTTAATTTCTAACGATTATTTTTCTTACACATTTTCTCCTATCCTTGAAACTTTTTTTTCAACCTTTCACTTTTAGCCCTATGCTAAAATAATGTGGATATTTTACTTTGTCCAGTACTTTTGGCATTTTTTTGCATGTTATTTTGATGCAAGTTATATTAATCTAATATTAAATACTCGTATAGTATGATATGTTATATATACGAGACTCAATCATTATAAAACATTTCTCTTGAGAAAAAAAAATTTTTAAGTACTATTTTATTTTTTAAAATATGAATATTCGTATACTTGTATGAATCATTTTTAAAAGTAATATTTTGTGTTTAGGTGGTGTGCATCGATAAAATAGAACATTCTTAAATACAAAGTTAAAAACTTGTCATTCAATACACACTTTTGTATATTCAAAAACCCATTAAATTAAAGATATAAACGCGACTGCATTTATATGAATCCTTCATTTTCATCTCAGCGCTCAATTTTTTCAATCTGCATATGTTTAACACTATCTTTGAGTATCAATTTCTGGAATGCTAACTCGTGTTTTATCCGTCAGATGGCGGCACGACTTTGAACAAATTGGCACATATACGCCGATAACATTTTACGAAATATTTTATGGAGAGCGCGGCTTATAAATAAGGTATTTCTTCCTTCTGAACTATGTTCTCTTTCTACTCAAACAACAGTCAAATTCAAGGTCGAATGCTTAAAAAAAAGATAGAATAACTTATTTATAGAAACTGGGGGAATGGTTCTCCAAGTAAGAAAACAACAAAATATTAAATAATTTATGGGAGGGGGAAATCATGTAAAAAGAAACGATGGATCACAAATAGCGTGCAAGGAAAAATAGAATGCATTGATTTTCCATTTTAATGAGAGAGTGAATGGAGGAAATGGAATCGAAGTGAAATCCATCCATCACATCTGAAAGGAGCTGCGAGGAGAGTTGAAAAACAGGGTGTATCATTCTCAGCTGTCAAATGGATAGGGAAATCACGGTCCTTTAGTTCATGTACCGAAATGGAAATGGAAAAATAAAAAGGTCCATCAAAAAGTTACAGATCTCGTCTCTAGCAAAAAAAAAAAAAAAATCTTAGGTAAGAGGCATTTAAAAATCCCAACTAAACAGTAACGTTATAAAATATTTTTGTATTCTAGAAAAAAATGGATTAAACTGCATTAAAGCTTGTAGTAAAATAAACTCTAAATAAAATTGCTGTGCATTAAACTCCTTTCGAATTAAAGAATGTTTTGAATTTTTATGCTTGTTTTTATAAAAAGAAAAACCTGTCAATATCGGAAAACTGAAATTAGAACCAGACACGGTAAAAAAAAAAAATTCCATATTTTTATAGAAGTTAGGTTCAAAACTCGTAAGCACTCTTTATGACAGTTTTATGTGATCAATTTTATGAATGAATTGAAGAATTCAATATATATTATAACTGTCATTCTAAGACATTAAAAGCGACACCATACACGTTCTATATTCTGAAATTTTGGAGGTATCTTATTTTTCAAATAGATGAGAAACTAATATAAATATTTTCCAATTTCTATTATGTGATTAAATTCTTTTATTTAAATATTACAAATTTACTAACAGAAATTAAGCAAAATAACGAAAAATACACAAGGCATCTTGAAATTTCATGAAACAAACGGCAACAACACGATTAAAACTTTTTTTTAAAATAGAATCCTTTATATCAATAGACAATACTTCAAACAAAACGTTACTAAAAAAAATATTAAGATGAGATTCAAAGGTATCTACTTCAAACAAAACGTTACTAAAAAAAATATTAAGATGAGATTCAAAGGTATCTCAGAGTATAAATATGTACATTCCAGAAGCCATTGCAAGCTTTTATCTGCTTCAAGGCCACCAACAGAGTTAATCTTGCAACATGACAAAGCAAAACCTCCATTTGTTTCTAGTTAATGTCCATTTATGTAGAACCTTACTTTTGACCTCTTAATAGCCTTGATTATTCCAAGGCTGTTATTGTAATCTTAGAAGAGACTTTTATAAAAACTGCATTTAGCAATTCTGCGTCTGCTGTCTTTTTTGTAATAAAACGTGCGCGCATTCTACTCCGAATATATTTATTTCTAAAAAAAAGAAGAGAAAAAAAGTCTAGAATTAAACTTCATCTCTATTTCGCTTACAGTAATTAAGAAATAAAAAGATAATTAGAGAAAAATCAGAGTAGAATAATTTATGAATAAATAACAATTCATCGGGGCTTCTATATCTACAAATTTGAGAAACAACGCTAAATAATGTAATTTATCTAAATTACTTTAAAAAAATTGTTCCAAATCTTCATTTATATTTTTAATCGCTAAAAGATTTCGAACTCATTTATTGGGGTAGAGCAATAATACATTCTATGGGCTGTTTTAAATATGTTGCCACGATCTGAATCGAAAATAGTTTTCGATGATGGATATCAGTGTCGAAATACAAATCGAAATGTTACAATTATAAATAATGCATGTAATATAAACCGTAAAAATATATAATAATAATAATAATAAATAGAAATAGTAATTTTTTTGAATGATTTATATTGTTAAATAGTTGAAAAAATATTTTTTGAATAAATGTTCAGAACTATTGTGCGCTATAATTGAGTCAACATTATATTTAGAATTATTGAAACAGTTCCAAATTCTATTGCATTTTACACAGAAAATTCTTAATTGGCGTAATCTATATTCAAATAGCTCATCTTTTCTATCATCAAAAATGTCAGTCATCTAAAGACATAACAATCTATTGTAAAATGAATTTTCATTTTACAATAAAACAGGGGGAAAGAAAGAAAAGAAAAAGATTAAAATTTATATTAAAATAATAGCAAATCTTATGTTGTGGAACAAAACGATTTTTTCATTTGAATCTTTCGTGCTTTTCGGGGAACACAAACATTTTACAAAATGAAACAAATGGAAGCAATGAATGGTTCAAAACTCTAATCGCATTTAACGAATTGAAAGCAGGACATTTTAACTCGACAACAAAAATATGGTTATAATATTTATTTGAATCATCTATGAGGTCTAACTTATTGTTCGCATTTAAGTAATTTTATATGAAGCAAAAAAAAAAAAAAAAAAAAAACCAAATTTCACACCAAAAAATTCAAAGTTTTAAAGTGTTATGTAAAAAAAGAAAAATACCAGCTATTAAAATTTGAAGGAAGAAACATCTACAAAAAATACAGTGAACAAGAAAAACAAAGTAACCTTTCCTTTGGCATCTAATCGGCTTAACAAACTATGAGTGAGAAATATCTTAAGTGAAAAGCTGAGATTTACAGAATCAATGATGTTAAGATTCCACCTTGGGGTTTTAATGGAGAGAAAGTCTCCAATGAAGAAGAAATTCCGTGGTTCTATCACAACTCTTTGTGATAAAAGGAGTGTAATGAGATAGACTATTTATATACAAGCTTGCATCATATTTCATGTTTACAAATACGAAAGAATTATCTGCAGCGAAAGATTACGAAAATTATTTTATCTATTTGATAGTTCACAATAAACTTTACGTCTAAACCCAATCTCACCGATAAATAACTAATATTGTATTGGAATAAGAGCAACGTGTTCATTCAAATTTTAAATTAAATAAACGATCTTGCTACTGCAGATTATGATCAATGACAGCAATTTCTGAAAATATTTAGATTTCAAAATCTAGAAAAGATGAAAGACTATTATTCTGTCTCTTTCAAGGTGTATTATTTAAACAGGCAACAAGATCATTACAATATCCTAGTTTAAATAAAAAGAAAAAGGATTGAAATGAAAAAAAAGAGCCCACTCTCTATGAGTGCTTTCGGGCACTTTACGTAGTCGTCCATCGCGTGTGATGCCACTTTTCCGTGTCAAAACAATCACATTTGTGTTCTTTTTTCTCTCGCCCCGACGAGCTGTCGAAGAGCGTGAGTTGGGTAATTCGGCAGCAACTCACCGAATGGACGATCGAGTTCAACGGACTGTCGCTTTCCGCATTGTCCGCAAGGGCGATTTTATGGTCATTTCAGCCCGTTTCGAACAGCACGTCGAAATCGAAACCGTGAAAGGAGTTTCTGTCACGAGAGCCCGAAGGGACAGGTTGTTCATCGATACATTACGAAATGTGATCACCAATTCGCGAGGTAAAGGAGAACATACGAATTCCGCACTCCTTTCGATGGTCGACACATTAGCAGTTGACATGAGGCATCTTGTAACAAAAAGGCTTGGCTACATCCACTGCAACTTGCTTGTAGCCGAGAGAAAGACAAGGAATGTAGTTTCCATTTAATTATGAGTGATTCTATCCTTGACGCAATGTTGAGGTAAATGCTTCTATGAAAAGACTGGCAATATCTAAATAAGTCAAATGACGAAAGTTGTATACAAGACGTCATTAGGATAGCTGGTCGAGGAAAAAACTTGATACACTCTAGATGGAAATAAACTATTTAAATTTGATACTAATAGCCAAAATGTGATACGCTAGACGGAAACAAGCAGATAATTTAGCGAAAGCAAATGGAGAAAAAATTAAATTATACCATAATATTAAAAAATAGAAAAATAAGGAAAAGGGACAAAAAAGTAGTTTAAATCTCATCAAGAAGGATTGTAACGTTTGAAAGAATAACGGTAGCGTATTCTTGGTGAATTAAAATATGGAATTTATTACGTCACAACTATTGAAAATTATTTACAAAATGATACATTAAAGTTATTAAAATTAATTAGATTGTTAGAGTCCACTATTTTGTGAGAGGAGGTTTCGTTGGTTACCGCTCCCGTGCAAGTTCAAAGCATCTCTCTCTCTCATCTTCCGGTCGGGTCGCTAGATTCCTCGGGGGGTCAAACAGGGGTTGCGCTGGATCGGAAATTGCACGTGTGGGCGTCGAATCTACAAAGAAACCGACACCAGATGTTGTTGTTGTCTTCGAGACGTGACGTTACAGCTCTCGCCCTCTCTTATGGAACTTTTCCGTTGAGAAAAGTTTAATGGGATGACGATGAGACAACTGACAGATTACCGACACATCCCTTCATCAAGCACCACTATATTTCTGAGCTGCAATTTTAATTACTAAAGAAAACGCTGAACTAAATTTGGAATTACTTATTTCTAGTGAGTGAGTGTTCTTGCTAGGGAACTTACACAAATCTATATCACGAAATAGCAATGTAATCAATGTAAGAAAACATACTATACATTAAATAAAAATACAAACACTCCTATCACAATGCCTAGTATCAATTATACTAACATGTTATATCAAATGCTAGTGTAAGACCTTGCACATAAAATCTTCTTCGCCACAATACTTAAATAAAATTATACTAACGACATGTTGATATGATATGCGAAGTGTACAACCTTACACACAAAATATTTTTCACAATATGTCTCTTGCGTAACCTAAATACTCATGTATATTTTAAAACCCTGTACACAAAATTAAGCATATTAATACATTTGCTTTTCATGGCTTTATCTTTTGACACGCATCGCCATTCGATATGATATACAGTACTAGTAAATAAATAAAATTTAATACAATTATTAACCTTTAACTAAAAACATAAGCAACAATTATTATTCATGAGCAAGAGAACATTATTAACAATCCCTAATTATCTATCACCGATCTGCTGAGACTATCTGCATTTTGTGACTTTTACCCGACCGATGTACAATTCTAAAATTATATGGTTGCAAAGCCAAAGCCCATCGCATCAATTTAGGGTTAGAACTAACATTTCTATTCAACCACACCAACGGGTTGTGATCGGTCATAACTAAAAATGAATTTCCATCTAAGTAATAATGTAACCTTTTAATTGCGAAAACAATACTAGCACATTCCTTCTCCGTCGTACAATAACGCTTCTCTACCTCTGAAAATTTCTTACTCAGGTAAAGGATTGGATGCTCCTCACCTTGTTCAGTTAATTGGGTTAAAACTGCTCCCATACCTGCGTTCGAAGCGTCCGTTTGAACAATGAATTCTCGTTCAAAATTTGGCGCGTACAAGACGGGCTTATCAATTAGTTTCCCTTTTAGTTCTCGAAATGCGTTTTCACACTCGGTCGTCCACTTAATTTCTCCCTTCTTTGCTCTTCCCTTCAACGCATCCGTCAACGGAGCAGCAATTACCGAGAACAGATTTATATATTTTGGTAATAACCCGCTATACCTAAGAAAGCACGTATTTGGGTTTTCGTGCGAGGGGTAGGGAACTCTAGAACAGCCTGAACTTTGATCTCGGAAGGAGTGCGAAAACCCTGACCCACAATGTGACCCAAAAATTTGACATTTTGTTGCGCAAACTTACACTTTGAAGGTTTTATCGTTAACTTAGCTCTCTTTATTCTCTGCAGAACCGTTTCCATATGTTTAATATGCGACTCCCAAGTATCTGAGAAAATTGCGATATCGTCTAGATACGGGACAACGAAATCCTCGAGTCCGTTAAGTAATTCAGCCATGAGTTTACTAAAGAAATATGGAGCATTCTTTAATCCGAAACTCATCCTTAGGGGTCGGTATGTACCAAAGCTAGTACAGAAGGCTGCGTATCGCTGTGCTGTTTTACTCAAAGATATTTGCCAATATCCTTTAGATAAGTCAAAGACGGTAATAAATTTAGCCGCCGATACTTTTCTACGCGTTCTTCGATATTCGGAAGAGGAAAATATTCCGTTCTAATGATCCCGTTTAATTTCCTGTAATCTATACATGGACGAGGTTCTTTCCCAGCTATCTCAACTAAAATCATAGGAGACATGTAATCCGATTCTCCTACCTCAATGATCCCTAATTTTAACATTCGGTTAATTTCGTTTTTTAAGATTTCATTTTGTCGGTGCGACATTCGATAGGGCTTCGTCCTAACTGGTTGATCGCTAACTAACTGGATTTCGTGTTCAACCAGATTAGTTAAACCGGGATTGTTTGAAAAACATTTAGAGTATTTATTTAATAATTCGCGCAGTCGATCCATTTGTTTGTCGTGAAGGTGTTTGTTCAACTCGCTAGCCTGGATTACGTCCTCGAAATCATAAATGAGAGAATTGTTTTCTAAGTATGGGATTTCTAACTCCTGGTCTGCGAGAGAGTTTTTTGTTTCATCATTAATAATTACGTTAACGTGTTCTGGCCTTTTGTAATATGGTTTTAGCATATTTATATGATAGATTTGAGATGTTTCGCGTCTGCCGGGGATTTCGACTAAATAGTTCGTTTCCGAAATTTTATTTAAAATTGTCCCAGGACCTATCCACTGCACTGCTAATTTATTTGCTCTGGATGTAGCTAACACTAGGACTAAATCTCCATCCTTAAATTCACGTTTTACTGCGTTTTTGTCATACCAAGTTTTCCGCTTAACTTGCATTTCCTCCATTTTATTTATAGCTACTTCTTGACATCTTTTAATCTATTTATTAACTTAAACATATATTCAGTGACGAGATCACCCTCTTCTTCCGGTTCCATCCAATGTTCCATTACTAACGTCTCTGGGGTTCGCAAATTTTTCCCATACACCAACTCTGACGGTGTATACCCTGTACTTTCGTGCGATACAGTTCGTAACGCTAAAAGAATTGACTTCACCACGTTACCTAACTTATCTTCACGATTTTTGACCAATAATTCCTTCTCTAGCGAATAAACCTGATTGGTAACCTGCACTTGATTGGCTGCCTGTTCGTATAAGGGTTTAATCTCCTCGCTATTTTTTTGAGCATTGATTAAATTTTCTCGCGTAACCCTTAGCAGCGCTAATTCCGGAACATATTCCTGGAGTGCAGGTATTAAAATTTCGTCCTCTGCATCCGAAGAAACAATTATAACCTCATCTTCCCCTTTTTAGCATCACCACTATCTATTCCCCTTTCTTCTCTAGCCGCTTTGACTTGAGACCTTGTTTGGACAGCATTCAATATTTCGACGGGCAGGAAATTATAGCCTAAATTTCCTTTTTTTTATTAGCTCGGCCGTTTTATTTCCAAGCAAATATCGACCGTGTTGATTTAAGTGATTTCCACAAACCGCTGCCTTAGTCTGCACCGTTCCAAAATTTCCGGAAATTTCCACGACCGCCAAAGGTAAACAAACTAATTCTGGGCTTAACGGTTGTTTTACCCAAACATTTTCACCAGAGAAAGAAGAAGGATTTATGTATTTTGCACATACTAAATCTATTGTCGCTCCCGTATCTCTAAGAATGTCTATCTCGTGACCATTCACAGAGCCCTTTGTTGTATATGAATTAAGAAAATCCGGGTTTTCATTTCCTTCAATATTATTGAGAGTTTCCGTCGTTTTGTTTTTTATTAATTTAGGGCAACCGGCTTTTATATGTCCAGGCATATTGCAATGATAACATCTTTGTATCACGCGTTTTTCAAAAGTTCTCTCTCTAGTACTCTCCGGAACAGAAGCTCCTAATCTGGGGGAAGTTTTCCCAAATCTATTTTCTTTTTCCTTGATCCCTGAGTATGTCAAAATTTTATCATTTCTGCCCCACCTATCCATGGGTTTCGAATTTACCTTTCGGACGTCCTCATAATTATCAAAGAGTTCTGCTATTTGAGTAGCTGATTTAAGGTTTGCCCAATTATCTAAAAAAATGATCTTTCATACTAGCATTGGCGCGTTTTTTTAATTGATCTACCACCATTAGATCTTTAAGATCTTGAAAGGTATTTATTTCTAAGCCAATCAGCCACTCATCTAGAAAATTCGTAATTTCAAAAGTGAAATCCTTCCAGGTACTATCGGATTTTTCTGGTGTTGGACAAATTTTTGCCGAAAGACCTCCGGACTTAACTTGAATCTTTTAAGTAATAATTTCTTTACATAATCGTAATTTTCGGCTTGTTCCTCCGGTTCGCGAGCAATAAATTGCACGATCTCTAGGGGTAACAAACCCAATAATTGCCCCACCCACTCTTTCTTTTCTATTGACGCCCTTTTAGCCTGGCGTTCAAAGATCACTAGATATAAACTAATATCTGACTGCTTAGGATCGAAATCTGGGATCAATTTTTTTTAAGTTTAAATTAGAGGTTACAGAACATGCATTTGTAGAATCGTTTGATTCATCGTTTACCCTAAATCCGGATTCTATTTTAAACCTTTCTAAATTAAATTTCAGCTGTAATTCTTTCTCTTTTAATGCCTGCTCCTTTACTAACTCCTCCAATCTCATTTTTTCAGCCCTTTCTAACTCTTCCAATCTCATTTTTTCAGCCCTTTCTAACTCTTCCAATCTTTTCCGTTTGCAATGATAGTCTCATACAGATTTTTAATAAATTCCTCTTCATAACCTTCACTGTTAGTGATTGCAATTTTATGCTAGGGACAGTCATATTTAAAGTGGCATTTATTCCTAATTCCTCAGCAAGTTGCAACATGTCTTGCTTTTTCCTTTACCAAGGAAAGCCATTTTTTAAACAATATCAAATAAATGTCACGCTAAATTTTGCACTATTGTTACTATTCTCTATTAATACAATAACACTGGTCCCATGCATACACAGAAATACACAAAGAAAAACTTAACACTAAAAATAATCAAAATCATTCAAGAGACTTAAAACACAATAAATCTTAAGCTAAAATTGCACACAATGCTTGAAATACAATTACAATTCTCTAGAAACAAAATAACACTGTTCCCATGCAAGAAAAACACTAAGTATTTCAAAATTTCTAAAGAACACTTTAACCAAAATTCCTAATACAATATGCAGTTTGCAACTCAAAAATATAACAGTACTCACCCATTTGAAGTACTCAGCTTGCTGTCAGAAGCAAATTATGTGCACTAGTGGTACGGCTTCCGAAAATCGCTTTTCCTTCGGACACTCTCGCCGTTAACCCTGTAGATGTAGATCAGTTTGATCTTCTATGAGCAGGACGCTCCCTTTCTCCGAAGCTGAATTTACTTGCAGCACGGCTTCCGAAAATCGCTTTCCTTCGACACTCTCGCCGTTAACACTATAGATCAGTTTGATCTTTGAGCAGGACGCTCTTTTTCTCCGAAGCTGAATTTACTTGCAGCACGGCTTCCGAAAATCGCTTTCCCTTCGGACACTAGCCGTTAACACTATAGATCAGTTTGATCTTCTATGAGCAGGACGCTCTCTTTCTCCCTGCGTTGCGGTCCGTCCGTAAAAATCCGGAAATTTTCCTCCTCTCACGGGTCCTGAATGCTAACTTTTATCCCACCGCTGCCACCAAAACTCTAAGCTGTAACGTTTGAAAGAATAACGGTAGCGTATTCTTGGTGAATTAAAATATGGAATTTATTACGTCACAACTATTGAAAATTATTTACAAAATGATACATTAAAGTTATTAAAATTAATTAGATTGTTAGAGTCCACTATTTTGTGAGAGGAGGTTTCGTTGGTTACCGCTCCCGTGCAAGTTCAAAGCATCTCTCCTCTCTCATCTTCCGGTCGGGTCGCTAGATTCCTCGGGGGGTCAAACAGGGGTTGCGCTGGATCGGAAATTGCACGTGTGGGCGTCGAATCTACAAAGAAACCGACACCAGATGTTGTTGTTGTCTTCGAGACGTGACGTTACAGGATATTACTCGAAGAAAATACAGGCCAAGCTGCATTGTTTTCGCAATCGTTTATTGGATTCAATTAATTTCAAACAATTGGGCGTCATGGGAGAAATTTTACACTTAAAAGAAAAATATTCTTGTAATATTGCTTTATGTCCACATTTTGTGAAAGAAAAAGTTTCACATTGTAAAACTCACGAATTGATTAAGGCTGTTTTCGCTATATGTAAGACAGCATGAACTTAACGCGGAGCACATTTTCAGACAGAAAAAATGCCTCAATTTTTATAAAAATTTGTGACATTGCAACTCGTGCATTTGTTTATATAGAGTTTTTAAAATTTTTTCAAATATTTCATAAATAATTAGTTTTTCCGTTCAACATGTAAAGGGAGAGCTCATTCAGCTTCACGGTAGAGGAGAAAAGATGCGAAACACATTTTATAAAAGATAAAATGTATCAACTCGGATAAAAACGAGTAGTATGATACAATAAGGGATTCTCTGAAGGATAATGAAGCCAGAATATAGTATTAATGCTTGAGTACTTTTTAATCTGAAAAAATATTCCGAATTTGGCTCCTATATATTCTTTAACATTAGCCGAAGACAGCCTTAACGTGAAAAGATACCGTATTTATTCGAATCTAAGCTGCACTTTTTTTCTTTTTGCAATATAAATGCTCTTGAAAATCAGGTGTGGCTTAAAATCGAAGGCGAAAAAATTCGTTGGATGGGGGTAATTGAACATGATATTGATGGTTAGAGCGATTACAGATTCATGTATGTGTTTAAAAGTTTTTAATACTGGTAAAATAAATTAATTATTCATTTCTTATTTGTTCTCATTTCATAGTTTCTTAAATATCGATAAACCATTTTGCACTATTTTTTTTATTTTTTAACAATAACGCGCTGAGAATTTGGGGTGCAGCTTAAAATCAAGTAAATACGGTATTACATCGATTTCAATGGAATCATTTTCAAGGCTAAGATTGAACGAAAATAAATTTGTTTGAGGAACCCTTCAGGGGAAAAATTACACTGTGGTCTCACCTGACGGCACGACCGTAACCATATCGCTGGCTGACAATGAAAACGAAATCAATTAGCACTTCGGGGGGGGACCGCGTGCGCTTGTATAACTGAGGAAGCGGAACTAAGCACTTCCTCAGCAATCCGATGAAGAAAGAGATTTTTATTTAACTACTCTTCAGGTTGGATTCAGACTGTAGAAGGGAGTTATTAAACAGGAACGCTGGCCTTTTACTTGCTTTTGAACGGATAGTGGTACAGTTCGTTGAACTGCCTGTTCTGTTTGTGGAAAGTTTTAAAATCAAGATAAAATGCAGTTATTAAAGAAAATTGAGATGAAAAGGAAAGTAAGAGGATTGCATTATATAATCTGTAACTTCTTTATGGATACCGTAACGCTCCATTGTAAAACGCTCTCTTGAGAAGAGTTCTTTTCCGTACAGAATTCGAAAAACACGTATTTTTCAAGTAAAAACTGTACACATGTTAGCAAAATGAACGTAAAAAAATATTCTACGTGGCCAGTTTCCTTTTTCATTAAATTCAGTAATTATTGAAGCCCAGTGGTTGAGTGGTTTGTGCATCGTGCTTCCACACCACGGATCAGAGGTTCAAACCCCGAGATGGGCGAGGTTGACTCAGCCTTTCCTCCTTTCAGTGGATCGATAAATGAGTACCAAGCTTGCTTGGGAACTTAACACTGGGGGTTTCGCGTCAGATTGATCATCTAACCGGAACATCTGCTCGTGCACCTCAGGGCACAAGGTCACCTATACTGAGTTGGGCAAAGTAGGCCTTGGCCCTCTTGGGCTGTTACGCCACTGATTGTGAGTTAAATTCATTAATCATTAATCTTGAGATATACATAAATAGCAAATTTATGACTGCACGTATAATCAATTGCGCCTCAAAATAGATACACTGATATACTGATTTTCTTCTCCTGCGACTTTTTAAATGTATTTTTTATCAGTAATAAAACATGAATATTTTATACTTTTAAAGAAATTATAATTAGTCTCAAGAATATTTTAAAATAGACAAAATTGTCTAAGGATTCCTTTTATTTGAAAACACACTTCTACATACACATTTCATTGAGCAAAAACAAGTCTGATTCATTTGAGCTGCAAATTTTTTCCTGATTATCTACCAAAAATAAATTAGCAGAAAGCTAAAAACAGTTTAATAATTTAAAATATCAAGCCAAAAATTAGCTTGACAATTTTCGCAAATAATTTCAAGCAACTTAGATACAAGCGATTTCTGGAGGAAAGTCAACAACAATAAAACATAAAAGGCAAGTGAACTGATTTCAAAAGTGCATCTAATCACCAAGTCATGCGATTAGTACAACAAGCCAACGATGTCTTTCTCGATTTGACTGTTAATGCGAGATTAAGGCAGTTGCCCTCCATTGTTTGGCAGCCTCGTAAAAAAAAAATCCATACAATTTATCTTAATAACCGAACTTACATTATCCCATCAAGAAGCTATAAATTTGCATTAACCGCCTAACCATTCACCTCCCAAACAATAACTATCAATTCCTCAATGCCAAATAAAACCTAACGTTCGCAGATAAAAAAATAAATTTGGAGTCACTTAATGCTTGATTTAACTGTCATAAACAAAGCCTCGATGGCCAAGTGATTGCGATTATCTGTGTCTGCACTCCTATAATTTAACTATATCATGCATGACAAAAACCCACGAGACACTCTGGAATTGATGGGTGAAGGTAATGACTGTAATCATGAGCCAGAAGCTGTTTTGCATTAACGGCCTTTCGTAAATAGAAGGAGCTTCCAATAAGCAAATGATGCCGTGGGCAGCCAGCCTTATGTTAATTAATTGAACTATTTTAGGATCGTTTCGAAAAACAATGAATAAAAATCGACGTCGTGTTCAATTAGTAGCATGTCGACTCGATTAATGAAAATCCTGACCCATTTGCAAGAAGCGTGGTAGCAGGATGTCCCGGAGGGATTGTTTTTTTCCAGAAGGGAGATTTATGCCCGTCCGGGGCCCCTTAAGGGTTACGGGGTCGAGTGGTGGGATCGGTGCAGGACGAGAGAGGTGCAGAATTCAAGCTATCGTGGAAAGCGTGCAGCCGCTGTAACGGTCTAAGTAGGATGAATCATTATACAGCTTGTAATGCAAAATAAAACGACTTTTACCATAATTCTTCCTCAATTATTCACTTCTCAAGTAAAAATAAAACTCGCACAGATAATATATTCAAGACACAGAACGAAATTGGTGTATAACATGTCATGTTTATTTTAATGGCGGTATTCAAATGACTATAAAACAGATAATGTGTGTAAAACTTGAGATGAAAAATATTTGAGATGTTATAGATCAGAATGTGCCATAAAAAAGTAATAATTTTTAAAAGTATTTTAAATATTCCAAATTTTTCCCACTACTACATTAAGAATTATGACTTTAAATAATCGAAATTCAGATGATTTTCGCTGTTTTGAATGTAACATTGCATAAAATGATGCAACTAGCTATAAGATGATCGGCCATGCTGAATGGTCATTATCTATTTAAAGGCAAAATGGAATATTTCACTACAAAAATAAATCTTTTGTTTAATACTTGAAAAGAGATCACTACTTATTGTGTATAACCATGCTCTAGAAATATTAACAGTTATTAATGAATAGCTTAAAATGGAATATTCACCAAGATTTGACACCAATAAAAAGAAATAACTGGTAGAAATGAATCACTGATATCATCAATGATTATGCTTTAAGTTTCTGTTCTTTAAAAGTGTTACCAACGCCTGTGTTAAGCGAAATAAAGCTAAAGCTGACAAACACGTAAAATGTTGTCCTCAAAAAAGATCAAGGTTAAATATTATAATTTCAGATTGATAATCTAATCAACGGTAATTCTTTGCATTTCTTGTAACTGTTTCGTGTTTGCAATCCACTGAAATCAAACATGTTTCTCTCTCTCCCATGCGGCGAGTGATCTGATGACCCGATTCTCGAAGTGATTTATATCGCATAATTATGCCTGATTTGTTTTATTCCTGTCTAAAACACGATTGAGTAAAGCGTATCGCGAACAATGCTATTTAAATACACATCTATCGATACTGTGAGCTTAGCGCATCGAAACAGATTAACAAAAATCATTCCAAGTGAAAAACTCGATGGAATTCATTTGTAAAAAGTAATGTAAAAAAAATCAAGTCAATTCCTACTTAGGTCAACAAAGTAGCATTTTATTTTAGTTACTTTTTATTAAATAATTACAATTAATATAAATATGTCTGTACGTATGACAGAATCACAGTATTAAGTGACAAAATAGAAAGCGATTTTCCTTGCAATTTTCCATTTTCTTTTCTATCTAGGGTGTATTTCTACATAGGGTGTTAAGATTATTATTTTTGCTTTTGTTACTATTTATTCATTCATTAAATTTAACTATTCCAATAAAATAGTATAGTAAAAAAGAAACCACATCCTCAGAAATTAAGCCATTCCAGGTGGGTTTCGAACCGACGACCTTTGAATTAGAAAATCTAACGCCCTATCCATTGCGCTACAGGGACACAACGAATGATTTTCCTTTTTATATATAGTGTCGTACTATTATTTTTGTTTTTGCGATTCATTCATTTTTTTAATTTAATTAATGAATTAAAATTTGAAAAGACTGTATTAACATCAAGTGTCATCCCTCCCAAAAGTTTAAAAAATTGTATTTGAATTTGAATTGATGAATAGAAAGTATTTTATTAACGATTGAAAATTTGAACAAGATTATATATATATACTAGCTGGTATACCCGTTCTTCGCACGGGTGATTGATTGATTGATTGATTGAATATTAACGTCGCACTGTTCAGCTACACGAGGGCTTTTCTTCGCACGGGTGAACTGAAAGGTTAAACAACACAGATTGAAGGATAAAGAAGTTTTTAATGAGTTAATTTTAAGTGAATTGCAAATTAAACAAAAAAGCTTTTCACATATCTCAGCTGAAGAAAAAAAAAGAAAGAAAAATACCTTTGTTAAATTTTAAGTCTGTAGATCTAATAGCTGATAAAAGGATTTTTTTTTATATTTATAACTCCCCGTAAAACTCTTGAGGGTTGATTTTTGAAAATACCTCCCTAAGCTGATCTCTGCTCAGCAAAAGTAACACATTGTTAAAAGTTTTCTGACGCTTAAAAATATTGTAAATAATTTATAACTGAAAGTGTCATACATTAATATAAATTTCTGTTGAATTTATTTTATGTGAAAAATTGTAATACTCGCAAGCAACACCGTTTCCTAAATAACAATGGCGATTCAATGGAAAAAATAGCGAAATGTTGACAATAGAGTCAAGTTGGCAAATGTCTAGCTACTTTCATAGCTCAAACTTTATTAGAGCTTTGTAAGACCCGCCGTGTAGGAGAGAGCGATGCACGTTAATGCTTTATCTACCGCATTATGATCTACAGAAATTTTTTTCATGCAATATATTTTTTAGTTCACTACATTGAAAATTAAGGGACATACATAAACAAAATACTCCACTTAGGAAATTTAATCGGTTAGAGCTAATAAATTAATTAAATATATTCCACTGTAAAATTAATTATATACACCATTCACTTAAAATAAATAGTCAAATCGTTTTCTAAGGTCTCCATAAACATAAGACACTTAAATTTTGACATTAACTATTTTTGGGGCACAAAAATGATAATCTTTGCAATCTGCTGAAAACGCTCACAGCTGAAAATGTAATATCTGCTACAAAACTATTTGCCTTCCCCGTTAAAATACTCATCATAGAACCCGTGCCATCATATATCTTGGAAGAGTGGATTTCAAAGAATATTCCAGCTAAGTATTGGTAGAATATTCCTGCTAAATTGGTGTGGCATGGTAGTTAGGAGAAGGGGGTGCCAGCTCAGGTGTTGTCCACGTCACTTGACTATGGTTCAAAATTATATGGTCCGTCGCCAAAAGCCCTCATGTAGCTGAACAGTGCAACGTTAATATTCACTCACTGAAAAAAATACAGTACAGTAGTTATAACTATTTTTATACATAAAAATGCAATATCTGCTTATTCAATTAAAATTATAGCATTATAATTAATTACTAACCACACAAACAAATTTTGAAAATTTATCCAAATGATGTAGTGTGAAAGAGAAAGTTTATTCAGACAGACAACAAATGCGTCTTATATGCATATAGATTTGTTTGAATTCTTGTGTATTATTACTTTTGTAAGCTTCATCACATACTTTATGGTGTACCAGTATTTTAAAGCTGACTGAGCAACAGCAACATTTAGCTGGGTATAGCTAGTTATAACATAAAATTAAATCTTAAAAGATATCAAAAATAAAAGACGACTCAATATTTTGAATAAATCAGTATAAACATTTTTCATACAAACACAATATATATATATATATATATTGTAAAATATTTATTTTGCTATTTGCATTTCAGACAGACATCAAACAAAAATTTTAAAAATAGTCAAAAACAGAAAAACAGATAAAAAAAAACATATTTAAGAAAAATACCACTGATTAATTTTGCCAAAGACATCGCAATGTGCAAAAAAATATTTGTAGTACATAATAACCAAAAAAAAAAAAATGTAAGTACTAAAATATTAAAAAAAACAAAACTTATATATTGAATTAATTAAGGATTACTCTGGGGGAAAGATAAAACAGGCTAAGATAATACTCATATTAATTTCATATTGGTTAACTACTCATTTTTGGCATGATTTTGAAATCACGCCAAATTGGTATGTTGCGGCCAGTCTAATGTTATAGTAATGCACAGAATTAAAGGTACTTACGTATTATTGCAACCTATTGGTGACATTATACAAAATGAAGCACATGATTGCCAATTCAACGCATACAAAGTTGGGATTGCCAAAGTGGCGAGTTTTTTTAACGTTGGCGACTGTGCAAAAATACCCAAGTACTAAAAAAATTATCCAAAGTATATATATATATATCCCGAGCATAAAAATAAATTGAAAATGAAGTACAATACTAACATTAACTGACATAAAAAGAACTGAACTAACTTTATCAATGCAAAAAGCATAATTTGAAAAAATAAGGTATTTACTTATAACCCCAACCTTTTGGCGACATTATATGAAACAAAGCACATGACTCGCAATTCAGCATATATATGACGTGCGAAATCAGGGTTGCCAACTTGGTAAGTTATTTTGAATGTTGGCGATTGTTAGGATAGCACATAGGTGCCAAAATAATTTATCTTACCACTACCTGCTTCCTCAACATACTCATTTTTGGCATGATTCTGAAATCACGCCAAATTGGTATGTTGCGGCCAGTCTAATGTTATAGTAATGTACAGAATTAGAGGTACTTATGTATTATTGCAAACTATTGGTGACATTATACAAAATGAAGCACATGATTGCTAATTCAACTCACACAAAGTTGGAATTGCCAAAGTGGCGAGTTTTTTGAACATTGGCGACTGTGCAAAAATACCCAAGTACTAAAAAATTATCCAAAGTATATATATATCCCGAGCATAAAAATAAATTGAAAAATGAAGTACAATACTAACATTAACCGACATAAAAAGAACTGAACTAACTTTATCAATGCAAAAGCATAATTTGAAAAAATAAGGTACTTACATATAACCGCAACTTATTGGCGATATATGAAACGAAGCACGACTCAAAATTCAACATATATATATGACATGTAAAATCGGGGTTGCCAACTTGGCAAGTTATTTTGAATGTTGGCGATTGTTAGGATAGCACATAGGTGCCAAAATAATTTATCTTACCACTACCTGCTTCCTCAACATACTCATTTTTGGCATGATTCTGAAATCACGCCAAATTGGTATATGTTGCGGCCAGTCTAATGTTATAGTAATGTACAGAATTAGAGGTACTTATGTATTATTGCAAACTATTGGTGACATTATACAAAATGAAGCACATGATTGCTAATTCAACTCACACAAAGTTGGAATTGCCAAAGTGGCGAGTTTTTTGAACATTGGCGACTGTGCAAAAATACCCAAGTACTAAAAAAATTATCCAAAGTATATATATATCCCGAGCATAAAAATAAATTGAAAAAATGAAGTACAATACTAACATTAACCGACATAAAAGAACTGAACTAACTTTATCAATGCAAAAGCATAATTTGAAAAATAAGGTACTTACATATAACCGCAACTTATTGGCGATATATGAAACGAAGCACGACTCAAAATTCAACATATATGACATGTAAAATCGGGGTTGCCAACTTGGCAAGTTATTTTGAATGTTGGCGATAACCAGGATAGTACATAAGTTCCAAAATAATTTATCTTATGACCACCTGCTTCCTCAAAAGGTATTTAAGCCATTTGTCTGTTTTGCTCATTCTCTGATGCCTATTCCAGTTTGATATGTAATTACTACCAGCACTGCTTTTGCTTGGGCAGTATGATTTTCTGCATGGCAATTTTATGCACTGAAGCCAGTAGTATTATACCCTTAAAGGTTAAAATAAAGACACATGAAATTGCAAAGAACCATATTATTGGATCAAGTGTAGTATAGGGGGCTACTTGGCGCAGTCCTTTATTTTGGTTACTAAAAGTGGTCCCCAAGATACTTTTTTTCGGTATTATTTATTTTAGAATGAATTCGATATCTCACCATGACATTTAGATAAAAATCCGAAGAAAAAAATCGCCAAATCCAAAGTGCCCCCCTATACTACATTTGAACCGAACTGAAATATAACCCTTATCAATGAGAAGTTTTAGTTTGTCAAAATTATAATCTTCGCATTCTAAAGAAATAAATAAATAAGTTATAATTTGCAAGCAAAATCACGCACATAAACATCCCGCAATAATACCTAAATGTTGCCAAAACAACAAAACAAAGTTTTAGTTGTTGAAAGAATTATCCTTAAAAAATTATTTATTCGAAAAATAATCCTAATTAAATATCAAAGAATAGAAAAATTGAATAAATATTCCAACCGATAAACAAAGCTACAGTAAAAATATGTAATAATCTTGAAAAAATGCATGTAAAGTATAAATTGTCCACTTAGTGAGAAACGTGACTACATATGACGTCATAACACTGGAAAATCACTTAAAAATTAAAATTTAAAAAATTTGGAAGGAATTATGAACGCCAAACCTATTTAAGAACCTTTCTGGTGTAATTTTGTGTACGTGTACCAAGTTTCACGTTATTTGGGTGTCTGGATCTCGAGTTATGAGGGAACAGACAAACAGACAACAAATGCGTCTTATATATATATATATATATATATATATATAATCCTTTATCTTATATATATATATATATATATATATATATATATATATATATATATATATATATATTATATAGGAGAGAGTTAACTAATAGTAGGAATTGAAAAAAGTAGTTGCAAAGAAAAGGACATAACTGTGTTTTAAAGTTCTCTATAAGGAATAATACACACACAGTGACTTTTTAAATGAGAGGTGAAAAGAGGTTTCATAAGCTAATTATCATATGCAAAGACTCAAAATTGTTGTAAATTTTAAATATATTAAATAAATGTGTGTCAAAGAAATTCACTTCGTTCTAAAATATTCTTTTCTCTCAAATATTGAGTCATAATGACAAAATTTCCAATTTTGTGGTTGGAGGGGAGAAAATCTAATTTAAACACTTTCGTTTACAAAAACTAAAATGTCCCGCCTCTATTTATCATTGATTTTTAAATATAAATTTTCATGCGGTTTTTTATGAACGATGATAGTTATAAAATTGAACAATTACGTTATAAATTTTATCAAAAGAAGCAAATATGAATTTTTAACAGAATTCGATTAAATATTCTATTATTACGCTTCAGCAAAATACCAGTACGTTATTTTCTCTAAAAAACTGCAGCAATTTATGATAATGATGCAGCCTCACCCTTTTGCACCACATATGGAGAAGAAAAATTTGACGTCCATTTTTAATCTGATTATGGGCCGTCGAAGATGACCCACCTTGGCTCTTGGCCAGAGGCATTCCATTAACGGACCATTCGCACTTTTCGGTTCACTGCCTCCCTTCTTTTGTCTCCCTTCCCAGGCACAAGATAAAGATCTCCACAGAATGAATTGCAGCGGTACTTATAAACTTCAGTTTCTGGAAAATACCAGGTAAAGTTACCGTTATCTCTTATACAAAGCTTCCGGTCAATAACACGTAAATATTTAGATTTGATGATAGACCTGGCTACGATAACGAATAGGGGGGACTGTTCTCCTGGATAAATGAAAAATTTCTACGCATCAGCAATAGGAATTTGATCAAATATTTAAATTTCTTTGCAGCCAGTGAGAGTTCTATTAATTACGAACTATAAAGCAACACGATGACGAAAGGCGACGGACCTCATAATTTTGAACCTCGGTCAAGTGATGCCCTCTCCTAGCTACCACATCACACCAACGGGAGGACACTGAGCCTCGACGTGCATCGACCTCCTCTACATGGCAGGTGTTCAGTGGCGACTCAAACCCACGACACTCCGGCAAGAATTCAAAATCGGCTCCTCAACCACAATTTTCTGGAAACTGTCGTCTTAAACGCACGCATCGTGCTGAAACAACAAGACTTGAATTGGATATCCTTTATCAAACACCATACCACGCGAAGAATTTGAAAAGGAGTAGAGCAGATCTAGTTGTTCGTCACAACAATCATTTATATAATTATTTCTCGAAACCCTTTACCTCTAGGCTATTGTTTCAATTCATCATTCGTTTATTTATCATCAGGTGGAATTCCTCGAGAAAAATACTGAAATAAAATCAAACGTTGAATCTAACACCCAATCAGAGTTGGGAGATTCTTGTCTAAAAACAAAATCTTATGGGTTGTTGTGGAGATTCAAAAGACTGCCTGGCTGGTTCAATTAAATCAACGATGTCTAAGAGAGCAGCACAACGAACTATTTCCAAAGCGCTATGAAACTACTAAATTACAACACATCTGATTCTTTCCATAAATTTCATGAGCAACAAACTGTTATTTTCCCAGCAAGCATTGTTATAGACCAATCGGATTTCATCTTAGCTCTACCAATGAATTTCTATAAACAGAATAAAGCATTCAACTGGCATGGAAGCTTAGAGTCTTGCAAAAACTTAATGTATAGGTTCAAAGCTAAACTTCTTTTATTCATAAGCTGTGAGTAGAATTCTTATTTCTAGAATCGAAAAAGATGAAACAAATAAAAAACAGTTTAAGAAAAGCTTTTAATTTTAACCGTTATTGCTCTCAAATGACTTGAACTATTTGTATAAAAACTTAATAAAATAATAACATGGATTTAAAAAAATTCGATTTTAATTAAAAATATTTATTAAAAGAATGGAACTATGTAATAGAGTTATACTCAAGTACAATATTTAAAAGCAAACAATCGGAGGAGTTCGTGGATGTTACAATTATCAAAATATAAGCACGAAATTACGGGGCAAAGTAATGTTATTGAATATGTTTGCCATAGTTAGTTCTTCAGTAAATTCCCATTTGGCAAATGTATTAGTTTACGTTGATATTAAACCATACATATTGTAAGCGAAATTAAATTCTATATAGTTTTCCTTCGCAACACTATAAAAAAAAGTTTTAAATGATGTAATTTCTGATACAATTACTTTTATGAAAATATTATATATACTATGCATGCAAATATTTCATTTCAACACATAGACTCGTTAGAACTTTTGTTAATACAATTGACAACAGAAAGGCCAAATTAAAATTGCACGTCGTGTCACATTCAATATAGCCCATGAACTTTAAAGATTTTTCATCGATTAATGAATTAGTTCGATTTCTCTTCATAAGCGTAGAACACTTTCTAAGCTAATTGCCACAGCTAAGCCGACTCATGCATATATTTCACGTTAATTGCTCATTGACAGCTGAGAGACAACAAAGACCATTTGTATGCAAACCCCTTTAGGCTACTCGTTTGACAGTTACAAATAGATACTTGGGACGCAAAACAGGTTAAGACAGAAATGGGACACACGTGGCCTGAGGTCCTCGTATAAACGTAAATCCCCCCCTCCCTTTTAAGTTAAAGTATTGTCAGAGTGTATGTAGAGCATGGAATCTATTTTTTAAACCACAATTTTAAAAAAGAGAGAAATGTTCACATGTTAATTTACATTATTAAATCATCAACCTATGCTTGCACTAGTTCAGTACTAAAGAATAATGGTGTACTTACGTGTTATATTGTCAACCAATTTCGCAAAATCAAAAGACATCACCAAATCAATAAACGTCGATAAATGCTGTCATCCTTTTAGTACTTGCACGAAAGTAAATTCCTGCTCATGCTTCTTCCATATTAACTCATAGACAAACTGGCTTTTTAGGGATATCATAAATTATGTATTTATATAAAACACATACACTCATGAAATAACGAAAGGTCTAACAACAACTATAGATTATTCAAGAGGCCACAACTCCGTAACTCATTCGCGACAAATGAGTCTTTATGTAGGGGCGACGCCACATAAATTCGCATTAGTACAAATCTGTTTTCGTGTAGTGTTTCGCCGTTTTCCTAAGCCCTATAGCCTTACGGGTACTTACGTATTAAGCCGAATTTTCGGAAATATTTCACTGCTTTCTCTTCCATAAAAAATAGATCCCATATTCTAATCATTTTTCACAACAAAATAAAGAAAGAATATTACAAATTATAAGCAACGTTATTATTTTTGAGTCAGCATGGCAACGGTAACCACCTATAAAAATTTCTTCGATTTTGCTTTTGCTTATTAGGTAATTAAACTCTCACTACTTAAGAATGTTAAACGTTTATAAAGCACAATTCCCGTTTTTATATACATACATATTATTTATAATGTATATTATCAGATTATAAAATAACTTCTATTTAAAAAGATGTTCTCTGTAGCCAAATAATCATGGCTGGCGTGGATGTAGTAGAGCCGCACGTTCGAATCCTGATGACACTAAAGACATGGAGATTAATGAAGCTATGAAGGTTCGAAGCACTTATATTAGTTCTTTGTTTATTTATTAATGTCTAAAGCGGAAGAACGCGAGAGTTATTAGCGACGGATCCGATTTTTTATCACGGCACCCAAACTTACACGAAGCAAATGTGAAGACTTTCAGGTTCTACAAATTGAACGCCAATCAGCTGTTCTACACGGGGAATTTTCAGCGCCACCAAGACTCAAAGACATTACTGGGGTGAGTGAGTGGATATTAACGTCGCACACTGTTCAGCTACTCGAGGACTTTAGGCGACGGACCTCGTCCTTTTGAACCATGGTCGACGAAACACTTTACTGGACAGAATACAATACAACATCGACCCCGAGTTCACGATCATGACCATTCGGCTATCGTAGCCTCGAATTAACGTTAAAAGGGCGTTGTTTAGATGTTAGGAGAGTACCAGTTCAATGTGATGTCGTACTCATTATTGAACCTTGGCTCAAAATTTGGGTGCCCAACGCCCATAGTTCTCCGGTTTTTTCTAAGTACGACATTAATAAGCATTCAATACATTTAAAAATAAAAACTCCCTATTCTTAAAAAAAGAAGAAATTCTGATATATCTTTGTACCGAAATCCATGAACATATGATTGTTCCAAAAGCTTCCAGCAAACCAATGCACACAGTGTTCCTACAACTGAAATAAAACTTCCAAATAGCCTTACGTTGTTCCATAAAATGCCGACTTTTTCATTGCCTGGAGAGAAATGCTGGAAGTTTCGAGTAGAAACGGCGCTCAGTGGAAAAGAATTGTTACAAGAGTAACGAATTGTGCATGTTACACAGAGAATGTGCACCTCTTAGATGTCTACTGATAACATGAGTCGGCAGCTGTTTTACTTCAATATGTGATAGAAATCGCAGCATTTACTAAACAATTGTTGCAATAGCATGGAAACAATGAGGGGAAAAATTATGACAAAGATTAGATCGGTGTAATAAGACCTGTATCAGATTCTTGTTAAACAGCATAATTAATGAATTCCTCTCACGCTATTACTAAAGCAACGTCATGCAAACGAATCACAAAAGTAAGGCAAATGACAATGGAGTAACGCAAAATGTTCACATTTATCTGCTTTTTTAAAATCCAGCCAATAATTTTTTCTTTACAACGTAACTATTGATAGGGTCTCAAAAAATGGTCTAGGAAAAATTTGATAATTTACTTCCTGTGAAGAACTTGACAAAATAAAGTAATCATTGCATAAGTGCATCGTTTTCAATACATGTGTGTAAGGAACCAGCTCGTGCGTACAAGAGTGCAGGTTCATTAATGAAATTTATGTTTCACTTTCAGAACGATGAAGTACACAATGAAGTATTTAATATCCCAGGAGCGTAATGACTGTTAAATCGAATATCTATTGGCAGTATGATAATTTTATTTTCGTACGCAGAAGTAATGAAGCGTGGCTAACAAGGCCTAAACAAAAGTAAGAGGAATACGACCTCTTGCTTACACCTCCCAGTGGGCACGGAACGAAACAATGAACGGTTGGGCAGAGAGATGACTCAACATTTACGCCCCAAATGAAGCATGAAATGTGACCGTTACAATGGATAAAAAACAACAAAGAGGAAGGAAGGGCAGCGAAGCAATTCAAAAGAAATGAATCGATCCATTGGCACCGCCTTAAGAGTTCTATGTTTACAAGAGTTGCACTTCAATGGTTCGTACCATGCGGTGTTATACAAACCTCTGACGTTTACAAAAGGGTCTTTGAATTTGGAAATAGGTTTAGTTAGATCTAGTTTGAATTGGATTCAGTTAACGTTGCATTAGAACTGCGCATCGAGTTTCCATCTATAACGGCACCTAAGCCCCAGGTGGCATCACAAACTGTGAATTTTTACAAAGCCTTGTTTAATTTTGCTTGAAGCTCCCGCTCCTCCTCCCCGTTAATTCGCATCATTAACAGTCAGGGATGTCTTAAAAATTCTTGAGGCCCTGGGCCCCTACACAAAAGTAGACCCTGGGCTCCTATACAAAAATAGAACCTAGACTTCTACACAAATGTTTGTGGCCGCGGTAGCCGAGTGGTATAGGTATCGGATCATGGCTTTCCTTGCACGAGTTCAAGCCCAGTACCAGTGAGTGAGTGTTGGGTTTTATGGCGCAAGAGCCAAACTTGGCTATACTGCGCCACACGTTTGTTAAGACATTAAAACCCTGTTAAAAACACACATGAATACAATGATATAAAAAAGAATTATATATGTGCATGCCTGCATGCACATATGTAAAAAATAAAGTTAAAAGTTAAAACATTTTAAAAAGTCAAATTAAATATAAAAAACCAATTTTCTTTATAAAAGCAAATAGATTTTGGTGGGGAGATTCCCCACCAAGTCAGATAAGGTTAAAATAGATGTATGAAAGAAGGTGATGCGATGAAGATTAAAAACTGGACAATCGATTAAAATGTGACGAACAGTGTAAGAGACATGGCATGAAGGACATTCAGGAGCGCGTTCTCCAAATAACAAATGCCTGTGTGTGAAGCGAGTATGGCCAATGCGAAGACGAGTCAATTTGACATCAGTTCTTCGCATTGGCATCACAGGCCATGCTCCTATGACAGGTTTCACAGAGTGCAGTTTGTTATCCAACTGCTGACTCCATGATTCCTGCCAGATCTTAAAAATATGATGCATGATGACGCGCTTCATATCCGATAGCGGAACCGCTAGCGGCAGATGCGTCGTCGCCGACTTTGCCGCGCTGTCCGCTTGCTCGTTGCCTATGATTCCTACGTGACTTGGTAGCCAGCAAAACACGATATCGAAACCCTTGCTGTACATTCGACTCGTAATGTCGAGTATTGTACATACCACTGGATGGCAGCGATCGTGGTAGTTTTCAAGCGCTTCGAGTACACTCATGCTGTCAGTATAGATGCAGTATTTACGGGGCATAGTGGAGTCGATTAATTGAAGTGCACGGTAAATGGCGACAGCTTCGGCAGTGAAAACGCTGCAAGAAGTGTCGAGCCTATAACCGTGCATAATATCTTCAATCACGACTCCACAGCCAACGTAATCTGCACGTTTCGAACCATCAGTGTAGATGGCCGAATAACGACTATACTGACTGCGGTGGTAGGCGAAGACGCGTTGAAAACGACAGGCGCTACAGTGGATTTACTGTAAGTGGCAAAAGGGTTGATATAATGGAACCGTGGCGTATTCCAAGGTTGGAATAGGAAAAGGTTCCTTTGCTGGATACGCACGTTAGGTAGGTCGAGTTCAGAAATATGAAGCTTCATCCTATCCATAAACGGCCGGATGTTAGACGGCCGTGCATCATAAAGTCTCTTCATGCTGGTACTCATATACACATTCTGCAGAGGATGTGAAGGCACGGACAAGATCTTAAAATAATACGCAAGAGACAGCTTCCTCCGTCGAAGATCTAGAGGAAGCTGATGACAGTTAACATAGAGACTCTGCACCGGTGATGTGCGAAACGCACCCGAGCAGATTCTCAATGCCATATGGTGGACGGGGTCAAGTTTTTTCAGAGTAGAGTTGCACGCTGATCCGTATACAACACATCCGTAGTCGATGCGAGAGAGTACGATTGCCTGGTACACTCGGAGTAATGATGTTCGATCCGCCCCCCAAGAGGTGTTTGACAACACCTTCAAGAGGTTTAAAGACTTTTCACACCTCTTCCGCAATTGTAAAATATGCGGAAGGAAAGTGAGCCGACGGTCGAAAATTACTCCGAGGAATCGTACGTCGGGAACTACGGGAATTTGTATATCACGGATGCGTATTTCGGGGTCGGGATGAATACCCCGTTTGCGGCAAAAGTGCACGCAGCAACTCTTGCTCGCCGAAATACTATGACCGTTGGTGTCGCACCACTTTAAAATGTTGTTGACGGCAGTTTGCAACTGTCGTTCAATCATGCGCATGTCCGAACCTTCACAACTGATCTGTAGATCGTCCACGTATAGTGAAGCCTGTATAGAAGGCGATAAAACATTTAAGATGGATGAAATATGACAAATAAAAAGGGTGACACTCAAAATACTCCCCTGAGGAACTCCCTCAGCTTGGGTAAAAGGAGCAGAAAGAGTGCCAGCCAGTCTCACTCTAAAAGTACGAAGATTTAAAAATTTTAATAAAAGTAGGCAAATTGCCTCTGAATCCAAAATTAAATAAAGTGCGAAGTATCCCATAGCGCCAAGTACGATCATATGCCTTCTCGATATCGAAAAAGATAGAAACTAAATGATTCCTCCGGACAAAAGCGTTTCTGATTTTGTTTTCCAGCGTAATAATATTGTCGAGAGTGGATCTTCCTTTACGGAAGCCACTCTGAAACAGAGGAATGCATTTGTTCTTTTCTAACTGGTAAACGAGACGGGCATTGACCATACGTTCTAGTGTCTTACAAAGGCAGCTCGTGAGTGCTATCGGTCGATAGCTGAGAGGGTTCTTAGGATCTTTTCCAGGTTTTAAAATGGGGATCACTATGGCTTCTTGCCATTGAGTAGGATACACCTGCTCCCTCCATATTCGGTTGAATAGGTAAAGGAGACTTACTAGTGAATCCTCGCTCAAATGGCGAAGCAATACATAGGATATTCCATCAGGACCTGGACTAGTATTGTGGGCCGATGATAAGGCTCTCTTCAATTCAAACATGTCAAAGTCACAGTTATATGGTAAAGGTTGTCGGCACCTGAAGTTGATAGGTGTCCGCTCTAAACGATTCTTAGTCGCCTGGAATGCAGGGCTATATGAATCGGAGCTGGACACACTAGCAAATGTTTTGCCAATCAAGTTGGCCACATCTAAAGGTGACGAATACAAAGCAGTAGAAGTTTCCAATATCGGAATGTTAAAATCCCGATAAAGGCCATTCGCTGCTTTGACCTTTCTCCATAACTGTTGACTGGTAGTTGACGATGTGATTGAAGACACATACTGGATCCAAGATTCTCTCTGGCATTGACGACGTATTCTACGAGCTAACGCTTTCGCACGTTTGAACGCTATGAGATTATCAGATGTGGGGTACCTCCTGAAAATACCCCACGCCCTCCTTTGCTCCTTTTTGGCTTGTTGGCAGGAAGCGTTCCACCATGGTTTGCACAGCTTTCGAGGAGAATTAGATGTTCTGGGAATGGCTGCATCGGCAGCATTCCGAATAGCTTCAGTGACATTGAAGACTGCTGCATCAACTGCCCTGTTCTGGACCATTGTGCCGGTGATAATCGCTAACCGCGTGAATTTATCCCAGTCTGCGCGATGAAAATGATAAGTGGGGGGACGAAAACGCGTCCCCGCACCATTAACATGCGAGACTAGGAGAGGGAAATGATCGCTGTTGTGCAGATCGTTTGCAACCTCGAAATTCAACATCGGTAGCAGAGTTGGCGAACAGATGGCTAGATCGAGGGAGTGAAATGTCCTCGTGGGTGCATGGAAATACGTTTTCTCGTCGTTGTTCAGCAGACAGAGACAGTGATCAGAAATCAACTGCTCGATCTGTCGCCCGCGAGAATTTGTAACATCATGCCCCACAGAGGGCTGTGTCCGTTAAAGTCACCGAGCAAAATAAATGGAGCTGGCAATTGACTGACTAAATGATTCAAATCCACTTGTGGCACAACATCGTTGGGTGGTAAATAAACACAACAGACTGTGACTAAAGAATGGACGTGAATCCGAACAGCCACAGCCTGTAACGACGTGTGCAGTGTGACGACAGTACTGGGATACAGATTAGATGTGAAGAGGCATACACCTCCGGTTGGAGATGTATCGCCATCTACATCTCGTCGTACACAATTATAACCACGCACTTGCATTGTCATGGTACTCTTCAGAAATGTCTCCTGAAGAGCAACGCATGCGGGCTGGTACGTGGATATGATGGATTTGAGATCGGCAAGTCGAGTCCTTAGACCACGGCAGTTCCAGGAGATAAAGGAGGTCATCAAGTCTTCGCACGTGCTCCCCGCAAGGAGCCAGAAGACGAAGGTCTGGGCGACAGATCGTCCATCAGACTTTCGTCGCTTTGCGAGGCGTGAATGTCCATGACATCGTCTCCCATGTCATGGAGTTTTTTTAGAGGTTCGACCTCTTTTTTGTGGGATTGCACCCCCGACTCCTTTATGCGTGTTTTCCTGTTCTTCTTAACATCGCGTGGAGGGGATACAGACTTAAGTGTATCCACTGCAACATTCTTCGGTGTTATAGATGCGGCTGTCGCAGATGTTGGAGCCGTACTCGCGTCTACTTGAATGGCTGTGGATACGTAGGATTTGCTGGTCGCCGACGCATAGCTTTTTCCAGCAACTGGCGTGCGTGACGATACAACACGCCGAGCCTCCGGATACGAAATTTTATTTTTTATTTTCAAGGCCGTGATCTCCTTTCGAGTAGCCAGGTTGGACAAGCGCGAGAAAACGATGAATGATCGCCTTTGCAATTCACACATCGTTCCTTTGCTGTACAGTCTGCGCTATCATGGCCTACCTCTGCACATCTAGAGCAGGTTGGCTGGCCGCGGCAGACTGTTTTTGAATGTCCAAATCTCTGGCACTGAAAGCATCGCAGCGGATTCGGGATGTATGGTCGGACTGGGCATCGGATGTAGGCCATTTTAACAGTCTGTGGAAGGTCAGGCGTATTAAAGGTCAGGATGAGGTGCTTTGTATTCAGAACCTGTCCATCCCGCCTTATCGTTATACGCCTAACATCACAGACGTTTTGGGCCTGCATGTTCTCTTTGATTTCCTCAGTCGACACATTGAGAAAATCCGCTGGTGAAATGACACCGCGCGAAAAATTCAAAGTAGTATGAGGAGCCACGGTTACGTCTAAATGAGCGAGCTTTTGCAGATTTATAAGGGCGGTCGCCTGTTTCGCCGACGACGCTTCGAGGAACAAGTCCCCGGAGCGCATCTTGCGAATCGATTTGACCTCCCCAATACTGCTAGTAAAAGCTTTCTCAATTAGAAAGGGTGAGACGTTGGTAAAGGTGTCGGGAGTTTTAACGATGAAAAAACGAAACGAATCGCAAAATTTAAGTAAATGGTGCTCCACTGAAGGAGATTTTCTGCTGGGTTCCATGAGTGTTTTTTGTGTTCATCCCAGTACGCCTCCACCCACCATGGAGCCCAACAAGGGGAGGCAGCCCGCCGGTCATCTGACATGCGTCAGGCACGGCACTTACCTCAGAGGTGGTACTGGGATATAGTAGTACAGGTTCGGGATGTGATCCGCCAGTTCACCTAGGGCACCCCTAACTGCAATACTAACCCTAAAGCAACCGTCTTTGGTATTCCAAAAGAACCCGTATTGGAAACCGCAGAACTAATCACCAGCCGATTGACAGGAGCGGGCTCACTCCTGCCTCCCGTCTACGGAGAAGCATGGGCCAAAGGGCACGCAACAGGAACCCCAGACTCCACTTTCCTCCGGTACGGGTCGCCGCACACGGCAAACATGCGGGTCAGACTAAAAACCAGTCTTAACATTTCGTAATTTAAAACAAAAGAATTTTACTTTTCAAATACCCCAAAGAAATAAACCAAAATTAAAATAGTAGAAATAAGTAAAACTCAAAATATCCAAAATAAAATTAACCACAAAACAACCCCCTAACTGAACTAAATATAACGTTAAATATTGACCTGTAACTGAAACTCTAACTAAACAAATATTTTTTTTGGGTTTTTCTTTCTTTTCAAAATTCACTCGGGTACCTCGGGGACGTGGCCTCCCGTACTCACCCGAAAGTGAGCCCCTGAGGTGGAAAAGAAGGAAAGGGAAATTGGAATGGCAAGAAAAAGGGCCGAAAATAGAGAAGGTTCACTAGGGTTCCCCGGGTTCGTGAAGCCCGTGTTTACCAAAGACAGTAAACCCCTAGGGAGAAGGAAAAGATCACTAGGGCACCTCGGGAGCGTGAACCCCGTACTCACCTAAAGAAAGTGAGCCCTGAGGGATGGTCCGTCGCCAAAAGCCCTCGTGTAGCTGAACAGTGCGACGTTAATATTCAATCAATCTACACAAATGTTGGCCCCTCCTATGTCTCTTAAAAATAGACAGTACATATCATAGCAAAGCATACGTTGTCAAACACTCGTACAAATAAATGTGCATGACTTACTTTCGCACAAACTGGCTCGACTGACTGCCGCTTTTTAACTGAAAGAGTAATGGTGGTGCATGACGGTAGGCCTAGTGTCTATGCATGGACGACGGTCATTACATGCAGCCAGTTGACATATCGTTCGAAATTCCCAGTTTTTCGATGAATAAAACCGGAACTAACATTTGATTGTTGAAATTATTCGAATTTTGATCTTATTATTAACGCTGAATCAAGAACGAGACGAGGCTCGCAATGTAGCCAAGGCCCGGGTCCATTTGGCCTTTGCCTTAAGACATCCTTTGTAAAGAGCATCTGGAGAAATGTCAAATAGCAAAATCGTGAGCAGTTCCATTGTAAGTTGCGGTCCCACTGAATATTCTTCTATATTAAGCCTAGAAATGGGATATAAAGTACTTCTATGAAATTGAACTGAAAAGAGAGTCATAACTTTAATTTGTGACCGAAAATTAATATAGAGATGGTAAGTTTAATCAAGATATGTTATGGCATTCTTTCAATTTACGACACGTTTCACAAAAACGGATTTCTGTCTGTTAGCTCACGAGTAAAATAACTTTTTTTCCCTATCCTAACTTACCTAATCGGTCTCGGTCGAAAATTTGAAAGACGTAATTTCGCCAAATTCGCCTTATGAACAGAGATGCCAGTAGTAAATTTTCAAATCTTATACACCACCATAAAAAAAATACCAGGAGAGGTAAATTTTGAATAATTTAAATCCGACGAAACAAAAAGATGTATTCGTAGAATCCCCTTTAATATATTAATGAACGGCACAAGAGTTATATTCCTGTCGATACGTAGTAACGAGAGATCACTGTACTTTTAAAAAGTAATTAATATTTTAAAAATCGCTTACGTGTTAGAAAAACATTATATGGAGATAGCTTCGATAATATGGCTTGAATAACATTTCTAAAAGCATAATTAAAATAATCCATTCAATCGATCTAACGGAATGCATATAATCGTGTTGAAAAAAAAGATTCCGATAATTTATGAAGAGCCAGAAAGAGAGAGGAAGAGAGACACAGAAACCCAAACAATAAAAGCAAAAGTTAAACATGCGGTTTACAATTGAAACCGTGTAACATCTCCAAAACAGGTGAGAAGTTAGCACGTAAACAAAGAGTAAAATCGTTTTTCCCAAAAGCGCATCTTCAGAGGAAGGCACACGACCGCAAGGTGTTTATTCTCGGCGCCTTCGGCACACACAGCATCCTTTCCACCCCCGCAGTCCACCGGCCATGACCCGCTCTGTGCAAACAGATGCGCACCTGCACATTTGCACCTTACCGCATCACGATTTTCCCGCGCGGAACTTAGTGTTGCTCGAGCCCTTCGAGTTTCTGTAACTGAAAATTACTCAAAATTTTTGTCTTATTCCGCAAGTCATCAAAATCCAAGAAAAATTGGTCAAAAATTTCTAATTCAAAAATAGTTTTGATTTCATTTTTGTACGGAAAAATATCATTGCTTTTAGTTTTCAGAAGGGTACAAATGTAACGAATAAAAAAGAATTGACTTTTATATTAGGTTTTGTTGTTGTTAATACTAACATCAGCAAACGTACTTTTATCTTCTAATTAATTTCATTTGTACTGCTTACTAGCATGAATTTTGAAACTTGTACATATATATCGATGGAGGCTTTCAAATTTCTAGCACAAATGCAACAGATACAAAAGATAAACTATGGAGTTTAGTTCTAAATTTTCTTTGAATAATTCCTCGATTATATAAGAACTAAAAATCATTTATACATTTATAATTTTTAATAAACTTAAGAGACTGAAATGATTTGAACACTCAAGACAAAAATATATTAAGATTTTGGATACATAAACGAACAGATGCTGCTGTGTCGTATAAACATTGCTAATTGACGACAGCTCTTAAACTTATATAAAAAATTTGGGTTTAACTAGTTAAAAAATGGGTAGCAATCCTTTCCCCTTTCTATTTATAATACAGAGAGAAATCATACGAAATTACAATGGATAGAAGAGTTCAAAATCCATTATTAATAAAAAGGTTACATATCTAAAGATGTATTCGAAAATACCTACATACATATATATATATTACTCGTAATTATATGGAATATTTATAAATAAATACTGTGGGGACCCCTTGTTCACCCAAAAGTGGACTAGCCCAACTGTACAAATTATACAACTGTTCATACTCATTGCTCAAATTGTAAAATTATAATTTACATGTATTATGTAATTCTTTTTTTTTCCAGTATATTGTAAGAAGGAAAAAATTTCACAATTCCTTAATCTCCGCATTTTAATTTGTACTTCAAATTTGCCATACGTTGTCCCGTTTAACTATTTTTGCACTTGTTGTCCTCACAAAGCCTCACCATCAACATAAATGTAAATTTGTCCAAACTGTGGTTTTGCTCCATTCTGTAGTAAAGATTTAATTGCTTTTATTATACCTTATGTGTAAATAAATTTATTACAGCATAACGAAAAACTTGTCTTTTCTCTCTAAAAATAAAAACATGGATACATATATACAATACTATTGCTTCATACATTAATAACTAAAAAATATAATAAATATTTGCAAAAATCTTTACAATTAAAAATAATTTTTGTAAAAAAATTAATCCCTTTTGTGTAAATTATAAAGTAGATTTAATGTATTAAATTTATTCAACGTTATATGTTGTGGTATGTAATGCAATTATTTCAATTTTAAATTTAGGTAAAAAATGAGAGAACATAGTTTTGTTTCTCCGGTTTCCAAACTTGAACATTCTTCAGGAATTTTTCATCGAAGAATTCGATTGTTTCATAAAAATAAATACATTGTCTATATAAGAGATCTCTTTTTTAAGTTATAATTGAGTTTTTCATTTTTGAAAAACTATTTCAATATAAATTTGAAACATTTTTCAAAGTACAAAGTGAAGGAAATATGCTAGTATAATCATGACGCATTACACAATAGAAATGACTCGCTCGTTTCCATCTGCTTATGGAAAGAGCACATACCTTTTCGATGAAATTTCGTTCAAGGTCAATAGAACGTTAAAATCAAGGCAAGGACAGGTGAAGGGTACAGTTCGATTAGAAACGCTTTTATTTCCTGTCATCTTTTAATTTTGCATGCAATGTCTTGCATACATACATCTTTAAGGCTTCCACATAATTACAGCCTACCTCCTTGCAATAACGGACTTATAAGAAAAGGACCATGTAAAAAAGGAAACTATTTATATCTATTTGTATTTCGTAAAAAACAAATGAGCCTTGTTATTGCAATCTTTCCGAATTAATAGGGTTTGTGACAAGGTCTCGGTTGGTGGCCTCACAAGCCAGAGTACAAACTGTTGTACATCATTCACAGTATTACGACAAGTAATTCTTGCCTCGAGTAATCGTCTTGAACTGAAGATAAAGTAATCGAATTGCATTAATTTTAACTATTAACTCTACATACACGCACAATACAATGATTTCCTTAAATGTCCTCTTTTGATTACAGTATATTTTGGCCATTATGAACGTATGAAATAAAGTGAGTAAGTTGATTACAATTTTACATTAATAGAATGAAAATATTCATTATTCAAGTGCTATTTTAGAATATTTTTTTGTTATCTTTCGAATCCTTTCCAAGTAAACATATTATATCATTGGCAGAATTTGTAATTTAAACAAATACATATTAATAAGGATACAAAAAATAAATTGGTGCAATATCAAACAAAATAACTTCAGCTGCGATATATTTTATGTGAGAGAGATTTTTAGTAATATTATATATAAATATTCAAAATAATATTTACTTCATTTACAACTCATTACTAATGAACAAATTAAAATAAACCATTAAGGAATAATAACACTAGTCAACATCCACATAAATATGCAAACTAAAATAACACCGAGTTTTTTAAATAAATTAAACATTATTTAAAAATCAGCATTGTATTTATAACTCATCTCATACAGTCCTGAAGCCTACAAAAAACATAAAATCAAAAACAAATTGGCTTTATATCACAACGTATTTTCTTTTTCTTTTTTCGCTTCATTATTACTATTTTTTAAAAAGTATTCTAAGCAGTTAAATATCATGAAAGCTCACTTACTAATCGGGGACAAAGAATTGGGGTTTCTACTGTAAAAAACTACAATCGTCAAAAATTTCTTAAAAAATTACCTGTAATGCGAAAAAAACTGAAATGAGCATCTCCCTATGAAAAAAAAAACCGATTCTGTAATTTTTCTATCTGAAAATTCATAAAACAGCTTTATTCATACTTTGATTAACTTATATCGAAGTCAAATTCTGATTGGAAAACAAAACGCGAAAAGAGTGTTCTCATTACAATATTTAAAATTACTATTATTCTATTTTTCAACTGCTATTGCATGTCTATATTTAGGTGAAAAATACAGTTTAAGTTACAGTTATAATACAATCAACAAAATACAGAAAACATCGATGAACTAAATGCACAAATCGATTCAATAACTTGCCCTTCTCAAAAATTTCTGTTTCGTTTTTTTTTTCTTCCTCTTTTTTTCCCCATATATAATATTTAGGCAAAAATTACCGATTATTTTCGACAAGCATATTTCCTCTTACTTTTTCAAAGTGCACAATTTCTTTAACCAAACGATTCATTATTATAATGAGTAAACAGTTCTTCGAATCACAAGACTTGCTGTATATTTTCATAAATTTAAAATATAACTTTATTTCGAAACAAAAATACGTTGAATTTTACATTAAAATTTTAAACAAATTAGTTTTCAACACTTTGATAATAATCTAATTAAAATAATCTAATTCCTTCTTAGTAAATAAAATACATAAAGGAACACTAAAAATGAATGACACCGTCTTAAATTAAAAATTACGCCTCTAGAATTATGAGAATCTTCCTTGATTCAACTCATTCGGCATCATGTAGGATTAATTCAATCTACATAGGTTTGAAAAAGCATTCTATAACCAAAAAAAGAAAAGAGGATTTTGAGTTCCGATGGCCATCTAACCCTTTCAAACGAACAACAAAGAACCCTAGATTGACCTCAATGATACACAACGCGATTTATTCTAAAACAATGAATCAACAAAATGTTGCCAGCATTCAAAGAAAAAGAATTCAACTAAGGAAAAAAAAATCTGTATCATCGATAACGCTATTTGATAACACTCGTAAATACAAGACATTGTTTTAAACGAACACGAAGGATCTGTAGCTATTATTCGAACTTTTCTGTCTCGATTGGCGATCGACATACTTTCAATCACGCATTCAAATTACCAAAGGTAAATGTCAAACTTAGGAGATCGTTCCATCACTCATTTGGAGAAAACCCTATGGCCTTCTTTTAAGGCAAATTATCATTTGTTCTGATGGGTATAAAAAAGGGAGATGGGGGAGGGAGGAAGATGATGAAAGGAACAGAAGAAAACGAGAAGCCATAGACTATTTTTAAACAACGGATTACATGATACCGATGACCCAGTTCTACCTTCCCGCCTCATAGTTTAAAATTACCAGACGATCCGAAGAACGATTACTAACACCGTTTTTGTTTTGTGTTCTTCCGCAGAATGTTATCTTATTCCACGAACAAACAATATAATTCTCAAACAAACGAAGCATAACAAGGAGAGTTTTAATAACAAGGTGTAAATTACAAAGAAAACACAATATTTAAAAAAAAATTTAAGATCCATTTTTTTAAGCAATGAAGACTTTTTATTTCTTAACTCTTATGATTTAAAAATGTATAAAACTTTTTTGTAATTCTTCCTTTCATTTAATTTTTAAGATACATTTCATTTTTACCGAATTCTAAATATTAATCGCAAACATTTTTAAAAATCACCCTTGTTTCCATAATACAATTCAATACCTTTTTTTAAAACAAAAAGGGGGAGGGATGCAATGCAACCAATACGCCAGAAAAACTACTATGAATTCTAATGAATCAAATTCAAAATCTATATATATAAAGGAGAAAAGCGACTCACTCACTGACTAATCACGATATCTCTGGAACTATTAAACCTATATATAGACTTGATATTTGGTAGGTAGGTTCCCTTCATGGAGTATACGTCAGCTAAGAACGGATTTTGCAAAGTCCGAACCCCAAGGGGCGTTACGGGGGTTTAAGGGGCGTTATAGATAATTATTTCCATTACTAAACTATTAGATGTACAGTCGTGAAACTTGGTACACAGATTTCTTTCATAAAGTAGAGATTCCCTACATAATGATTTTTACGAAAATCAACCTCCAAGGGGCGTTGAGGGCGCTTAAGGGGCGTTATACATAATTATTTCCATTTTTAACCTATTAGATGTACAGTCTTGAAATTTGGTAAGCGGATCCCTTTCGTAGAGTACAGATCCCCTACAGAATAAGTTTTGTGAAAATCAACTCCCAAGTGGCGTTGTAGAGAATTAAGTGGCGTTATATATAGGCAATTAACTCCTTTTTTAAACTATTAGACGTAAAATCACGAAATTTAGTAAGCTGATTTCATTCATTAAGTAGAGATCCGCTATAAGATGGGTTTTGTGAAAATCTTTTCCTAAGTGGCGTTGCGGGGGCTTAAGGGGCGTTATAGATAATTATTTCCATTTTTAAACTATTAGACGTACAGTCTTGAAATTTGGTAAGCGGATTCCTTTATTAAGAGTACAGATCCGCTACAAAATGGGTTTTGTGAAAATAGACCCCAAGTGGCGTTGTGGAGAATTAAGGGGCGTTATATATATAGGCAATTAACTCCTTTTTTAAACTATTAGACGTAAAATCTTGAAATTGAGTAAGCAGATTCCATTTACTGTGTAGAGATCTGTCATAAGATGGGTTTTGTGAAAATCATTTCCTAAGTGGCGTTGCGGGGGCTTAAGGGGCGTTATAGATAATTATTTCCATTTTTAAACTATTAGACGTACAGTCTTAAAATTTGGTACGCGATTTCCTTTCATGGTGTAGAGATCCACTACAAAATAGTTTTGGGGAAAATTGATCCCCAAGGGTCACTGAGGGGGATTAAGGGGCGTAATAGATAAATATTTCCGCTTTTCAACTAATAGAACCACCTGCTTGAAAATTAGAAGGTATGTTACGTTCATGGAATAAAGTTCCTTTTACAAAGATTTTTGCGAAAACTGACCCCCAAAGGAGTGGGGTTGCGAGGGATTAAGGCGTGTTATAGAAAAATTCCTGTTTTTGAATTTAACTCATTTACTTGAAATTTGTTGAGCCCTTTTCTTTAGTTGAATATAGTTCCACTAAGAATGGATTTTACGGAAGTGAACTCCAGGGGGAAGCGGGGAGAGTTATTGGGGCGTATTGATAGACAAAATTCCCGTTTTTGAACTGCTAAGACTATAATAATAAAATTTGGTTTGCATGTTTCTTTTGTTGAATTGGGATCCGCTAAGAATGCTGTCAACGAGGTATTGATGATAAAAATTCCATTTTTGCTCTGTTAGATTTAGACTTGAAATTTAGCACGCATGTTTATTTTATGGAGTAGAGATCCACTGAAAGTTGCTTTGGTGGAAATCCACTTGATTGTTAGGTTAAGTGAGCGAAAACAATCTTTCTCCTTCTATTTTAAATATAAATAGAAATTAGATATAATTTATGTTCTTTTTATATCAAGGGGCGACAGTGTAACAGCTATAAATATATTTTTCAATACAATCGATTTCTTAATGCTTGATATCAATAATTAATATATATGTAAACAGTATACATATGTACAACATCGTGATATACCCAGTGAAGCGGGTGGGTAAAGGCTAGTATTATATAAAAACAATGAAATCTGAAGAAAAACTAGTGATTCGAATATAAAACCATTTTTTTTTTCATTTGTATGAATACACTAGCTGTGATTTTGTTCGCCACACATGGGTGAGTTAAAAAAATTAATATAAAAAAAAATTTAATGATCATTTTTTTGAATATTTTAAATATATATAACTTTAATTGTGAACTGCCAATTAAACTCCAAAGAACGATTCAACAAATGAAACAGCAAAGTGAATTACATAAATAGAGTTGAATTACGGTATTTCCCGGGCATATTTCTACAAAAGTGATACATTTTGCTGCTTTTTATGTACATTGTATCAGTGAATTCACAAAACGGATGTTTTAATATATGGCAAGAAAAAAAATTCAGCATTAAGTTCAATATTAATTTCCACAAAAATTTCAAGCAACAGCTTGTAGACAGACAATATCTGTTTATTCATTTGGTGGGTAGATGCATAGATTTGTTGGATTGTGCCAACAGATGAACATTTTAATCTATAATTAAGAACGGTTTTTTCTTCCTCTGTCCATTTCTTTCCCTTTCAACTTCTGAATTTCAATAATAAAAAAAAAAACATACAGTAATTCAACAATTCATCTAAAATAAATTTGGTTTTTAATTTCTTAAAATTTTTTCGTCAAACTGTCAACAAAAACAAAATGAAATAGCAAATCTAAAAATTTAAAAAAAAATGTGAGTTAAAAACAAGAAGTTGGTGATAAAAGATACCTAAAGTTCCGATTCCTCGCAGGAGTGAATTTAAATAAAAAAATCAAAAAACATGCTTAAAATAAATTGGTGGGAATATGAACATGCGACTCCTTCGAAAGTGGGAAGAGAAATATTGGAGCAATACGATCAATGGTGGGGAATAAATTAAAGTTCAAATGAATAAATAAACAAAACATTCGAATTTATGTATAGGATTTTATTTGTTGTGCATCCGGCTGGGTGGCGTAGTTGGTTTGTCGCAGGCCTTCTGTACCCAAGGTTGCGGGTTCGACCCAGGCCCAAAAGTTGGATTTTCATGATGCAGAAAATCGACAGCGACCATGTCGTTTGATTTTACGGCATGAAAAAGATCCCATGAGAGTCCGTTTGACTTAGATGCTCTCGGCAAAAATAAATTCCTAAGTACAAATTTTGCATTGGCAGAGCTCGGGTGCTTCCCTCCGGGGAAGAAACTGGGTGTCAAAATTAATTGCGGTAATTGGTATCGCCTAAATGGTACCACAGTAAAAAGTGATACCAGCTCGTGGGGAATGTATTAGGTCTGCAAAGGTAGAAATACCAATACGCAGCTCCATCAGAGAAAAAAAAAATTATTGCGCATGAATTTTAAAATCCTCTAAGAAGGAGGGAGTGTTAAAGTCACAATCTACAGCAACAGGAAGCTGTAGGTGATACCTTGTAATTTAGAACCACAATCAAGTGACGAGGCTGACAACTAAGTACAACCCTTCTCCCAAACTCACGTGGTGTGGAAGTTTAGGGAATGGAGAACCAGTTTAGGTGCCATTCTCATCACTTGACCGAGGTCCCTCGCTAATACCTCTGATGTTGCTTTGGAGTAACACGTTTTATTCTAATCACAAGTACCGCCAGTTTGATTTAATTAATGTGCATGCAGTTTAGCTCCTCCACACGAAGATTTCCTGGATTCCAAAATCTGCACACACACACACATATGAATATTGCTGGTCACGAAGCACTTAACAACCATTACCGCTGTTACGATTATATAAGACCTTTATTACATACGATATACGCGATCTCTGTTTACAATCGAACCACTATCGCAGGAGTGGTAAAAAATAGAGAGAAAGCGAAATGCTAATTTTGCAGAAGTGTAATTATAAGAAGACTAAAAAAAGATCTAAAGCCAGGGCGGAAATTAAGTGGATCGACTGCAAAGACATTTGGGGGTGACCGTCTGAAGATTAGCAGTTAGCAAATATAATGTATACCGAACTATTCAAAATTGACCGACGGTACGCAGACCGAGTCTTCCACTGATTACAACTCTCAGCACTAACTTAAGATGAAAATGTTTTATTCTTAATGTATTTTGAATAGTGTTTCGAAACAAACACATCCTTTGATATTGCTACAATACATTTATGGCTATTATTATGTTTGTATCTTGCCTTTAGCTTTAAAAACAAGGTCTTAAAATTAAGTTGTATTCATGTAGGCACGTGCATATTATTTAGTTTGAAGACTTTTTTTCTTAGCTCACTAGACCTAAATCACTGGGTGAACCGCAAAACCTTGAAAGAATTAGAAGTTTACCCTCCCCTGATTTGGAGAAAGACAAATATGTCCCACAGAAATCCCGACGGTAACTAATTGTACTCTTGAAGAAGCCGGAATGAAAAGAATACACATGAGAAGACAAACTTATCTCAATCTCAGAGTCAAGCTAATTAGGTGAAAAGGACAACAAATTCATCGCGAGTGAGTAGAATGAAGAAAAACAAGGGAACTCCTCACTGATCGTTGAAGCACGCATTCTTATCAAGCACAGTTGGCGTGACAGGAATGTCAATTTTAGAATTTTGCTTTTGTCCGAAAATTTAAATAAAAGTAAGTATTGTTCAAATTAATAACTTGCCAGGAAGCAACTTGTTGAAGAAAACTGTAGTGAATTTCTTTCTTCCTGTAGCATTTGCATTTTCTTCACGTTTTCAGATTCGATGCAGAATTCTCACGAGAAAAAAAAATTGTTGGCAAAAATTTGGAATGACAACATAAAGAAACAAAATAACATAGATAAAAATAAGGCTAATGTCAGAAATAAACTAATAATTTTGAAAAGAGTATTTCAGTCAATGCCATTTTCTTTCACATATTACAACAATTCCTTTAGATTACTTTGTCTGATTGTATCTATTCTGTATTAAAATTAAGCGACAAATTTTTCATGGAATACTTTTATTTAAAATTTACATGCGTATTGTTTTTACACCAGGTTTTCACTGATTTCTACATCTTTTTACATGTTTTTTTTTACAAATTCATGAAACATTGTTTAGAGGATATTTAAAATAAAGAAGAAAAATATATTTAACCTCAAAAGTACGAATAAGAATTTCTTCCTTCTATTTTTATATATTTTTTTCGAATAAATTTAATTTTTAAAACAAATACGTCTGTAAGAAAATTTAATGAAGTATGATACTCATGTGTAAATAAAGAAATGGACACATTGTGTTTTGAGCATGTTCGATACAAAAAAGTTTTTCTTTGCCCTTAAAAAAAAAATAATTACATAATTTATTTTAAGTAGATGAGTAAATAAGATAAGTAAAATATCCCATAATATATATATATATATATATATATATATATATATATATATATATATATATATATATATATATATATATATATATATGTATGTAGGATTTTCCCTTTGTAACATTTTGTTAAAAGGTTGAGTCATATTCTTTTCAGAGGACCATTAATGTCAATTTTATTTATTACTACATTCCGAAGCAGCGCCGTCTAGTGAGCTTTCGTAGCTCCGGCTTGAATAATTTTTCGGCAGAGGCCTACTAACCACCACCGGTTAAGCACGTCACGTCTTTAGCGCATTTCGCACCCTGCGCGATACCAGTCCTAACGTCCAAGTATGAGAAAGGTAATTAATTTCACCGTCTTCTAAAGGTATAACTCAACTTTCAATTAACCTAATTCCTGCATGTCTTTCTCTTTGTAAATATTTCCCATTAATTTTAAATAAATTCTTTTTTTTTTACTTAAATGAAGTATCTGTGTTTAAATGACTTTGATTCAATTAATTCATCACTCACCCTTAAATACTTAGCCCTAGACAACCACCTCGCCAATCTAAAATCCCGCCTTCTGAAGAGTGATTTTTATTCGAAGATTTTGGTCGGACTCCCACAGAAATAATTGGGGGATCGCCTGGGATTTGATTTCGAAAATCTTCTCTAAATAATTAGTTGGTGAACTTCTAACTTTCTTCTTCTTTGAAAAAAAAAAACATTTTTGGCTGCACGCCTAAATTACAAACGGACTGAATCGAAAATGCGCGGATTGCCTCTCATAACATACTAACATTTAGGTGAATAAAACGACTCCCGGAGTGACAACTCACAACTCAAGATCTTACAAGATCTCTCGCCGAAAACACGTTATTTTCTACAGTGTGCAACTACAAGAGCTTCATAAGTCCAGTGTCTATTTCAGGATTATCAGTAAACACGTCGTCCAGTGAACCAGGTGTGTACAGTTTTTTTTTTTTTTTTTTTTTCGTTTTCCTTGGGACAGGAAAAGAAAAGGGAATCTTCAGAAAGGAATACGTGAGTCACCGTTAATTTGCTTATGAAAAAATTGTTGTAGTCGATTTCATGAAGTAATTTATATTTTTAAATATCATGTGTGTTTTTCTGAAATACTATTTTTCTATTTGTGTATAGAAATCGTATCAATTAAAATTTTCTACGAGTATATCTTTTAAAATATTAAGAAAGTTGTACGTAATATTCAAGTTTTTTTATTTGTATATCTAATTTAATAACGAATTGAATTGCATTCATGTATGTACGAAAAGTTTTCATTTCTATGGTTGCGTCATTGACCTTGAACTTAGAAATTAATGTTTCTTCCATTCCTAAACATTTTGTAATTTGGATGACTCATATAGTGTAACATTTCTCTTGCAGCTGTTTAGTAATTAATTATTTTTTACGAGTATTCCAGAAATATATTTTGAAAGAATATGCTATGTTTTTTAGAATTTATGTGAAAGATCATGTATAATCTTATTTTTAATGGTGTATTTTATCATTCAATATATAAGTATTTTGAGTTCATTTTGACAGAGAGAGAGAGAGAGAGAATTATTATGTTTTCTATTGAAACATGTGTTTATTCTTAGAATGTGCTGAAGAGATCCTAAAAGATTTTATTTTTATTGGTGTAATAAAAAATATATGAGATTTTTCTTAAAGTGACTAACTTCTAATTGTTTGCTTTTTTCAGCGAAGAACTTCAAATGATTAAATACTTTTTCATATTACAATAAATTTAATCACAGTTTCTAAACAAGATTTATATATTAATTTATTTTTTCTTTCAAATTCTTTTTGCATTTATTATAACGAAATGAGATAACTGATATATCAAATGGTTTAAAAAAAAAAGGTTTTGTTTTTAGTTGAAATTAATAATTTGACTATTTCAAATTAAGGATTACGTACTTTAGATCGCACTGTTGTCTTTACACGTTACTAGTTTAAAATATTTCTAAATGAATAGAATTTGAATATTTCAATGTATATTTAGTGTATTTTGATGCAATATCATTTTAACTTGAGAATTTTTGTAAATGCAAACGAGAATTGCCAATAGCAACATCATTGTTTTTGTTTGAACGCGTGACAATTTTGTTTATTCCTTTGGTTACTGTCTAAACTTAAATTTTAAAATGGCGTATCTTGGCAAAGGTCGACGCGAAGATTTATTTTGTCTTAGCCACGGATTTAAATTTAGAATTCGATAAATCTATGACCATCGCGGCACTCAAAAGATCTAATTATTAGTAGTGAAAATTATGACGAAGAACTGACCAAAAACATGCATTCAACGATTGTTGAGGATCGCAAAGCCAGAGAAGAAAATGTATGCATTGAAGAGCAAAAGGAAAAATTACGCATTGAAGAACGAGAAGAAAATTTACGCATTGAAGAACGAGAAGAAAATTTACGCATCGAACAATTGAGGTTACATGAACAAAAACGCAAATATGAATTTGAGTTGGAAAAGTTAAGGATCCAAACACAATCCAAGTTAAGCGCTGATACATCCAAAGAAAGTGATACTAAATTTCTCGTCAAAGAAGTTTCAAAGTTTACATCGTTTTGATTTGAAAGAAGACATCAGTCTTTATCTAAAATTATTTGAACGTCAAGCACAAAGATTTAACATTGATCAAGAAAACTGGGTTTCTCATCACTATTTGTCACTCACCAAAAAGCACCTGAAAGAACATGGATTGATTTTTACCATGAGTTAAACACTTACTTCAACGGATAGATAGATGGATTGAAGATAGATACTTTCAACAAGTTATCGGATCTAATCCTAACAGATCAACTCAAACGAAAAACTCTTTTGAATTTAAAGAATATTATCTTGATGAATGGGCAAATATGAACTCCCCTGTTCAATTAGCAGAAAAACTAGAAGAATTCGAAGACTTTAAAAGGACTCTGAAACAAAAATCTAGCAGACCATTTGTGAAGAAACAAGAATTCAGATTCACAGAAAAGAATCGCAGATATGAAGCACCAGGAAAATTCGAGTATAACAGGAAAGATAAGAAGTTTCCAGCGTCAACGAATTACAACAAACATTACGAAGCCCCTGTTACCAAGTACGAGAATCTGTTCAAAGATATCAAGACAGCGCGCAGAAAGGGTATTGCAACAAAAATTACGAGAAACACTCAAATCACAATGCTTCCAAGCATGCTCAGACGAACTATTCAAAATCGCAGAAATTCAAAGAACCTCCAAAAGAAACTTGCACACTCATCTCGTTTAGGAAGGTTTACGTACTAAAGAGATATTTTTTGGAAAGGTGAAAATCACGGCGCTCATAGACAGTGGTAGTACCATAAGTTTGCTACGAGAAAACACGAGCAGAAGAGTAATGGATCCAACAAAATTATCGAAGAACAAGATGCTTCTCACAGGTATTGGTGAAGCACAAGTAACAACTATCGGTTCCTTTGAACATGAGTTCAAAATAGATGATGAAAATTACTCGTTAACTTGGCATGTTGTACCGGCTGATAAATTAAAATTCGAAACAGTTATTGGATCAGATCTTTTGGAACAAGCATCGATAAGTTTCACTAAAGAAGGAGTTAAATTCAACAAATATGAGAATCATGCACAACTTATGCAAATATCTGCTGAAAATCTTCAAGAAGAACTAGACCTACGTCATGTTGAAAATCGTCAAAACAAGAAGAGACTTGAAAAGTTAATTCAAGACTACAAGCCAGAAAAAACAGCATCTACCGACGTCACACTGAGAATTATTCTAAAAGACGAAGAACCAGTCTGTCAACCCCCTCGTCGACTAGCTTTCACAGAAAGACAAGAAGTAAACAAACAGATAGAAGAATGGCTCAACGAAGGCATTATACGTCCGAGTTCTTCGGAATATGCAAGTCCAATCGTAATGGTAAAAAAGAAAGATGGATCTTCCAGAATGTGCAGTGACTACAGAAAATTGAATCAGAAGCTTGTGAAAGATAAATTTCCGTTACCTCTCATCGAAGATGTTTTAGACACTTTGCAAGAAGCAAAGGTATATTCTACATTAGATTTACGCAATGGTTTCTTTCACGTCGATGTTGACGAAGATTGCAGAAAGTATACATCCTGTATCGTCCCAGACGAACAATTTGAATTCAACAAAGTTCCTTTCGGACTAAACACAACTCCAGGAGTTTTCCAACGCTACGTATCAAGTATATTTAGAGATCTTACTCGGAAAGGAATTGTAATCAGTTACTTAGATGATCTCGTCATTCCAGCGAAAAACAAACAGGAAGGTCTAGAAAAACTTAAAATTATTTTCGAAGTCGCAAAGAAATAGGGATTAGAGAAATTAAGTTCAAGTGCCAATTCTTAAAAAAGAAAATTGAATTTCTATGTCACATTGTAGAAAGCGGAACTATTAAACCATCTCCCACGAAGACACTAGCTGTCCGAAAATTTCCAGACCCAACAATAAAACAAGTACAAAGTTTTCTTGGTTTAACTGGATAGTTCCGCAAGTACATCAAAAATTATTCAAAGATAGCTTAAACCACTTAGCGATTTAACAAGAAAAGAAAACCTCTTTGTTTTTTCGGGACTCAACAAAAAGAAGCATTTGAAAAATTGAAGAAAATCATGTCCGAAGGCCCAATCTTGCACCTTTACAAGTATGGAAGAAAAACAGAACTGCATACAGACGCTAGTAAACAAGGGTACGGCGCAATTTTGTTACAAGAAGCAGAAGATGGAAAGTTACATCTCGTTTACTACATGTCGAAAAAGGCAAATACAGCAGAAGAAAAGTATGACAGTTACGAACTAGAGGTACTAGCAATTATCAACGCATTAAAGAAGTTTCGTGTTTATCTTTCAGGACAACACTTTAAAATAGCAACTGACTGTTCAGCATTTCAGAAGACTATGCAAAAAAAGGAGCTAATTACTCGCATAGCCAGATGGGCGCTTCAATTAGAAGAATTCGATTATGAAATAGAACACAGAGCTGGAAGTCGTATGAAGCATGTTGATGCTCTTAGCTGATATCCCGTAATGATGGTATGCAATGATACATTAACATCAAAGCTTAAAAAAGCACAAACTGGCAAAAAGGAAGGGTTTTTGAATCCAAAAAGGAAGGGTTTTTGAGTCCTATTTCTAAGGAAAGCATTCCTCTAAGTACGTACCATGTTGACTTCATTGGTCCTTTACCCTCCACAAACAAAAGTTACCAACACATTTTCACCGTAGTAGACGCATTTACCAAATTTTTACTTGGCTATATCCCGTCAAAACTGTGTCTGCTGAAAGTGCCCTCGAAAAACTAAAACAACAGCAGAAGACCTTTGGTAATCCCATCAGAATTATCTCTGATAGAGGTTCAGCGTTCACTTCAAAATTATTCAACGACTACTGTGATGAAGAAAACATTCAACATCTACAAATAGCGACAGGTGTTCCTCGAGGAAACGGACAAGTTGAACGAATTCATCGAACTTTGATTTCAGTTCTCACCAAGCTATCATTAGACGACTCAACAAAATGGTACAAAAACGTCGACAGATTACAGAGAATACTAAACAGTCCTATATGTCGCAGTACAAAATGGACACCATTCGAACTATTAGTGGGAACCAAAATGCGTAACAAGGAAGACATCCTAATCAAAGACTTACTGCTAGAAGAAATGGCGAAAGAATTGCTAGAACAACGCGAATATTTAAGAAACGATGCAAAAAAGAACATTGAAACCCTACAGTCTGAAAATAGAAAGACGTATAACAGAAGAAAGAAAGCTTCGTTATACAAAGAAGGTGATTTAGTAGCCATCCAAAGAACCCAATTTGGAGCTGGACTGAAACTAAGACCAAAGTTCTTAGGCCCTTACAAAGTAACAAAAGTTAATTCCAAGGATAGGTATGAAGTGGAAAAGGTTGGTCAGCACGAAGGACCGAACTCACCTCCTCAGCTGATTTGATTAAACATTTTTATGCTTAATTGATTTTTTATATGTTAGTTATTATTTTTAATTTTTCTCATATTATATCCCTCTTGAGAAATTAATAGATGTTCTATGGTAACACTTGTTTCCATTAATCATTTTATATTCACTTGTAACATTTATTATATTTTCGTATTATTCTTTATCTTTCTATTGATACGAAGGATTTTTTTCCCCATGGTTTAGTTAATTGCACATCACAATATAGAATATTTTGTTTTTATATGCTTTATTTTAGGTCCGGAATTGTGAACATTAGGTATACATCTTTTCATCTGTTATATTTTATTTTATTATCTTTAAGAACCGTATTATGTGTCTTTATTGCATCCACATTCCAATAATCATCAAATTTATAGTTGTAAATAGAAATAGTTTATATTTAAAGTACTTTAGCTCTCAACATTTTGTAAGAGCTGAAAGACCATCTCTATCAGGATAGGGTGATTTTGTAGGATTTTCCCTTTGTAACATTTTGTTAAAAGGTTGAGTCATATTCTTTTCAGAGGACCATTAATGTCAATTTTATTTATTACTACATTCCGAAGCAGCGCCGTCTAGTGAGCTTTCGTAGCTCCGGCTTGAATAATTTTTCGGCAGAGGCCTACTAACCACCGGCGGTTAAACACGTCACGTCTTTAGCGCATTTCGCACCCTGCGCGATACCAGTCCTAACGTCCAAGCATGAGAAAGGTAATTAATTTCCCCGTCTTCTAAAGGTATAACTCAACTTTCAATTAACCTAATTCCTGCATGTCTTTCTCTTTGTAAATATTTTTTTCTTTAAATATTTCCCTTTAACTTTAAATAAATTCTTTTTTTTTTTTTACTTAAATGAAGTATCTGTGTTTAAATGACTTTGATTCAATTAATTCATCACTCACTCTTAAATACTTAGCCCTAGACAACCACCTTGCCAATCTAAAATCCCGCCTTCTGAAGAGTCTGATCTTTATTCGAAGATTTTGGTCGGACTCCCACATATATATAGCATGGTGATTCGCTACCAGACTGACAAAGTGGTAGGGTGTGAAGGGGGTAGATAAACAACTCAATCAAATAGGAATGCAGAGTAGCAACCAGTGGCGTAACGTACATTATATTAGCATTGCGGGGACCCTATCTAGCAGCCCGACTCCATCAGACGCCACGTTCTCATATTCAATTTTCAAACTAATCCCCTTCAGCTGCGAACAAACCTGACAATAAAGGGGGCCCTAATCCTAGGTCGTTACGATTTAGTAGCAATCCAAAGAGTTAATATATTCAAATCAAAAGTAACTATACCATAATTTTCACTGATCACAGAAAAACTTAAACTGTGTAAGAAAAAAAAACTCAAAGTAAGAGTAAAATATAAAATAAACGTAAGAGCACAAGAAGTACGTTTTCCATATTAAAAATAATACGTTCCTCGCAGAATCGATTTTTACGCGCGATTTCAAAAAAAACAAAAATTACAGAAAATAATAATAAAAAAAATGGAAATAAAAAAAAAGACCAGAAATAATTTTACTGAGGGTTAACTGAGCGAAACAAATGGACTGATATCATTTGACTATTGACCGGAATAAAAAATGAACGGAAAAAATCACATCTTCGTTTGAAAGTGATCGGATACGCTAAAGAAATGAGAATCATCCACTTCTAACAAAATATCGAAGGGAAAAAAAAAGGAGTCTAAAGAATGAAAATAAAATTTGCAAAAAAGTATTTGATGCTGATGAAGAAAAAAAGCAACCTATAAATAATTAAAAATGATAATCGATTTGAAGTGTAACAGCCTATATACGCAAAAACTAATTCCCATGGCATTAATCACAGATTACAAATGAATGATGATTTTTTTCAAAATTTTTATTTTACATTCCTATGAGTCAAACAACGGTTTACTATCATTGTGGGAATATTTTTTCCACAACATTTTCAAGAAAAATACCAGCTATTACCAATCTATTAAGAAGGAATAGTAAGCTCTTATTTAATGAAGATCAAATTTAAACAAAAATCTCGTCCATAAAAATGTTTTCAAGAAATGCGGGAAGAGTTTTCTGTTTTGTTGGAAACAGTTTAAATTTCAGAATTACGGTTCTTAAAGATTTCTACTATGATCGCTTTCTAAATAACTATTATTGTTTCATGTTTGTTGAACATCGATTGATCCCCAACATTTTGAGCATCCCTTCCCGACTTAATATTCTTGATTAAAACATAAGTTCTAGCAGTTTCTTCTTTGGGGACTATCTTGTCTAGTATGGTACATCTTTCAATTTTTCACATATGGCCCCAATAAATATGAATCAGTAAAATAGTCAAAATGTCAACGTTACATGAGAGACATCTCAAAGCAGGGACATTCCCTCAGATGTTTTCCGTGGAACCCCACCATGGTTTAAGAACCACTGCTTTAAATGAATAGGTGCATCAGCTGTTCTATTATTTCTTGAACAAGTAATAATTCAAAGATAGAATAGTTTTTGAAACATTAATACTGTGCTCGACTAATGCAGCAAATCGTCGGTCTAATTATCAGACTGTGTAACTCCATCTGGGATGCTAGTTTGATACATATTATATATATATATGTTGTTTATGTTGTAACGTCACGTCTCGAAAAAACATCAACATCTGGTCGGTTTCTTTGTAGATTCGACGCCCACACGTGCAACTTGCAGGTCCAGCACAACCCCTGTTTGACCCCGAGGAATCTAGCTGGTCGACCGGAAGATGAGGGGGAGAGATGCTTTGAACTTGCACGGGAGCGGTTGCCAACGAACCCTCCTCTCACAAAATAGTGGACTCTAACAATCTATAATTAATTTTAATAACTTTAATGTATCATTTTGTAAATAATTTTCAATAGTTGTGACGTAAATAAATTCCATATTTTAATTAACCAAGAATACGCTACCGTTATTCTTTCAAACGTTACAGCTTAGAGTTTTGGTGGCAGCGCTTTGGGATAAAAAATTAGCATTCAGGACCCGTGAGAAGAGGAAAATTTTGGATTTTTACGGACGGACCGCAACGCAGGGAGAAAAAGAGATCTTCGGAAGCCGTGCTGCAAGTCAATTCAGCTTCGGAGAAAAAGAGCGTCCTGCTCAAAAAAGATCAAACTGATCTATAGTGTTAACGGCGAGAGTGTCTGAAGAAAAGCGATTTTCGAGAAAGAGAGCGTCCTGCTCATAGAAGATCAAATTCATCTTTGTTAACGGCCGTGTCCGAAGGGAAATTCAAGGCTGGTCAAGCCTGACCACAATTTTGTCGGAGAAAGGTGAGCGATTCAAGATTGATCAAACCATTGTTCATAGTGTTAACGGAAGAGTGTCCGAAGGAAAACCACGGAAGTGCAATATTACTGCACATAATTTGCTTCTGACAGCAAGCCGAGTACTTCAAATGGGTGAGTACTGTTATATTTTTGAGTTGCAAACTGCATATTGTATTAGGAATTTTGGTTAAAATGTTCTTTACAAATTTTGAAATACTTAGTGTTTTTTCTTGCATGGGAACAGTGTTATTTTGTTTCTAGAGAATTGTAATTGTATTTCAAGCATTGTGTGCAATTTTAGCTTAAGATTTATTGTGTTTTAAGTCTCTTGAATGATTTTGATTATTTTTAGTGTTAAGTTTTTCTTTGTGTATTTCTGTGTATGCATGGGACCAGTGTTATTGTATTAATAGAGAATAGTAACAATAGTGCAAAATTTAGCGTGACATTTATTTGATATTGTTTAAAAAATGGCTTTCCTTGGTAAAGGGAAAAAGCAAGACATGTTGCAACTTGCTGAGGAATTAGGGGAATAAATGCCACTTTAAATATGACTGTCCCTAGCATAAAAATTGCAATCACTAACAGTGAAGGTTATGAAGAGGAATTTGTTAAAAATCTGTATGAGACTATCATTGCAAACGAAAAAGAAAAAGAAATGAAAAATAAGATTAGAAGAGTGAAAAATGAGATTAGAGGAGGGCTGAAAAATGAAAAATAAGATTGGAGGAGTTAGTAAAGGAGCAGGCATTAAAAGAGAAAGAATTACAGCTGAAATTTGATTTAGAAAGGTTTAAAATAGAATCCGGATTTAGGGTAAACGATGAATCAAACGATTCTACAAATGCATGTTCTGTAACCTCTAATTTAAACTTAAAAAAATTGATCCCAGATTTCGATCCTAAGCAGTCAGATATTAGTTTATATCTAGTGATCTTTGAACGCCAGGCTAAAGGGCGTCAATAGAAAGAAAGAGTGGGTGGGGCAATTATTGGGTTTGTTACCCCTAGAGATCGTACAATTTATTGCTCGCGAACCGGAGGAACAAGCCGAAAATTACGATTATGTAAAGAAATTATTACTTAAAAGATTCAAGTTAAGTCCGGAGGTCTTTTGGCAAAAATTTGTCCAACACCAGAAAAAAAAATCCGATAGCACCTGGAAGGATTTCACTTTTGAAATTACGAATTATCTAGATGAGTGGCTGATTGGCTTATATATATATATATATATATATATATATACGAAATATATATATATATATATATATATATATATATATATATATATATATATATATATATATATATATATATGTATATAGTGGCTATATATATGTAAAAATATATATATATTATATATATATATATATATATATATATAGAAATAAATACCTTTCAAGATCTTAAAGATCTAATGGTGGTAGATCAATTAAAAACGCGCCAATGCTAGTATGAAAGATCATTTTTTAGATAATTGGGCAAACCTTAAATCAGCTACTCAAATAGCAGAACTCTTTGATAATTATGAGGACGTCCGAAAGGTAAATTCGAAACCCATGGATAGGTGGGGCAGAAATGATAAAATTTTGACATACTCGGGGATCAAGGAAAAAGAAAATAGATTTGGGAAAACTTCCCCCAGATTAGGAGCTTCTGTTCTGGAGAGTACTAGAGAGAGAACTTTTGAAAAACGCGTGATACAAAGATGTTATCATTGCAATATGCCCGGACATATAAAAGCCGTTTGCCCTAAATTAATAAAAAACAAGACGACGGAAACTCTCAATAATATTGAAAGAAATGAAAACCCGGATTTTCTTAATTCATATACAACAAAGGGCTCTGTGAATGGGGTCACGAGATAGACATTCTTAGAGATACGGGAGCGACAATAGATTTAGTATGTGCAAAATACATAAATCCTTCTTCTTTCTCTGGTGAAAATGTTTGGGTAAAACAACCGTTAAGCCCAGAATTAGTTTGTTTACCTTTGGCGGTCATGGAAAATTCCGGAAATTTTGGAACGGTGCAAACTAAGGCAACGGTTTGTGGAAATCACTTAAATCAACACGGTCGATATTTGCTTGGAAATAAAACGGCCGAGCTAATAAAAGGAAATTTAGGCTATAATTTCCTGCCAGTCGAAATATTGAATGCTGTCCAAACAAGGTCTCAAGTCAAAGCGACTAGAGAAGAAAGGGGAATAGATAGTGGTGATGCTAAAAAGGGGAAATGAGGTTATAATTGTTTCTTCGGATGCAGAGGACGAAATTTTAATACCTGCACTCCAGGAATATGTTCCGGAATTAGCGCTGCTAAGGGTTACGCGAGAAAATTTAATCAATGCTAAAAAAAATAGCGAGGAGATTAAACCCTTATACGAACAGGCAGCCAGTCAAGTGCAGGTTACCAATCAGGTTTACTCGCTAGAGAAGGAATTATTGGTCAAAAATCGTGAAGATCAGTTAGGTAACGTGGTGAAGTTAATAGTAGTGCCGGAAGAGTTGCGCGACCCCGTTAAATCCTTGTGTCATGAGAGAACATCTGCACACCTGAGAATTACGAAATCCAAAGACAAATTAAACCGATATTTTTACTGGCCGAATTGCTATAGAGATATGGAACGGTTTGTAAAAACTTGCGATCAGTGTCAGAGGGCTGGGAAGCCCAATGATAAAAAGAAAGCTCCATTAAAATTGGTCCTTGTTATTCAGGAGGTTTTTACTAAGCTAAATATTGATGCATGTGGGCCTCTCCCGATCACATCTAAAGGGAATCGATATCTTATCACGGCCATTTGCATGTCATCAAAATTCCCTGAAGCTATTCCGGTGTCTGATATTAGTTCCGTTAGTGTCACAGATGCGCTGTTAAACATCTTTAGTCGGATGGGGTTTCCCCGTGAAATACAATGTGACCAGGGTACTTCTTTTACTAGTGCTCTGACTACCGAGTTTTTTGAAAGATTAGGAATACTTGTCAGGCATAGTTCGGTGTATCATCCACAGAGTAACCCTGTTGAGCGATTTCATCGAACGTTGAAACGACTCTTACGAGTCTTATGTTTAGAGGCAGGCTCCGAATGGGACAAACATCTTCCGTCAATTCTTTTAGCGTTACGAACTGTATCTCACGAAAGTACAGGGTATACACCGTCAGAGTTGGTGTATGGGAAAAATTTGCGAACCCCAGAGATATTAGTAATGGAACATTGGATGGAACCGGAAGAAGAAGGTGATCTCGTCACTGAATATATGTTTAATTTAATAAATAGATTAAAAAGATGTCAAGAAGTAGCTATAAATAAAATGGAGGAAATGCAAGTTAAGCGGAAAACTTGGTATGATAAAAACGCAGTAAAACGTGAATTTAAGGATGGAGATTTAGTTTTAGTGCTAGCTACATCCAGAGCAAATAAATTAGCAGTGCAGTGGATAGGTCCTGGGACAGTTTTAAATAAAATTTCGGAAACGAACTATTTGGTCGAAATCCCCGGCAGACGCGAAACATCTCAAATCTATCATATAAATATGCTAAAACCATATTACAAAAGGCTAGAACACGTTAACGTAATTATTAATGATGAAACAAAAAACTCTCTCGCAGACCAGGAATTAGAAATCCCATACTTAGAAAACAACTCTCTCATTTATGATTTCGAGGACGTAATCCAGGCTAGCGAGTTGAACAAACACCTTCACGACAAACAAATGGATCGACTGCGCGAATTATTAAATAAATACTCTAAATGTTTTTCAAACAATCCCGGTTTAACTAATCTGGTTGAACACGAAATCCAGTTAGTTAGCGATCAACCAGTTAGGACGAAGCCCTATCGAATGTCGCACCGACAAAATGAAATCTTAAGAAACGAAATTAACCGAATGTTAAAATTAGGAATCATTGAGGTAGGAGAATCGGATTACATGTCCCCTAGGATTTTAGTTGAGGTAGCTGGGAAAGAACCTCGTCCATATATAGATTACAGGAAATTAAACGGGATCATTAGAACGGAATATTTTCCTCTTCCGAATATCGAAGAACGCGTAGAAAAAGTATCGGCGGCTAAATTTATTACCGTCTTTGACTTATCTAAGCGATATTGGCAAAATACCTTTCAGTAAAACAGCACAGCGATACGCAGCCTTCTGTACTAGCTTTGGTACATACCGACCCCTAAGGATGAGTTTCGGATTAAAGAATGCTCCATATTTCTTTAGTAAACTCATGGCTGAATTACTTAACGGACTCGAGGATTTCGTTGTCCCGTATCTAGACGATATCGCAATTTTCTCAGATACTTGGGAGTCGCATATTAAACATATGGAAACGGTTCTGCAGAGAATAAAAAGAGAGCTAAGTTAACGATAAAACCTTCAAAGTGTAAGTTTGCGCAACAAAATGTCAAATTTTTGGGTCACATTGTGGGTCAGGGTTTTCGCACTCCTTCCGAGATCAAAGTTCAGGATATTCTAGAGTTCCCTACCCCTCGCACGAAAAACTCAAATACGTGCCTTCTTAGGTTTAGCGGGTTATTACAAAAAATATATAAATCTGTTCTCGGTAATTGCTGCTCCGTTGACGGATGCGTTGAAGGGAAGAGCAAAGAAGGGAGAAATTAAGTGGACGATCGAGTGTGAAAACGCATTTCGAGAACTAAAAGGGAAACTAATTGATAAGCCCGTCTTGTACGCGCCAAATTTTGAACGAGAATTCATTGTTCAAACGGACGCTTCAAACGCAGGTATGGGAGCAGTTTTAACCCAATTAACTGAACAAGGTGAGGAGCATCCAATCCTTTACCTGAGTAAGAAATTTTCAGAGGTAGAGAAGCGTTATTGTACGACGGAGAAGGAATGTGCTAGTATTGTTTTCGCAATTAAAAGGTTACATTATTACTTAGATGGAAATTCATTTTTAGTTATGACCGATCACAACCCGTTGGTGTGGTTGAATAGAAATGTTAGTTCTAACCCTAGATTGATGCGATGGGCGTTGGCTTTGCAACCATATAATTTTAGAATTGTACATCGGTCGGGTAAAAGTCACAAAAATGCAGATAGTCTCAGCAGATCGGTGATAGATAATTAGGGATTGTTAACAATGTTCTCTTGCTCATGAATAATAATTGTTGCTTATGGTTTTTAGTTAAAGGTTAATAATTGTATTAAATTTTATTTATTTACTAGTACTGTATATCATATCGAATGGCGATGCGTGTAAAAAGATAAAGCCATGAAAAGCAAATGTATTAATATGCTTAATTTTGTGTACAGGGTTTTAAAATATACATGAGTATTTAGTTTACGCAAGAGGCATATGGTGAAAAATATTTTGTGTGTAAGGTTGTACACTTCGCATATCATATCAACACATGTCGTTAGTATAATTTTATTTAAGTATTGTGGCGAAGAATATTTTATGTGCAAGGTCTTACACTAGGCATTTGATATAACATGTTGTTAGTATAATTGATACTAGGCATTGTGATAGGAGTGTTTGTATTTTTATTTAATGTATAGTATGTTTTCTTACATTGCTATTTCGTAATATGGATTTGTGTAAGTTCCCTAGCAAGAACACTCACTCACTAGAAATAAGTAATTCCAAATTTAGTTCAGCGTTTTCTTTAGTAATTAAAATTGCAGCTCAGAAATATAGTGGTGCTTGATGAAGGGATGTGTCGGTAATCTGTCAGTTGTCTCATCGTCATCCCATTAAACTTTTCTCAACGGAAAAGTTCCATAAGAGAGGGCGAGCTGTAACGTCACGTCTCGAAAACAACAACAACATCTGGTGTCGGTTTCTTTGTAGATTCGACGCCCACACGTGCAACTTCCGATCCAGCGCAACCCTGTTTTGACCCCGAGGAATCTAGCGACCCGACCGGAAGATGAGGAGAGAGATGCTTTGAACTTGCACGGGAGCGGTAACCAACGAAACCTCCTCTCACAAAATAGTGGACTCTAACAATCTAATTAATTTTAATAACTTTAATGTATCATTTTGTAAATAATTTTCAATAGTTGTGACGTAATAAATTCCATATTTTAATTCACCAAGAATACGCTACCGTTATTCTTTCAAACGTTACAATGTTCGCCAAGATAGGCGATAATATTGCAATGTGGTTTACTGTGATATTTTTATCCTGCGATATTGTTACAAATTTTGTGTAATGAACGCTTAAAATAGCGTAAATAATTTACATCTGGAAGTGTAATGCATTACTTTCTGTTGTATTTAATTTATGTTAAAATCTCGCCACCGCCTCTCCCATCGAAATCTAGTTTTATTATGAAATAAAAAAATAGTGATTACACTGATCGAAGGAATAAATTAAAAGCGGAGTGCGCAATGAGGAATGGCGTAGACAAAACAAAAGGGAAACGCTATTCGTGTAACCCGACAACAACCGCTGTTTCTCCAAAAGAGCTTGGCGCGTTGCTCTCCTATACAAAATGAGTTACACCGGTGGAGTTACGCAATCTGATAGTTAGGTCGACGAAATGTTTGTCTACGTATTACATCTATTTGTGTGAGTCATTGTTGTCTGAAAAAGACGATTCCTGAGTCAATACTTCCTTTTGTAAACAAAATTCGTAGATTTTTTTCATAAAAGTATCTTCTAAAGCATTTATATGGTGTTAAGAACGGCTAAAAAAAATTTATTGTATTCCACACACACATGCTAGCATACCATATACAATGCAGTTAGAATTAAAAATTTCTTGAACCTAAGATATCATATGCTGGCCGCATATCAGCCGAGTGGTCACAGTTGCGAGATCGTGTCCAGCGTTGTTGCAGTCGAATCGTGGCTCGAATCTTCATTCCACTAACGATCCGACGTGTAGAGGAAGTGATACATGTTAAATATGTTGAGGTTGATAATCCTACCGTTGGTGTGGTGTGAAAGCTTGGAGAATGAAATACCACCTCGGATATCATTCCCAGGGTCGTCTTAAGGTTTTTTTGAGGACCTGGGTTTCCATTTAAGAGTAGGCCTTTCCTGTGATTTTTAAAGCATACAGTATGCAGCATGCATTGTCAAATACTCGTACAAACGGTAATTTGAAACAAATGTGTACGACTCACAGTTGCGTAACGAAGATTATTAGGGCTCCCAACCGGACCTTACAAATGATTGCAAAACTGTAACATACAGTAGCGCACATCATGCTCCTTTTGATTTTGTTAATTTTCGGGAACAAAAAACAGTAAAAACTAATTTTTGAATAAATAATTAGCATTAATTAATAAAATTAATCATTACAAATACAGAATTATAATCAGTCGAAAAAAGTCGAAGGGCTTTGGGGGGTCTGGACCCCTAGGATACCCGCCCCCTTGTGTGCGCCACCAGTGATAACATAAGCTTAGGGCCCCTAGAATCCTCCCCCTTCCTCCTCGTCGTGAGGGTTAGGGGAATGTACGTATCGCCACTGACAATTCACAATCTCACAAACCAGCTCCACCGAAGCAGCATTTCGACTCAATGATTCGACTGATTGTTTATGGAATTGAGTCTAGGCCTAGGCGTGGACAATGCTCTCATCACATAACAGTCATGCCACTGTTGCCAGTTAACATGTAATTTGAAATTCCCTGTTTTTAAAAGAATATGGTTGCGGAATAATATTCGAATATTAAAATTATTCAGATCATGATCTTATTAAGGATGAATCAACACGAAGCGGGGCCCACACCGAGGATGAGGCCCTGGGCCCGGGCCCAGTTGGACCATGCCTTAAGACGTCATTCCTAGTCAATTGACCATGACCGAAAATTTCAAGATCCGTATTCAATAGATATCACGCGTTGCTTACACACACACAAGTGAAAGATTAATAAATATTACAGAAATAAGATATATCATATTGCAGGATATATCTTGAACGCTACAGCGACAAATTGACGTTAACCTCGTAATTCCAAGCCTAAGCCAAATAACACATAAATTGTTCCACTTGTCCATCTTCCGTTGTATACAACACGAAGTTCTGCGTTTCATTTCGATTCCTTCATTACAACACATTTGGGTAAAAAGTAGGGTTTTGGACCCCACTTAGAGTGGCTGCGAAGCTCTTACGACCCCTACTCTACTGCGGAATTCGAATAATTGTACGCATTATCCAAAATATCTCGGAGTTCAAGTAATTGACGCGCTCAAGAAATGGTTACAGCGCACCGACTCAGAACACTTCGACTCTAGCAAACAGTGATGTCATAAAGATGCATTTGAGAAACTGGGATCTAAAAAGTATATTATACCATTCGTTCGAGTCCTTTCATTAAATAAATACCCGCCATAAACTCCTACAGAAAGAGGGGGAAAGTGATTCATGGCGGTATTGTGATGCAAAGCAATTTTTATTTCCTTTGCAGTAAAAAAAGCACTTTCTTCGGTCCCGGCTTTACCTGTATTATGTACGACTCGCTGATTTTGTATTCTTTAGTTTATCTTCGAATGCATTCCACGGCATCCGAACTGAAGAGAGCTCAACACGCAATAATGGCACGTGGGCTTCAAAAAAGATCCAATATTCTGGGTAGTTCGTATTTAATACAAAATGAGCAAAAGCATTTGATCGGCTTCTAGAAAGTCAGTAAGAGAAATTCATTTTGTTTCCTAGACTTTTTGTGTATCATCGAGGAAATATGTGTGATGGTTGAGATCGAAAACAGTAAAAATAAGTGAATCCAAGTTGAATAAACGTAAATAATACAGTATTATTTAATGAACAGTAGAACTTCATTCTCAATTTAAAAGGTCTTCGAACATTGAAAGAATATTAAAATATAGATGCCACATAAAGAGAATTAAATTTTAAATTATTTAAAAATATTTTTTATGTAAAGAATGCTACTCAGTATAATACGCGTTAAGCCCTTTTTTTTAATAGGAATACTGAAATTATTCCTAAATAAATAATACCACTTATATAATGTTATTTTTATTTTCATTTTTTGAAACGAAAAAGCTTAAAAGAGAAATTTGTTGTAAAATATTCTAAATTGAATAATATTAGGTTGGGGAAAAAAAGAAATCCATTATTTTTTCGGTAGATGGCTGTAGTGTCGATATCTCGTGAATTATCGATCAAACAATTTCAAATTTATGCTCGTTGTCAAAGGTACATTTCACACTATAAAATTTATTTTGTTGTTTTTTGCTTGTTCCATTCAGTTATGAGTTACAGGGTGTTAAAAATGGAAGTCAATAAAGAGAAAATTCGGTCCATTTTAATGTTTTTCTTTGATAAAGACGAAAATGCAAGCCAGATAGCTGAAATTGTAAATGGTGTTTATGGTGTCAATACTGTAACAGCTAATTACATGCAATTTTGGTTTCGTCGATTCTATTCAGGCATTTTTGATGTTAAAGTTGCCCCACACCCGTCATCGAAAATGTCGATAAAATCACAGAAATAATCGAAGTTGACCGGCATGTTAGTAGTCGTAGCATCACCCAAGAGCTAAAGATCGACCATAAAATAGTTTTAAGCCATTTTAACAAAATTGGATTCAAAAAGAAACTCGTTGTTTGGGTGCTACACCAATTAACACCAAAAAACATGATATATCAAATTTCCATCTGCGAAGCTCTGGCCACGGAATAAAATCGACCCATTTCTTAAGCGCATGGTGACTGGGGATGAGAAACGGGTCACATACGGCAATATTGTGAGAAAACGATCGTGGTCAAAGCGCGGTGAAGCAGCTCAAACGAGGACTAACATCCAGGAAGGTTCTACTATGTATTTCGTAGGACTGGAAATGGAATAATTCATTAAGAGTTGCTTCCGTAGGCCCAAACACTAAATTCAGATATCTACTGTCATCAACTGGACCGTTTGAAGCTAGTGACTGACCAGAAATGGCCAACAGAAAAGGTGTTGTGTCCATCAAGACAACGCCACACCACACACGTCTGTAGTGACTCACCAGAAACTCCGGGAGCTTGGTTGGAAAGTTTTAATGCATCCACCATATAGTCCGGACCTGGCACCAAACGATTACCACCTTTTTTCTTGCATTGCAAAACTTCCAAAGTGATAAGAAATTAGGATCAAGAGAAGATTGTGAAAATCGATTACTAGAGTTTTTCGCCAATAAAGGCCAAAACTTATATGAGAGAGGCAATATGAAGCTACCTTTAAAATGGAATCAAATTATACAACAAAACGGTACATATTTGACCCAAATCGGACAATCCAAAACATGTTAAATAAAGTTTTGAATTTCATGCAAAAATAAAAATAATGGATTTCTTTTTCCCCAACCTAATATCACTGATTTATAAGAAATAGCTTATGAACACTCATTTACATTGAAACAGCGAATTATGTTAACATGATATACAATTTAATCTCCTAAAATATAAAAATTCTTATATTTCTTAGAAAACTGCATTATAGAGCACAAAAAAAAATTTCAAACGCTTTTATTTTGTTAAATGAAAAATAGAAGTCCTTTATTCGTTCCAGTTCATATATATATATACAGTTATATATATATAGAATTATATATATTTATATATATATACATATATATATATATCCACCTAAAATCAAAACATCAATTTTATATATAACTTCTGATCTTAAGTTAATGGAGATTATAAACCACTGACGTAGCTTATTCTGCATGAATAATGTATTATACCTTGTGCGGGGGCCTTAAGATTTTGCGATGTTTTTACTCCAACATTTTGGGGGCCCAGTATCATGGATAAGGTGATAGCTACGCCCCTTTTATAAACCCTCTTCAAATAATTGAATTGAATCAAATTTCACAGCTTATTTATTAAAACATGGCGTTTATTGAAATCCCAATGCTCTTAATCTATCAGAATCACTAAGCTTATATTTTCAGTCCCACTTAGCTTCGAAAGTCTTCTACTCTGAAAGTTCGTACTATTACGAGAAGTAGAGCAGCGCAATTCAAAAAGATTTCTTACAGCAATTCACACACTTCTGAACCCTCAGGGGGCTCACCTTTTTTAGGTGAGTACGGGTGTCACAATCCAGAGGTGCCCTAGTGATCTTTTCCTTTTCCCAAGGGGTTTACTGCTTTGGTGAACACGGGTGTCACGACCCCGGGGTACCCTAGTGATCCTTCTTTACACACACACACATTTTCGACCCTCTTTCTCGACATTCAAATTTCCTTTTCTTTTCACACGTCTAGACTACAATTTCGAATATACTTGTATACAAGTGTTGATTTTCTATACTCTTAAGAGTTTTAACGATTGTTTGGCGCAGTTTAGCCAAAGTTGGCTCTTGTGTCAATTACCCCAACTTTCACTCACTCACAGCCAAAACTTTTATGTCATTTAAAACAAATGTTTGGCGCAGTATAGCCGAGATCGGCTCTTGCGCCAAAAAACACCACAATCACTCACTCACACTTCTGAAGGTTGAGAGATATCCCTCACTTGCTCTTACAACATAGTAGAATATCAAGGGGACCCGAAGGGAGGGAAAAGACCTGGACCCGCGGAAATTACGCGTCCATTCCTGAGGGGCGTGGGTGACATTTTTGGGATGGGACAATTTCCGCTGTAGTGTCATCACCCATCGCACCAAGTGACTGCTTTTCCGGCGGAACGACAGAACAAATCCGATATTCCAATAGAAATTTTTTCTGTCTTTCACCGCTGCCATGCCTAGAGGATGAGGTTGATTAGAAAAAGACGGGGAGGGGGCGACATTTACATTTCACGGTTCAACAGGTATCTGTACTGACACAAATTGCATCTATTCTAATAAGGACACCACGAATACCGCCAAATGTAGATCAAGTAAAAGAAGTAAAAAATTCAGAACGTATAAAAACGTCACATAAAAGCTTACTGACTTATATAATGCTTTTTTTAAAGATGAGTTTAATGATTTTTAGATATTCTTCAGCTGTAATTCAAATATTTAAAAATATGGACAGCTTCCCTAGCAAAAAATAAATAAACATGGAAAAATTTTAGAATTTATTTTTCTTTAATGAACAAACACTTACTTATAATTCAGGAAAGGAAAAAAAAAAAAAACCGCTGCTTCCTCAAAACTTTTATTAGAATTGTAGAAAACCTCAATTTTTTTTTTTTAACGTAGCATTTTAAGGCTGTCTTCGGTTAATGTTAAAGAATATGACCCGAATTAGGTACATTTTTTTCAGATATAAAAGAAATGAAAAATTAAATATTATATTCTGGCTTCACTATACCTTAGAGAACAACATATTTTATCATTCTTCACCTTTATGGCCGAGCTGAGCCATTTCTTCTGACATAAAATGTGTTTCGCGTTTTTTTCCCCTATACTGTAAAGTAAAATGAGCTGTTCTTTCACATGTTAAAATGAAAAAAAAGTAATATTCAAGGAATATTTTAAAATTTTAGAAACACTATCTTATTAACAGATATATAAGTTATAATGTTGCAAATTTTCATGAAAATTGAGGCATTTTTCTGTCTGAAAATGTGCTCCGCGTTTAGTTCAGGCTCTCGTACTTTTGCCGAAAACAGCCTTAAAGCTGCACCAGAGTTCTGGGCGACGGACCTCGGAATTTTCAGTCAAGTGACAAGGACGACACTTGTATCAGCCCCTTAACAGGGCGAGTGAGTGAGTTAATATTAACGTCGCACTGTTCAGCTACACGAGGGCTTTTGGCGACGGACCACGTAATTTTGAACCATGGTCAAGTGACGTGGACGACACCTGAGCTGGCACCCCCTCTCTAACTATCACACCACACCAACGGGAGGACGTTTCAGCTCTCGACAGATTTAACGTGCATCGCTGCCCTACACGGCGGGTCTTTAGTGGTACTGGGATCGAACTCATGACATGCCTGCCATGGTTGGATACCTTAACCACTGGGCTACCACAGCCCCCCCTTAACAGGGCGAGGTTTGGGTGGTGAATGAGTGAGTGAATATTAACGTCGCACTGTTCAGCTACTCGAAGGTTTTTGGCGACGGACCTCGTCATTTGAGTTTTGGGTGGCACTAGGTCTCGTGACTTAACACAACGCCGACTACGACCACTCGGTTATCTTCAGGGCTTCAAACCAGAACTGAACTTAAATCCGGAAAAAATTTTTTTGGTCAGAACGAGAACGGGAACTGGATAAAAAAAAAGTATCGGTTTATTTCGGTTTGATATATCTTCAGCCATTTTGTTACTGTAACCAACTTTTCGATGTCTTCTAATTTAACGTCAAAAATATAATTATCAAAATTACACGTATATTGCTTCTCGATTTCCTGTTTTGATGTTCACTAGTACTTTTCTGTTTCATTTTCGCATGAATCTACTTGTATGAGGCAGATTTAATTCAGTTGAACAAACTAGAAATATATAGATGACTTCTTAAGAAAAATCACATAATGTACCAATTAAAAAAAATAAACTTCTAAAAATTTTGATAGAATTACATTTTTTGTTTATGACAGAATTACATTTTTTGTTTATGACAGAATTATATTTTTAGTACAAATAATATACATAAAATGAAACTATTCAGTTGAAACTGAACCGAAAACCGTTATTTTTGGCTGAACGAAAACTGGAGTTGAACCGATACATTCTTTTTAGTTGAACCGGAACAAAAAAAAAATTACGTTTCGAAGCCCTGGATATCGCGGCCGCCCAAAGTATTTCAATACTGTGTTTATCAAATAGTGTTGTAAGAGGGGTTTCACTTACACACATTATAAAACAAATAATTCAATGCAGCTTTCCAGAACAAATAATGCTGTTCACCCGTACTCTTTCTGAATGGCCGTATATCAATAATTTCATAACTAAAAATACTTATGCAAGATTTTACGGCCGTTGTTTTTATTATTCGAAAGAAAACAGATTACTGTTCAATAGCACATTAATTATGCGATTGATACTAAAAATCAGTACTTCATTTTCGATTCAATGAGATAATAAAAGTGATGGGCGAAAACATCCGACATTTTACCATTCTGGTACTACGCATGACAAGGGAAATAATATCCTTCAAATATTGTTTTCCGGAATCGGTGTTGAGGGAATAAATTGAAACCTTTTGTTCGGTTCAAGTAACATTTTGCGATTATAATCTAAGAAATTCTTCTAAGCCACTTGTCACTTTTTACGAAGGGCAAAGAAATCTATAAAGAAGAGAATAGAAAATAAAATTGCGACAATGAAGAAAGCTTTGCTGTGGTCGACACGAAATGGTGATTTTGGATGCGGAGTTTCGCAATGCGCGGTGCCTAACAATAACCGAAAAGCTCGCTTTGATGGCTGATAACGGCCAATCTGGTAATTGTAGGCTATTACGGAATTGTTACACGGCGAGAACACTTAAGAGAATCGGTCGGAAACAGACAAAAACCGAGCAAGGTGACACTCGGAACAGAACAAGTCAAGGCGTCGAAGTGAACTTTATCGTGGAATAAAAAGAAACATTTCTTTTCATTGAAATCAAGCAAACAGGACAAGACATTCATTAAAAAGCCTTAAATAGGGAAAAGAAAAGTGGCAAAAATTTTTCCCTATAAGAAGAAAGTTTGTTTCCAAACCTGCAACGAAATAATTTTATTTTTGAATTATTTACACATTTTTTTTTATCAACAATCAGTTTATAAAATCCCTTTATAATGTTACTGAATTGCTTCATTATTTTCTTATGTGTAGTTTCTCTTACTTCCTTCTATCTTCTCTAAAAATTTATGTTTTAAAACTTCACACAATTTCTCCCTTAAATTCATTTAAACAAATTTTGATTTTTTTTCAATGAGTTTCTATGTCCAATATGCATCCATTCCTTCATATATATCAAAGCTTATTCATTTAAATTTACTTAAAACGCAAATATAAATAAGTGCATCTGTACCTAGGTTTGACGAAATCTCGTCAGAATGACAATGCATGGGATAAAGCGGAAAAAATTAAACTCTTTTCGCGAGTTGATTCTGCGACCTCGGTATCCGAGTGGTCAGGGTTTCGAACTCGTGGCCGGCATTGCTGGGTCATGAGTTCAAGTCCTAGTGAGCCGCCGGAGTGATGCATATTAAATCTGTCGATGCTCAAAGTTCTCGCTTTGGCACGGTGTGGAAATTTGGAGTGGAGTGCCAACTCAAGTGCTACCCTTGTCACTTGACCGAAGTTCAATATTACGAGGTCCTTCGGCAATAGACCTCATGTTGCTTCAAAAGGTAACGTAATTTTTTTAAAAAAACTTTTTCCAATTTTCATTCCACTTTAAAGCAACTAGACAGAAATTGGCAACTAGGGCAAGTAACGGGGATGTCACCTGAATGGTTACTACAGCATCCAAACTTCCACTACACGCCAACTTAAGGACATTGAGCCTGGACAGATTGAGCTCGCATCACTCTCTCCACACGGCGGGTCTTTAATGGCATCAGGACCCCTACTCACAATTCGACAGAAACAAGCCTGTAATATGTTCGCAACCATGACTACTCTGATATCGCGGCTACATCCTAATCACGAAAAATTATTTAAAAAAAGTTTTATATACGATGCAATTCTAACGTTTGTCATTTGGCCGTGGTAGCCCAGTGGTCAAGGTATCGGATCGCGGCTGGCTTGTCACGAGTTCGAGCCCAGTACCACTAAAGATCCGCAGTGTAGGGAAGCGATGCACGTTAAATCTGTCGAGAGCCCAAACGTCCTCCCGTTGGTGTGGTAGTTCGGAGAGGGGGTGTCAGCTCAGGTATCTTCCTCGTCACTTGACCATGGTTCAAAATGACGAGGTCTGTCGCCAAAAGCCCTCGTGTAGCTGAACAGTGTGACGTTAATATTCACTAACGTTTGTCATATACAAATAAGTTCGGATAAAAAATTTTATTTTATAATTGAAAGGAAAAACTCTAATCTCAAAATAATCATATGAAATTTAAGATCTCAACTCTGTATGTGCTAACATTTCATAAATATAACAATGGACAATGTACAGTTTCAGAAAAAGAGAGAAGTGTTTAATTTTAATTTTTTGCAAACGATTTTTAATATAAATTGAGAATAGTAATAAAACTTTCAAAGCAATTTCGATTGGTATAAATACAATTTAAATGTCTGAAAATATATAGATAGACAATTCAAAACATGAATTTTTATAACATTAAGCTATAAAAAAGCATGATCACGTTTTCCTTAACTCTTCTTTAATAATCTATTAGAAATATTTCACGAATTAAATTAATCAAATGAAGTTACGAATAAATGATGATCAAATTACACTCAGCCGATTTTGTAAGCAAAACGCCACTGAACGCTCACCACTCGATAAACCCCATATTTCTGCACTAAAATTGAGTAAACAGTGGAAAACACAATAATCAAAACTATTCCTATAATTTTATAATTAGAATTTAGCACATTTCAGATATTAATGTAATTTCATTTCAATGTAATTACATTAATTACATCCATTGGGAATCCAAGGGTTCCGAAAATCTTCCCAAAACATCGACCTCTCTTAAAAAAATATTTTTTTCTTCATATAATCTCCTCAAGTTTTTCTCTATAAGAAGCATAGAGTATAATAATACCAATAACGGCTGAAAATAATTTTGAATCAAGAATAGAATATATAAAAACAAGATTTATTACATTAAAAAAAAATTTTTTTATGACATTCCGTTTTAGATACATGAAACGGATTATTCCGTTTTAGATACACTTCCCGAAACGGATCTATATTTGATACCTATAGTAAAATTATTATTTGTTAGTTACAATCCTTAAATATTAAACAAAATTTTAAAACAGAAATATATCATCTATTCCAAGAAGCCCCTGGAATACACTACACCCTTTTTAAACTTCCGTAAATCCCCACGGGATCCTACTTCATACCGCTGGGAATCCAAGATGTAATTCATTACAAAACATCGATTTTCAAAACTGCATCATGTACAAAATATAATGAAAAGGAATCCAGCTTTAATTCATAAATGTCAAAACATATTTCCGCTGAAGAGGAATTAAACTTAACACACTAAAAAAATTAGAACTTCTCTTTCCATTATTTTTCCCTTTCATTTGCAAGGTATAATTATAGATATTTTTAAGCATTATCAACAGACAACCAACTTACATCATGACAAGATATTCGAACAAACTTTTCCTCCTCCAATACCACTTCCAAAATGGCTAAAACGAAACACTTGTAATTACGATAAAAACTCACGCCATTGTTTTCAAAATGAATAGTTCAAGGTAGAAAGTGTGACATCTCTGCGAATCTCATCGATTCAAAACAAGAGCAGATATTTGTAACAGGATATCTCGGGTCAGATAAAAACCTTCTAATGAGAACAATTACTTAAAAAAGCATCTCTCTGATTCTATTGAAGATATTCAATACGAATGAATTCACACTTACTTAGACGCCGATATCATCAAACGCAAACTTATCTCAAATCATTTAATGGAAGATTATACAAAGAAAAAATTTTTGTTCTTCAGAAACTATGACCTAGCAATCAACTACAGACTAATGTATAGTATAAATGATTAATTTTTTTATTTCGTACGTATATTCCCTTTGTATTTGATTATTCTACGGCAACTTAATACCAATCAGCCGCTTGCACACAATGTGTAACTGATATCCTGTTTTCGTATTTAAACTGATTCTTTTTTTTGAATCGTTATCTCCCTATTTTAAATCCTAGGTATGTTTAATTCAATGTACAAGAGACCACGTATTTGCCTTTTTTAAAAAAATTCTATTTTAACCCCTTAACTGCCGAGGAAAAGTTCCATCCCCCAGTGCCGACGTTTTTCCCACAGGCGCACGTAATTTAGCGGTTTATTGAGGGGAAAGAACGGGCGTGTTTTTTCACCTAAAAATTGTTTACTTTTATTTTAAAAGATAACAAAAAGAAAATAAAAAATTTAATGTCTAGAGTTGCAATATAATAAAAATAAAGTATAACTTATCTGTTCTGTGATATATACCGAAACTGTGTTTGTAATTTAACACAAACCAGTATCCATTCAATGCATTCGTACAAAAAAAAATTAAAAGCTCCTATTACACATGATAATAGAAGATTACAGCAAACGTAGTATAGAAAAGAGCATAAAGGTAAAAAAGAAAAACTGTTTAGCTATGATTATTTTCGGAAAATATACCCTTTCACACATACACATTCCTTCCCCACCTCTTCTCCAAATAAGTAAATTCTTTAGAATCACTCTCAATGTCATGCTATTATATTCCAAAGCCGTGGGACTAGTTTTAAACAAAGCAACACAATACAAAAAGTCCTACTTTGGAAGGACGAGTATACACGTCCAGGGCACTAAAGGCACCAGCTCTGCAGGACGTGTATACGCGCCCGCGGCACTTAAGCAATTAAATTAAGGTTTCAATTTTTTTTTAAATTTATCGTATACTTGATTACAATTTCGTTAATGTATTCCATGATGCCCGTAACTAAACCAAGAAGTTTGAATTCGTAAAAAAAACGTAACAGTTTACAAGCCTTCACAAAACCCACAAAACCATAGAACTCTGATGTTTTTCACTATTTTTCAACGCCATACATCACAAGATTTCTACTTGTAAGAGGTGAAAGGTATAAAATATTCAACATGTGTTTAAAATATTTTGTGTATTAACAGTTTCATAATCACAGTTATAAAATATCTTGCGGCTTAATATTTCACAGCTCACAGTGCCAAAAAAAATAATACAAGTTTTAATTTTAAATAATTAATTCAGTTTTAATCGAATATTGCGACATACAGCGTAGAGTATATTGTCAATGAAAACTAATGATGAAATACACGATCTTTTATCTTGAAAGAGTTATATGAAATTGCTAAATCGATTGGGGCATCTATAATATTCCGGAAGTGCTGAGCCTCCTGTTTCTTATGAAACATTGTTTTCAATTTCTTTAATTCTCGAAAATAAGAATTGTATAACTGATAAACATTCAGATAAAAAAGAAAATTAAATAGATTGAAAATTTGGTTTAAAAGAAATGGTGATTTTAACAGATGCAGTACGTAAACGATTTTCCCTAGTTCTCGAAGCCGATGGTCAAGCTTTCTACAAGAAAGAGAAGAAATGAAAGAAGCCATGAGAAGGAGACTACATTACTAAAAGGAAAAGATTGTGTTCGTTTGCATTGACATCCTAAAGCACAAAGACCCAGATGTAGAAATTTACGTCTACATTTCATAACTTTTATGACGTATAGCTATAAACTATACGTCATAGTGATGTCTTTTCCCAAGTCTGAATTAGATTTTTTTAAAAATGCAACGTTAAAGCGATTATTTCTCAAACGAAACGTAGTATAATTGAGTGACAAGGTATTCTCATGGCTTACAAAATTAACTGTTCTTTGTGTATTTTTTAAAAAAGGAAAATATCAGTTAATGGATTTTGTAGAAATTTTTAACCATGTCATTAGTCAACGGCGGGAAAAGTCCTCCGACCCGCACGGAAAAAAAGTCGATGTCATCAGTGCATTGCAATTGGACAAGACACTTTTTTTGACAGGAGTACTTTTTTTCAATATTTACGTTAAATTTATGCACATTTCTATGTCGTATTCAATAAAAACAAAAACTGTTTAGAGCACACTTGCCCAAAATTTGGTGTTTCTAGGTTCATTTACCGTCGAATTAGATACAAAAACACAGGTTATACGTTACTTTTGAAGGCCAGTGCATATAGCTCACGTTGGTACTTAGTTACAAATAATTTTTCCATGATGGAAACGATAACGAAAAAAATTAGAAATGACACCCAAAAATACGATTTAAAATGGATTTGGAAAATTGTACTTTGCTCTTTTTAAAGAGTTAATAGGCCGCGGTAGCCGAGTGGTATAGGTATCGGACCGTGGCTTGCCTTGTCACGAGTTCGAGCCCAGTACCACTAAAGACCCGCCGTGTAGGGCAGCGATGCACGTTAAATCTGTCGAGAGCTGAAACGTCCTCCCGTTGGTGTGGTGTGGTAGTTAGGAGAGGGGGGTGCCAGCTCAGGTGTCGTCCACGTCACTTGACCATGGTTCAAAATTACGTGGTCCGTCGCTAAAAGCCCTCGTGCAGCTGAACAGTGAGACGTTAATATTCAATCAATCATTAAAGAGCTAATTTTTTTCTTCCAGAAGATACAATGCTCATAAGCCGATTTACAAAGCTTTCTTTAATAATACATCATTTTTTTTATAAAATATTATAAATTTGCGTATTATATATGAACTTTGGGTTACATAAAAAATCCTACATTAAATATACAAAATTAATTACCCATTTGTGCCAATAGCTATTTTTAACAAATATATTTAAATATAGATAGCTTCATATCATGCAATTGAGAGACATTTTATTTTTCAATCTTGCTTCTTAATTTAACTTAAGCCTTATTAAATTTATTCCGTAATATTAATTGCTGTTAATTTGATAAGCACAATAGAGTTTTATATTATGAAACAGGTTAGTCCTTTTCATTGATTAGTATTCACTAAGCTAACACAATTGCTTGCTGCCAAACATAACGGGAGGAGAGCAGAAATGTGCAATTTACCCTAAAATGGGTAGATATATAACTGCTTTCTTATCTGAAAGAGTTTCTCATAGTTTTCGCAAATGCTGATAAAAAAACGATTGCCGACTCGTTCAGAAAACTAAAGAACATATGCCTTAAGCAATTGTGTCATTCTTGAAATGTGTTAAAAACATTTTCCTTTTCTTTACGAAACAAAACTGTTTAACTTTTATCTGAAAATGTGAATAATCAGTATATGAGTAGTAGCAACATTTATTCAGGATGAAAAATTATTTGTATCAGTGCTTGAGTTACATTTAATGTAAAACTCATAATTACTATATTTATTTTATATGTATAAAATTATTTTCCTTGGTTTTTAGTTATAAAAACTCTATACTTTTTTCTCTGATGAATCTCTTTTTTTCTCGCACACAATTTTATTTCATTGACATCAATATTAATCAAAGAATAGATGATCAAACACCTTTGATTTTGTAACACTGCATAGCACCATTAGAACTTTTTTTTTTTTGTTGTTGTTGTTTGTTCGTTTGTTTTAAAGAGGTTTGTGATAAAGCGAGTACAATCCCCGAAGAACGAACGCAACGTGTTTCAGAAGTACTTAATTTTCCCGCGTGATTAAGATGACACCAAGCACAAAAAAAAAAAAAAAAAAATAACTAAAAAAACTCTTCAGCCTTGGTCGGACAATTATTTAGAAACAGGAGTCAAAAATGTGAATCCGCTTTCAACAGAGAGTCATCAAGCGCCTTTCAACAAGTTTCACGGACGTAATTTGATTCTTTAAGCCTATTTAACTGGATAACCCCCGCGTCCCGAAATGTTCGAGAAAGACAGGGCAGGGCGCCTTTTTCTTTGTCTAGACGTGCCTTCCGCTTCTCTCGTCACCCAGAGGCTTTTTCTTCGAAAAACGAGATTGGACGCACAGATTCCAGTGTCTGATCGCTGTATTTTGACACTTTCTATCTCGTTTGTTTACTCTTCCACACGAATGGCACGCCGTTTTCGAGTGGTTCTTCCTTAAATAAAACAAATGTTGTCTTGTGGATGACCACGCGACTGCGTTGAATTGGTCATTGGCCCGTGGAGGTAGTGAAAGCAGTCGGAACTGGAGTAGGAAAAAAAATAATAAGCTAATAGTTCCAGTGACGCGACAACTCTTCATCGACTCGCGACCATCAGCACGTAAATAAAAGAAACGAGATAAGGACAATAAGAAGTTTAGAGATTGAATTGGTTGTTTTATGTACTATTATCATAACCCATTCAAATGAAAGTAGTGTTGATATATTGAATGTAACTTACGAACTTTTAGTTGGAATGGCGCTCGGCAAGTCACGAAGACTTTGTATTTTCAAAATTTCTTAATGACTTAAAATTGTTAGTGAGTTACAGGTATTTGAAAGAAACTACTAATGCATACTACACGCAACATGTTTAAATTTTAATAATTTATAAATGTATATAAGAGAAAAGCGACGCGTTCACTCATTCATCACGATATCTCCAAAACTACTAGACCTGCAAACTTGAAATTCGGCAAGTATGTTACTTTTGTTGGGTAGAGATCCACTAAGAAAGGGTCTTGCCCAAATCAAACGGAGGTGTAAAAGATAAAAATGCCTGTTATTTTCAAATCAAAAGGCGAGGACTATAGGAATGTTTTTGTATTCAATCGAAGTTTTAATGCTAGGATTTAAATATCAATAACTTCTACGCAGCTTATATTCACACAACATCATTAAATTCCCAGCGAAATGGGAGAGTAATGGCTAGTATTTATATATTACATAAGTAGGAATATTCAACCTCATAATCCACCTCCCATGCTGGTGTTTTGAATTTGCCATAGAAGTAATATTTTTCTCATTACAAAGTTTTTTATGATCAGATTTTAATTGAGCAACGAATCTGACTTAAAAATTAAGTCCAATTATTTATTATTTTTTTAACAAAAAGTCTTTCGTTAATTATGTCTTTAGGAGGCATTGAAACAGAGTTCGCCCTTGTTATAAACAGAAGTGTAGAAAAAGATAAAGCAGAACAAGTAGTGTTACTGACAATGACTCAGAGGCCGACTCTGAAGCTTATCTCTCTCTCCTATCGAAGTTTATATTTATCCACAAAGTTAGAGATTATATTTATTTACAAATCATAATATTCAGAAAATTTCATTCAGAGTACATAGACATTTTTGATTGATATATTATTTAACAATGTCGCACTTATAAAAAGACGTGAGGACTCTGGCGGCAGAGCACGTAAATTTGAATGACACCCGAGTTCATCAATCACTCTCCTAACATTCACATGAAGCAAACGAGGTCTTTAGATCCACAAATTCATTGTGCATTAACCCATGTGTAGAAGGAATATTGAATGGAATTTGAACTCGAACACAACATACATTTTATTTACTGAAGTACCCACTAAAATCTAAATCATTGTAACATTATTCGATAAATATAAATGGAATTTCAAGATAAATTTATCATCATACAATTTGAATACCTTTAATACAGAACTGTAATTAATATTAATATTTTACCCAAAATATATCTGCGTAAACCTACAATTAATTTTTTGGAATAAGACAATTTTAAGAATTATGTAACACTCTGAAGCGAATTTTTCCATTATAAAATATTCTAAGAAATTTGATTTCTTTTGTGAGATTCGGACACGTTTTTCCGTCATAATTTGAAAAAATTATGACACCTTCATAGAAAATCATTTACTCATGTTTATTGCTTTCCCATGTGTTTATTTTTGGGGCAAAACGTGAAATTTTTTAACAACCGTTTACCTTGGCTTCTATATTCATTTACTGAATTTTCTTGAAGGGAATTTCTAATTTCTCATACTCATGTTTTGTAATTTCGGGGCTCTTGAACAATATACAAAAACAAGAAAATCAATTTGGTGATTTGGTATTTCATTAAAGGGGACAATCAGGGCCAGTCACCCCTCCTCCCTGTTTGTTTGTTTTTTTTTTGTTGGTCTGCTAATTACTAGAAAGTAAACTTGTGTTTTATAATGTTTTTACCATATTATTCTCAATTATTTTAACCATTCAATTCCAAAAAAAATTCATCTAATCATACAAAAATGATGGTTCATTTCATTTGCTGCTACTCATATCTGTCAAGACATTGATGAGAATCTAACATGGATACGCTTACACAGCTGTACTCTTGAAAAAATTTTCATGAAATAGTTTTTATGTCTCTCCCTCGTGTAACAAGAAGCCGCCACTCTAGGGGCCTCCTGTGAACCGGATGTTCCTCGTAGAATGCTTTATACGCTCATAAAATCTAATTAAGCAGCTAACGGGAGAGCACTAAAGTTCCATGACATCCCATTCCACACACACCGAAAGTAATAAAAATCACTTCCAATAAAAAGTGAAGAGCCGAGATGGAGTAACGAAGAATGAAGAACTGCTACAAGGTCAAGGTAACATAATAGTTTCTTTTTCATTCCAGTATTATGTACATAAGACATCCCAGCAAAAAGTACTTTTTGTATCTCACTTCAGTTCAAAAGTTTAAACAATTTTAACGTAGCAAATTATTTACACATAAATTTTTAAAATAAAATGGACTATATATATATATATATAGCGCACTTATATTCAAAAGCAACAGCTGTAAAAAAAAAGATTTTAACTTCATATCTAAATTCTTGAATTTGGCGAGAAATAATGTTCCGTATTTAAAAAAATAATAATCACAACAGAAGAGTCGTTTGCAGCTATTATCGCGTATAAAAAAAAATGCAGTAAAAAGAAAATATCTATACACAAATATTTTATAACCATAGAGAGTGCTAGTCAAAAACAGTGGTGCACACAGAAATTTTTCAAGAGATAGGGGAGGAGGCTGGGTCGAAAGTCTCGCATCATGTTCCAATACGCCGCCCAACATATTCTTTTGATTTTGTCGATTTTCGGGAACAAAAAACAAAAAATTTATTGAATAAATAATTAGCATTATATATAATTCATAAAATTTATTAATATAACAAATAAATTTTAAGTAATTTTCCATAGGATTATAATCAATCGGGGGAAAAATCAAGGGCTAAGGGAGAGCCCCCTCCGTCTTGTGTGCGCCACTGGTCTAAACTCGATCCGAGTGAGTGAGAGTTATACTTATGTCTCACTACAAATGATGTACCTCGTCATTTTGAGCCATGGTCAAGTGACGAAGGCGACACCTAAGCTGGCAGCCCGGTCTACTAAGTTCCATTTCACACCAACGAGAGGACGGTTCAGCTTCGACCCATTTAGCGTTCATCGGCCTCCACTGCACGGCGGATCTTCAGCTGCACTGGGGTCTAACTTTTGACATGCCGGCTACGAGTCCGTGAACTTGACCACTAGGCTATCAAGCCTCGATCCGAAAAATCTAATATAATGTCTATTTTTCACTTAGAACACGCTTCTGCTTTTTCCTTTATTAAAATAAACGCGGAGGAAACACGTTTTACGTAAAATACAATTGGGTGGTACACTTTTAAAATGAATTATATTGGACATCTTTTCTGTGAGAAATATATGGCACCGGAAGGGGGGAGAGTATTCTATTTTTAGGCTGTGTTGGTCGACTTCAAACAATTCCAATCAAAACGTTTTCTACATCTTGGGAGAGAAAGCGAAAGAAAGGCGCTCACCTGGCAACAGAAAGCTTCGGGTTTCGCGGCGGCGCCCGGAAACGAAAGCGGCGGGAATGCGCGTTTGAGAAAAAATCGGAGGAAATTGGATCGGAAGAGATACAATGGCAGGGCGAAACCTTTTCACGGGGCACGGGTGCGTCAGGTTGGGTAGACGCGAAAACACTGAAAGGCGATACGGAGCTCTCATTCACGTGTTTTTCTGAAAAGTGTGCTTTCCTTACATATATAATTTTAAATCGTACAAAATTTCATTTAACTTTGAATTTATTTTCGAAGATGTAATATTCGTGGAGTGAGTGAAGTTATTGCAAAAACATTCGATTCATACAATCGAGAAATAATGGATATAGTTTTATTTCACTCGTTTTTAAAAAAATGCTGCATACAAAAGATGTCATTTATGCTCATTAGTTATTTCTTGCCTTTGGATGAGCGAATGAGAGTTTTTTACCGTCGCACTCTAGAGCTATACGAAGGTTATTGGTCACGAACCTCAGAATTTTAAGCCATGGTCAAGTGACAAGGACTAAATCCCGAGCTCGCTTTCTTACTTCCAAACCACGACAACGGGAGAACTTTGAGACACGACAGATTTAACGTACATCAAGCCATCTACAAGTCGGGGCTTCCTTATCACCAGGACTCGAACCTGTGACTCGACAATCCTGGCTTTCACGACCATGACCACTCGGTTACCGCGGCCCTTCCACTTTGTCCCAAGCAGAAGTATAACGTACACTCCTGCGACCCCAGCATAGTGGGTGGGAGGCAGGGGGACAAAGTCTGACTGACGCCAAGTACGGCTTGGGATCCTAAACTTGAGTTTTCAGGAGGGCACTAATATTCTCTGTTACGCCACTGGTTCCAAGCACGCCCATTAAAATAAAACTTAGCTATTATTAAGGAAAATGTTATCAGTCTGCATGCTTTAATAATTAGGCTATAAGTAGCAAAAGGAAAGAATTTAATTTTTTATTCACTTTTCTCCAAAAGATTATAAAATGATTGTGAGAAAAGAAAAACATTCTCCAATTTTACCACTATGAGGATTTACTTTTAACACGATATCTGCAACAATAACAAAAAAAAAAATTACTGAATACCAGATAGTGATTTATTTTATCCATCAGTTCTTTCCGAAAGCTAATCGCACGCAGCACTTATCGTTGAAACGGAGAGGATTCAAATGAGGACAAAACTTTTCACTTAGCCACTTTCCGACACCTGCATCGTCACGAGCCACCTCGTTACACAATTATGCAAACGACGGATTACATGTCGTACCCAGTAGGGCAACTTCTTTTTTATCCTCTCCACTTCATTCTACCCTTTTTTCCCCCTCCATCCATTTGTTCTATGTTTATTAAAAAGAGAAGCGAGCACACAAAATAGCTTTTATATCTGCGCAACAAGCTTCCGCTTACGGACAGATCAAAATGGTAATAAGATACTATGTAAAAGCAATGGGAAAAAAGGAGGGAAAATTTCTATGTGAAAGAATCGCTGAAAAGGGCAAGCGCACGCTTTTATGCCAGACGGCCTTGGGAATGTTTTTAATGGTTTTGGTCTCGGTTTCACTGAATAATCCTTTTCATTTAAGGGCACTGTCATTTTTTTTTATTATTTAACGTCGTAGCATACATCACGGCTCGTTTATTATTTAATTGGAGGTTTTGGGTGTCAGATGGTAACTCGAGTACAGGAATCTGGGAAATTTCTGTCCAGCAAACTCATTATACATTTTTTTCCACATTATTATGTCTTGTTTCTTCTGAAAGCTACCTGCACTCGAATATCTGTTCTGTATAATTAATTCCAGTTTGACGAAAAGTATGGCCGCGGTAGCCGAGTGGTATGGGCATCGGATCGTGGCTGGCTTTGTCACGAGTTCGAGCCCAGTCCCACTATAGACCCGCCGTGTAGGGCAGCGATGCACGCTAAATCAGTCGAGAGCTGAAACGTCCTCCCGTTGGTGTGGTGTGGTAGTTAGGAGAGGGGGGTGTCAGCTCAGGTGTCGTCCACGTCACTTGACCATGGTTCAAAATTACGTGGTCCGTCGCCAAAAGCCCCAGTGCAGCTGAACAGTGTGACGTTAATCTTCACTCACTCACTGACGAAAAGTATGGAAAACTGAGCGCATGTATTATAAAAGAGAGAATATGGATGCTTAGAAATGCTACTTCAATCACGATTTCCTGCGAATCAAGGCTTCCATGTAAAAAGATATTTATATAATTTTAAAAAAAAAAAAACATTTTTTTTATTCTATTGAAAGGAACTTTGCATTGTGTTTTCATTAATTTTAATGTTACCAAAACTATTCTACCGTTTAAGAACTCGACTACAATCTTTTAACAGTTTATTCCTTTATCTGTGACAATTTTCATTGTTGGCAGACTCTATCTAAGTACAATTTCATGTAGACGGGTGTTACGAATTATGATTATTTGTATAAAAAGTAATAAATACATACAGGAAAAATTGTTTTCGCATAGAAACAAGGTATGAGTAACGAATATTTATATTTTTGCATATTCTGATGAATTTATGTAAAGAAAAAGTAGCTTTTTTGTGATGTAAAAATACATCAAAATGCAAACAATTCTTATCTTTTTTTTTTCCTTAATTTTATTTATTTGAACTTTTTAATTTTATTTATTTGAACCCATTTCTCAGTTGAATCTGTGTAGGGGAGCGATGCACGTTAAATCTGTCGAGAGCTCAAACGTCATCCTGATGGTTTGGTGTGGTAGTTAGGAAAAAGGGGGGAGGGGTGCCAGCTCGGGTGTGGTTCTCGTCTATTGACGGTGGTTCAAAATGACGTCGCCAAAAGGCCTCGTGTGGCTGAGCAGTGCGACGTTAATCTTCACTCTCTCACATTCTCAGTTGATATCAAATTTTATTTACTAAAAATAAAAAGTCATGCATTTAAATGTCAATAAAAAAATAATAACGTTCTAACTATAGATCTGGTGTTTAATCTCCAAGTTTAGATTTTCACCAAGAGCCTTAATAGTAAGGTGACCAGTTTTTTTTACAATGAAAAGGAGGACGCTCGCGCACGAAAATTTTAAGAAAAAGTTACAACGTATATAAATGCAACATTTTATTAACTCAAAACAAAAATACGCTATTTACCCTTGCATTCCTTTTAATTATTTACTTAAGGTGACTTGGCACCCTTTGAGCAAACTTCTTTATTTACGTATTTAAAAATTATATTTTAACATTTTATACAATGTTTCTCTATTCAAGAAAATGTTACCAGATGAAAATTTTCATATATTATTCACACAATTTTAAAAATTAAAATTTTTTGAAGAAAATTGGGAAAATTTTAAAATCCTACTCCTTTTGTAAAAATTAATTTTTTGACCTGAAATTTTTTTATAATTTTCTTATGGATGTTCTTAACAACTTTAGGGATCGATTTTAGAATAACTTCATTCGTTTTCGAGAAAAAAAAATAAAATGTTGATAAACAGGCTAAAAATCAACGAAAAAGCCAACATGTCTTACATTTTATTTTTTTAAAAAAAAAGTATTCAGTTTATAGCAAAACGGATCCCTAATTTTATTACATGCTTTATTTTTAACACGCAGGAAAAAAATTGAAGTGATTGGTAAATAATTGTCGAAGGAGTAGCATTTTGAATGCACTAAGGTTTCCAAAAACACAAACTGAGAAAAACCACTTTAAAAGTTTATAATTCTGAAAAAATTATTATAAGCTTAATTAAACTTAAAATACCACTTTAAGATATTACTTATACGTTTTTCTTTAAAATAATTGCATTTTCATATGTTTTCAACCCACACATTTTTATAAATGATCAACTTTTAGAGAGTACTAATTGCACAAGAAAACTCAAGAAAAACTGAAAAAAAAAATTTTTTTTCTGTCACGACAGAAGTTTTAGCTGTTTTTCTTCTTATAATATTAAATTATTACATTTGTATGAAAAATATATCAGGAATAAGAACTGAAATTATAAAATTATTAATATAAAATGCCTTAATTTAAAATTTTTACATGCACACATTTCACAAGGAAGAAAAATTACATTATTGTATTGCCTCGGAAATATTCTGCTTTTAATACTACACATTCTTTTTTATAGTTTTTATTTCTATTTATAAAATAGATTTTTTTTTTATCATAACGCATTTTTTAGCTTTTTTTTCTAAAAAGGGGGTGTGGCTGAATTGCCTAATTTGTTTTCAAATGAAGTTTTATTCAACTTCTAACTTTCCGACATGCACAAGTGATATATCAATTGAAAGATAATAATGCAAAGAATAAGATTAAATGAAAATTAAAAAAAACGATAGGTTTGTGATTTTTAGGGTACCAAGTCCCCTTAAACGAGTATTTCCTCATTGAATATTTTTTGTTGTTGTCAATATATCATTTTCAAATACATCGGAAATTTCTGAGCAAAAAATATCCTTAATACAAAATTTTACGGTAAGTATGGCAGTTAAAATATCAACATTCAATCTTGACTTCTCCCTTGCCCAAAAATCATTACGAACTGAAAAAACTCTTTCAACTGCTGCATTAGTTCCAGGACAGCACAACGAAAACTCAACAAGAATAAATAATCATATGAAAAGTGTTCATTATTGAAATACTTAAGTACTTCCTTCCATCTTTTATCAATTCTAGGATGTTGATTTTATATTGTTCCAATTTATTAGAATTTAAATATACATTCAGTCTTCTAATTTCTTCAAACAGACAATTGCCATCGATTTTAATATCAGGCATTTCTTTCGATTAAAACTCAACACAATTTTCCATATCTTCCCAATTTACTTGTGATGAAGTCAAAAAACACCATTGAAGACTTATTTCCTGTGATATTTGCTTCAGACCATTCTTCGACGTATTGGAAACATGTTTGGTTCATCATTGTATAGAGATTAACAGATCAGTTTTAAAATATTGAAAAGGAGGACAAAATTAGGAGGACACTTTTCAAGAAAGGACAGAGCCTATACAAGGAGGACGGTTGATCACCTTATAAATAATTACCGAATATAAGGAATTAAACTAAACAGATTCAAAACAATTCCAAAATCTTTATGTTGTTTAAGTGGTTCTCAAAGCGTTTCCAGTTTATTTTATGTACAACCTAAATCAGTGATCATTTTAGATACGAAGTTTGAATTATAAACACGCTTAACTAACTCAAGTAGTTCCAGAGTCAAAAAGGTCAAAGCCTCACTGAAGACAGATTAAGAAATCAATAAGTTTTTATTATTTAAATAAACAATTTATGAAATTCTTATCTTTATATGACAAAAATAAGCATGGATTCGGGAAAAGAAATAAGTGAACAGGATAAAAAATACACTGCTGGCCACCGTAAATGCAACACCCTGAAGGAAGCATGCAAATAACATGAAATTTACAACATGCATTAGCGGAGGTGAGATATGTGTGTGTGTGTGTGTGTGTACATGATTAGAATTTCAGCACAGACACACATCACGTGCGCCTGTGGCGCCACCTCAAAGCGCTATTTAAGGCTCGGAGATTTCGACGATTTCAAGATCGGAAATTGCGTTTTCCTTGTGGGTTTTTCCAAAAAACGATCAGTTATGTCTCGTAGAAAAAACAGTGATCAGCTTTTTATCAAGTATCCGAGTTCGACAGAGGAAGGATGGTGGCCTACCGAGATTGTGGCTTATCTTTCAAGGAAATCGGTAGTCGTGTAGGACGAAACCAAACAACTGTAATGCGGATATTTGACCGTTGGATGCAGAAGGGTACGATGGAGTGACGTGGTCGATCGCATCCACCTCAGTGCACCACTTCGCGTGAGGACAGACAAATTGTGCGCATGGCAGTGACGGATCGCTCAGTCACATCATGAACCATAGCACAGCACAGCACATTGAGTCTGTAACGCATCATTCAGTGTCTGCGCGTACCATTCGACGCCGCTTACAGCAGAGTGGTCTGTCCGCAAGACTTCCATTGCTTGGTCTACCCTTGACGCAGAACTACAGACGTCTCCGCCACCAATGGTGAGATGAAAGAAGGATGTGGGCGGTAGAATAGAATGAAGCTGTCTTGACTGACGAGTCACGCATCTGTCTGTAACACCACGATGGTCGGATTCGAGTCTGGAGACACCGTGGAGAGGGGATGCAGCTGCGTTATGCACCGCCACACTGGTCCTGCACCGGGTATTATGGTATGGAGCGGCATTGGATATCACCCTCGCACTCCTCTAGTACGCATTGCCGGTACTTTAAACAGCCAGCGCTACATCTCCGAGGTGTTGGAGCCAGTTGTCCCTCTTTACCTTCAGGCCTTGGCCACAGCCATATTTCAATAGGATAATGCGCGACCACACGTGGCACGCAATGTCCAAAGGTTCTTCGTCAATCACCAGATTGAATTGCTTTCCTGGCCGACTCGCTCTCCGGATCTTTCGCCGATAGAAAACATGTGGTCCATGGTTGCTCAATGATTGACCCAGATTACACCCCCAGCTGCCACACCAGATCAACTTTGGCAACGTGGGGAAGCTGCTTGATCTGCTGTACCCCAAGAACACATCCAAAGTCTCTTTGAATAAATGCCGAGGCGTGTGGCAGCGGTGATCTCCAACAATGGCGGCTACTCTGGCTACTGATTCTGGCAGGAACTGCATTTCACAGAAGTCTATAAATTTAATCATTTGATTCTTGGTCAACATGTTATCTACAAAATAAACTTTGTTGTGCTATCTCTTGTCTTACTTGGTGTTGCACTTAGGGTGGCCAGCAGTGTAAAAATAAGTGAAAGTCCCATTCTTTTTTTCTGATTTAAAAAATAATTTCCATACCAAGATTTAATGAAACTCTAAGATAAATTCATGTCACAGTAGCAGTAAGATAAAGTAAAATTACATTTCTTGAGCTTACGTTATAAATATCATCTACGTAGTACAGTAACGCACACAGGAATTTTTCAAGGGGGCGGTGGGGGGTCCGGGATCGAAAGTTCACCATTCTTGTATCATGCTCCTTTTGATTGTGTCGATTTTCGGGAACAAAACACAGTAAAAAACTAATTATTGAATAAATAATTAGCATTAATTAATAAAATTAATCATTAATAACAAATATTTAATTAAATTTTACGTACTATATACTTAGAATTATAATGAATCGGAAAAAAATCAAGAGCTTTGGGGGGTCCGGACCCCAGGAATTCCCCTGTGTGCGCCACTGACGTAGTATCTTTAAACTCTAGACCAGGGGTAGTCAGCCTTTTTTTTCTGCTGGGCCGCAAACATATGTCAGCCATTTCACGCGGCCGCAACATGAGGATAAATGGAGGAGGTGGGGAATGCTTTAAGATCAAGATAACATTTGTTCGAGCATGTGCAGTGGGTGCCGCGCGGCGGTGAATAAGTGTATTAAGCGAAACGCAAATTAAGAGTTCTTCAGAGTGTGTGTGGGAGATCAGACGAGCGAGAGCGCAGAAACGGTGCCCATCTAAGTGTTCCGACATACTTCCTGAGCAACCGAGTTTGGAAATAAAAGAGTTGTATCAACATCCTCGTCTGGTTTCCTGAGACAAAAACACATAGGGACCACTTCCCCATCATGGTCCGTCCAGCTGAGCCGGAGAAGTGAGCTATTCAAGGTGACGTGAGTAGTGGTCTTTTTTGTGTTTTTATTATTATAAATTGAGGACTAAATCAATTTTAGAGAAAAATGTTTATGAACTGCCGTAAGGAAGATCTTCGGATCGTAGCTCTTGAACTTGGTGAGACTGTTGCTGAAAAGGTAACTATCGTTGAGTTAACTGAAATTATTAAAGAAAATAAATATTTTAAAGAGGATGTTGAATTTGTTAAAGAATTAATTCAATATACGATCGAGGACCGTAAGAGAGCAGAGGAAGACCGTAAAAAAGAAGCCGAAAATAGGTTACGAGAAAAAGAGCTTGAGCTTGAACTAGCACGTTTAAATGTTAATTCAGATAACGAGAGAACAGGTGAGGGTTGTAACACGCTGGATGCGTTGGTGAAAAGTGTTCGAATCCTAACGGTGAAGGTGCCTAATAGACCTGAAGGTTGGGCATTCTTTTCGCTTCGTTAGAAAGAGCCTTTGTATCAAAAAAATGTGCCCGAGAAATTCAAGTCGGAGATTTTATTAAATTTGTTGGGAGAAAAGCTTCAAATGTGTTAACATATGTTAAAAAGATGACGAGCTTAACAACTATGAACAACTAAAATCAATAATACTAAGAGAATATGAGCCAAGTGCAAATCAATTCCTTGGACAATTTAAAAAAGCTACGCGTCATCCAAATGAAACATTTATTGAATATACTTCTCGCTTAATTACAAATTGGCAGTATTACTTAAAATTAAGGAAGGTCTCTGATTTTGACAACTTAAACGATCTTATTGTGTCCGACAAAATTTTCAGTTCGCTTGAAAAAGAGGTAGCGTCACACAAGTAAGTGGCAAGTGGCATGTAACTTACGGAGTGCCTGCCCCGGAACGGGGCGTACCTCCTCATCAGAATTTTAGAATTAAGGGCCGAAATAGTGATTTTACTTAAAATTAAATTTAAAAGATATAATAAAAATGGGCAGAACAATTCTGCTGGAACGGCGACAGAGTGAATCTGTCGGCCGAAGAAACAGTCGCACCACTTTCCTGCGATCTGATTGGCCGAGGCCGTTCGCTCGCAGAGAAGTGGGCGTGGAAATGGAATTGGGTCGATCCGAAAATAAACGACCCGAGCAAAGGAGATCTTGAATTGAAATTCAAGGATCTCATGCAAAAATAGGGGGAGAAAACAAATTTTGAATAAAAATTTTTATGAACCAACTTGCACTCTTGCCGGGATAAAGGGGGGTCGCGGGTAGGACTAAAAGATAGAAAAATGAACATCGGTTTTAAGGAAAAATAATGACGCAATGAAGTCATATATGTGATACAATCATGAGTAATAATTGATAGATGTAGAAATGGAATGTCCAGTTCTCAAAAATATAAGCGGTCGTTCGAAGGAACGATTTAATTAATGATTGCTGGACGTGAAACGAATTTTAAGAGAGCTCTAGATAGTACAGAATCGTGCCTCCATCTGGTGGCCGAAAAGGAAAGCTGAAGCGTGAACACCGCACAATTGAATCCAATGAGGTCACCCTCTTGGATTCCGACCGCGGTGTTCGCTGCTTCGGAAAACGTTAATTCCGCGACTCTCGGCGCGGAGCTAGGAATTACTTGCTAAAATGAGAGTAATTAATCTTGAAGTAGGAAGTTTAAGTTAAAAATTAAGTTATTTAAAATTTAAAAAAAAGTTCCCAATGAACAATAATTTTAAACCCGAAGCCTTTTGGCTTGGGGGAAATTTATAAAGTCGTGCTCAAGAAGCGCTCTGGGGCGTTTTTGAGACGATGGCACTGCGGGATCGTATGCAGGCTGGTTTCTAATTAACTCATTGGGAACAGAAGGAAGATTATCGAAGAACCTTTTAGAAAGGTTCTTTATGTGAGGTAAAAATGGTTTAATTTTTAAATCACGATAAATGACTTCATTGCGTACGAACCAAGGAGCATTAACGATTTGTCTCAAAAATGAGTTCGTCAGCGTGTGTAGCTTCTTTTCTTTAAGTGGCACATGCCGGCGGATCCCCAAATTTGTGATCCGTACGACATGACCGGTCGGATTATAGATTTATAGAGCAAAACCTTATGCCGGATCGCAAGTTTACTCCTTCGGGAGATAAGCCGTTTGAGAACGGCATGAACAGCCTGCGCTTTTTGCGAGTCTGTTCTATGTGGTGGGCAAAAGTTAATTTTGCGTCTAGAAACAACCCTAGGTACTTTGCAACATGTACCCAGGGGACGGGTTGGCCAAAAATTTGGACGGGGTTAAACCGACTGGTAGTCGGGGTCTACGCGTAAACATGAGGCAAGCACTTTTACTGGCATTAACTTTTATTTTCCAGTCTGTAAGCCAGAGTTCTAGCAAGGATACGTAGTGTTGCAGATTAGAGATCACAACGGAAAATCTCTTATTCTGTGTGATAATTGCAGTATCATCGGCAAACATTGCTAAATGCGATAGATCAGTTTGCGGCATATCATTTACGTACAGAGTAAATAACAGAGGCGAACTTAAACTTCCTTGCGGAAGGCCGCTTCTGATTGGTCGAGGCGAGGAGAGCGTTTTATCTACTCTCACTCGGAATGAGCGATCGGAGAGAAAGCTATGAATGGACTTGATCAGGGGGGGAGGAAAGTCAAGTCGTATGAGCTTGATTAGTAAGCCATCATGCCAAATTTTATCGAAGGCTTTGGCTATGTCCAGAAAAAGTATACCCGTGGCCTCGTGCTTGGCAAAGCCACTGTGAATCAACTCCGTTACTCTGAGCAGTTGGTGAACTGTCGAGCACTTGGGTCGAAAACCGCACTGCTGAGGAATAATAAAATTAAAAGCAGCGCAGTGTTGATTCAGACGTTGCAAAAGCACGAACTCGTATACTTTGCTCAAACAAGAAAGTAATGAGATTGGACGGTAGTTAGAGGGTAAAGCCGAATCTTTATCCGGCTTTAGGATAGGAATGACCACGGCAGTTTTCCATGAATTTGGGAAATAATTATTTTTAAAAAGTTGATTTATCAGCAGAGTGATAAATAGGAGGAATTTAAGGGGAGGTTTTTAATCATACGATTAGAAATCTGATCAAGTCCGGGGATTTCCTGGGCTTGAGTCTCTGTACGTAAGATAAGACTTCCGTTGGAGTGGTCGGTTCAATTTCTTGAACGTGTGGGGTATTGATGAAGTTAGTAACTTCATCGTGTATGCGTTGGTCGAATAGTTCTCGGCCAGCGACGTGGTTGGGTTCGAATTGAACTTGCAAACTGTCTGCGATAACCTCCGCCTTTTCAATAGGGGTTATCGCGATACTGCCAAGAGCCCCTTTCAAGGGGGGAATGGATTGAAAAGGCTTTCGTAATAAAGAGGATTTCCTCCAAAGGGTGTTGTCAACGGGCGATAAAGCCTCAATGTGCTTTTCCCACTGTACGCGGGAATATGCTTGGATATCCTTTGCTATCTCACGACTGAGGGTACGGAATTGAGAATAAATACTAGGACACCTAGTTCTTTGCCAAAATTTCCGTAACCTGTTTCGTTGATAAATTTTAAATTTAATCTCGGGAGAGAGGATTTTCGGAGCATTATTAAATTTTGGTTTTGAGGCCTCAACGAAAGCCTCAGTGAAATTTTGATTGAGTTCAGAAATAGCTAACTCAATATTATCATTGCTGGTGAGCTCAACAGTGGGGAGGGGTTTCTTATTAAGAGCAAATTTAAAATTATACCAATTTGTTGAAAGATGCTCTGGATTTTTAATAATTGAAGTATTTAAATTAATTTCAAGAATTACGGGGTAGTGATCAGAGCTGAGATCGTTAATAACTCTGACACTATGGTTGAAAGGAATGTGCTTGAACACCGCCAAGTCGATGACACTTCCGAACCGCTGACGCGATTGGAGGTGTGTGGCAGTCTGCGGTGCGACTAATTTCGCTCCCCGAAGGTCGCGAATTAGCTTATGCAGCGCTTGCCCGAAACGGGTCGACTTGGCATTGTGCCAACTCACATGAGCTGCGTTGTAGTCACCAGCGATGATACAATTACTGCCAGAATTGAAAATTTTCTTAAAATCCTCTACTGGGAAACTATGGCCTGCTCTTCTTCGAACGTAGGCCGAAACAACATTAATGGGAGGGAAATTATTAATTTTAATTTGCACCGCAGTGGCGTCCATTCCTTGTAAATTAGGAAGGGGAACCCTGTGGTGCACGATCTCATTTTTACAATAAATGGCTGTGCCGCCTCGCGTTGCGGTATGGGGAAATTCGATTCTATCGTCTTTAGTAAGACGATAGTTTGCGATCTGGGGGTCGATACCCGGCTCAAGCCAGGTTTCCTGGACCAAAAACATGTCAAGGTTTTGCTCTGAAACAAAATCGCGTACCTCATGGATTTTTTTACGCAAGGAATTTGCGTTCCAAAATCCAATCTTTAAGGAAGTACTCACGTGGGCGGGGAAAGTTAAGCCTGGAGGGAGCGAAGCCTGCAATAGGCTTCGAAAATTACATACGTTTTATCTACGTCCGCAGATGCCGAGCGGAGCGCAGAAAGGGAGTTTTTAAACGCCCTGCAAAAGGTTTGCTTGTCGATAGAGGGAGATTCCTCTATCACTTCAAGCAAATCCTTTAAGAGGCCGGCATTTATGCTGGCATCTTTGCTAGGGGCCGGTCGTAATTCGGATTTAGAGGTAGAAGGGGGGCTAACATGCTCCTTGGGAATTTTGTTCTGGACTACTTTAGAGTAGTCCAGATTAGGCGAGACTTTTCTCGCCTTAGAAATATCAGGTCGAGGTGCCTGCGCAGGTTGCTTATTAATTACATTATTTTTTTATTAGAATTATTATTTGGCTTAGGGCCGTTTTTATTTTTAGTTTGATTTTTTCTTTTACTATTATTTGGGTGCTTAGGGCACCGACTCCAGTTGGCCGCATGAGCGCCCGAGCAGTTCGCGCACTTCATGGGCGCCTCGAACTCGAGTGTGCAATCTTTGGCCGCGTGGGGTCCTGCACACTTTACACAGCGGGGAGGGAGGTGGCACACCTCTGAGGAGTGAAACCACCCCTGACATCTCCAGCACTGGTTCACTTTGTTCCCGCGATCGAAGGGTTTAACTTCGATGCGGGTACCGAACAACTCCGTGAAGTCGTATATTTTTGGCGCATCCACACCGTTCTCGATTTGGAGATAGAACAATGGCATGGGAGCCTTTGTCCTGTAATTCTTCATCTGGGAGATTTTGAGCACCTTGAAGCCTTCCGCTTCAATTTCGGTTTTGATTTCCTCCGGCTCCGTGTTGGAGGGGAGGCCACGAATTACGACTTTAACGGGTCGGTCTTGCTTCAACATGAAGCTTTTAAACTCGACCCCGGAAGATTCCAGCCATTTGCTAAGGGCCCTGTAGTCGACATCGTCGGCCACAGTGACCTTTAGGAACCTTCCTGACATTTGGGATTGGAAGGAGGGGGCGATCAGCTTGGCTAACGCCACCAACTGCCTCCAATCACCCTTGGGCGAGACGAAGAACGGCGGGATGCGCGGCTTTTTAGTCGCGACAGGCACCTCTTCCTGACTTAGCGGTACATCGATATTGGTATCCATTCCCTCTTCGCCCTGTTCTTCCAAAGTAGCGCTGTCCAAAATAGGCGCGGAAGAAGGGGTTGGCGAGGGAGGGGGGGTCGAGCGAGGAGAGCGAACTTTTCTAACAAGTTGCTTGGGGGGAGCGAAGCCGTCAGCATCGACGCTTCGTTTCGCCTTTCTACCCTTTGAACGGGGTGAGGAGGGGGGAGGAGGAACCGCTGCCGGCTTTTTCTCCTCTTCATTCTTCTCCGCGGGAGGGTCGCTAACCCTATTCTTAACGCGGAGAATGATCTTGTCTAATTCTTTCTCGGAGGCAGGGATTCGAAAAAGAGGAACGTTCAGCTTAACAAGGAGAAGTTCGACGCTCTCACCTGCCTTCGTTACTTCTTGGTGGTAGCTCTGCAGCTTGGGATCATTCGGCCTTGCGTTGGTAAGTTTACGGGCCCATGCCGCGTAAACATTCCTCGCCTGGATCGCTTCTCTGAATAGATCGGAGCATTCGGCAATATGATCGTCACCGGCTATCATTCGGGATGGAGAGTTGGGAGGCTGTTTCTCGGTATCATCTGTCCTTTCGGACCAGTCTGTGGTCGACGTCATGTCGACTAGAATCAAAAGTACGGAGCGTATAGATGACGCGACCGTACTCTTTTCTTCCCTTTTTCGGTAGCGTCACACATTTCCGTTCGAGCAGGAAATGATTGGTTTCGCCCACTAGAGCTTGCCAAAGAGACTTGTATAATACTTCTCGGGAAAGAGCTTAAAAACTTTGCCGAATGTTCTTACTAGAAATAATCCAGTGAAAAACGCGTCAAGAGTATTTTTGAGTGAAATTAAAGATTCTAAATGTATTTGTTGCGCTGAATCGCATTCATTATATAAGTGTGCAGTGTATTTAAAACTTCCCATAAATAAGAGAATTGATCTGATTAAAACTAATAACCTTTGCTTTAATTGCCTTTCTACATCTCATAGAGCGAAAGACTGTAAATCGAGATTTGTTTGCTCTGAGTGTCAAAAGAGACATCATAAAACGATACATTATACAGAGCGCCAGCCAAACCAGGAAGTAAGGAACTCCACCTTTGAACCTCTTAACACTTCAGCGCCAGTCTTCGAGTCGCGAGTAGAAAATCATAACTTATTAACCGCAACGAGTATAAACAGAAAAAAATGTGTTTTGCTAAGCTCAGCAATTTGTTATATAAAATGTGAAAATGGTTTATTCCCAGTCAAAGCAATTTTAGACAGCGGATCTACATCGAACTTTTTAATGATGAGCTTATGCGATTTAATTGGATTGAAAAGATACAAGACTAATGTTTCGGTTTCGGGACTAAACAAAACAGTAATTCCAATAGACTCGCGTGTTTCAGTATCTATTAGCAATAAAGAAGGGAGTTACATTAAAACATTACTCTTTTTTTTTTGGTACCTACAATAACGGAAGATCTTGTTCCAACAACGAAAATCGATTTTAATCTGAATAATATTCCCAATCTTAAATTAGCTGACAAAAATTTCAATATTCCAGAGCGCGTGCAAATGCTATTGGGTGCAGAAGTATTTTATGAATTAATGTTACCCGGACAGTTCAAGACGGAGGGTTCAAATGTTATTTTTCAAAACACTGTTTTCGGATTTATCGTTTCCGGGGGGATCTACTTCTTCAGGCGCGAAGGGAAAAGAACATTGTGGGTTTATTCAGGCTGCGGATAATCTAGAGCATTCAATTAAGAAGTTTTGGGAAATCGAAAATGTAGAAATAGATTCTGTTAAAACCAGTGAATTAGATATTTGCGAAGACCATTTTAAAAGCACTCATTCGAGAGATGACCAGGGGAGATATACGGTAGCGATGCCATTAAAAGAAGATCCTTCATGTCTTGGTGAATCCAGACAAACCGCGATTCAGAGATTAAACTCTTTGTGGAAACGACTGAGTAGAGATAAAGAATATTTGTCCCTGTATGAGAAATTTTTACAGGAATATGAGGATTTGGGCCACATGAGGGAAATCAAGGCGGATGGATCTGGAGTTGCATTTTACATGCCACACCATGGTGTTTATCGCCCCGAAAAGTCTACAACAAAAATGAGAACTGTCTTTAATGCATCAAGTCCTTCAACGAGTGGGAAATCTCTAAATTCAATTCAATTTAAGTCCAAGAAGACCTCTTTTCCATTATGGTTCGCTTCCGAAAGCACAAGTATACCTTTACTACGGATATAGAGAAAATGTTTCGCATGATAAACATACATCCGGAACAAACGTGCTTTCAAAGAATTCTGTGGAAGAAGGGCATAGGAGAGCCAATAAAAACGTACGAATTAACTACAGTAACCTACGGCACAGTTAGCGCACCTTATCTAGCCACGAGAACTTTGAAACAGTTAGCGATGGATGAAGCTAATAATTTTCCTTTAGCAGCTCCTGTGGTGCTGAGTGACTGCTACATGGAGGACATACTATTGGGATCTGAGAGTATAGAAGAGGTAATCGAATTGCAGCATCAACTAATAGAAATGTTCAAGACCGCAGGGATGCATCTTCATAAGTGGTGTGGAAATTTACCCGAGATAACTTCCAATCTACAAGAGTATGCTTTTTTGGAGTCTGAGGAGACTAAAGCACTTGGAGTCATTTGGAATCCTAAGTTAGACTGTTTTCTTTTCAGAATAGAGCAACAAAGGCCAACTTCATTCACCAAAAGAATGGTTTTGTCTACTATTGCAAGAATCTTTGACCCTTTGGGTCTCCTCGGACCGATCATAACTTGGGCAAAGATATTTATGCAAAGATTGTGGTTGCTGGAATTGGGATGGAGTGATGAACTTCCCTTTAAAGAAGAAAAGGAGTGGCGTCGATTTATCGACTCTTTGAAAGCCGTGAATAACATCTCTATTGACAGATGTATTGTGATTCATAAAGCGGAGAGCATTGAGTTACATGCATTTAGCGACGCATCGGAAAAGGCGTATGGTTCATCCATTTATCTCAAGTCTATATCTGCCCTTGGAGAAGTCAAAGTGTGTCTCGTAACGAGTAAAAGCCGAGTGTCGCCTCTGAAGCAGATTTCCATTCCAAGACTTGAACTGTGTGGGGCAGATCTTGCCGCTAAATTGATGAAGAAGGTGAAGGAGGCATTGAATCTTCAGATTACAGCTGTGCATTTTTGGTCGGATTCAACTATTGTGATTTCATGGATACATCGAGAATCAAGAGAATTGAAGACGTTCGTGGCTAATCGAGTGTCTAAGATTCATCAATTAAGTTCCCGTGACCAGTGGCATCACATTGCATCAGAGCAGAATCCTGCAGATGTGTTATCTAGAGGACTACTTCCTGAGGAGCTTCGTGACGACTCTCTATGGTGGCATGGTCCTGAGCTTCTACAGAGTACTTATTCAACTACTGTCATTGCAGAACAAACCCAGAGAGATGACTTTGACTGCGAACTAAGGGTGTCTGAGAGAACTCTGGAGACTTCATTGCTGAATTCCAAGAACTTTGACTTTTTCAACCATCTTATGGACCTTTCTAATAATTATTTTAAAATAATACATATTGTTTCCTATATTTATAGATTTATTGAAAATTGCAGATCCAAGGTGAAAAAGAGGGGACCTTTAACTACAAGTGAGGTAAATGATGCAGAAACCTGGCTTATTAAACAGGACCAGAGAGAGAGAGTGGCATTAACTTAAGTGACCCGTCAGGTAATCTTAAATCTTTGAATATATTCCAGGATGATAAAGGAATCCTGAGAGTTGGTGGAAGGCTGGAAAAAGCTTCCATACCCTACAGCCAAAAGCATCCAGCTATACTGGCTAAAAATTCTAAATTGAGTAAAATATATTTCATAACTTTGCATAAGAAATTATTTCACGTTGGTCCACAAGGACTGCTGAATGCAGTAATATTGAGATTTTGGGCTTTAGGAGGTAGAAACCTAGCTAGGAAAACGGTTCATACTTGTGTGGTGTGTTTCAAGTGTAAACCAATTCCCTCTTCTCAAATAATGGGCAATCTTCCTTATGAAAGAGTAAATATGGCCCCTCCATTCAGTATAACTGGACTAGATTTGGGAGGTCCATATTTTGTAACTTACAAACACCAAAGAAAGGGCGTTTTGAATAAAATTTATGTTTGTGTTTGCATTTGCTTTGTGACTCGTGCCATCCACCTAGAAATTCTTTCCGATTTGACTTCGGATGCAATAATTGCGACCCTTAAGAGATTCATGTCTAGGCGAGGAAAATGTTCCAAAACTTTTACGGATAATGCAACAAATTTTGTTGGTGCGAATTCTCAACTAAAGGTATTTTATAAGACCCTTAACTTTCCAGATCAAAATCTGGCGGCATATTTCACTGAGGAAGGAATTGAATGGAATTTTATTCCACCAAGGGCCCCACATATGGGAGGTCTTTGGGAGGCGGGCATAAAGTCAGTGAAATATCACCTCAAGTGAGCACTGGGAAGATCCCGACTCACCTACGAGGAGTTTGAAACAGTGATTATCCAGGTAGAAGGAATTTTAAATTCCAGACCCCTTACACCAATGTCCAATGATTTTGATAACTTTGAGGTATTAACGCCTGCACATTTCTTGATTGGTAGATCAATTCTATTCTTGAGCCCCTAGTAATTAATATTAGTGACAATAGATTAAGCCGTTGGCAGAGAACAACAAAGGTAATTCAGGTAGTTTGGAAAAAATAGAGTACCGATTATCTGAATACTCTCCAACAGAGAGGAAAGTGGATGATCGAGAAGGACAATGTAATGTGGTACAATGGTAATTGTAAAGGAGGATTTTACACCAGTTTGCAACTGGCTTTTAGGGCGCGTCGTTGAGGTCTATCATGGTTCTGATGGTAAAGTGAGAACAGTCAAAATTAAAACAAAAACCGGAGAATTTAAGAGGCCCATAACTAAGATCTGTATTCTACCTATAGATGTAAATAATTAAGGTTAATTTCCATTTAAGAAATTATGTGTTTATCTTTAAATTGTGCTATTGTAATTTAAATCTTTTTTTTTTTTTTACTGAAAATTTATAGTACCTTTTTATATATATAATAATTTTGAAAACAATTGTGTAATTTTTGTGAAACTTGTTTTGAATTGTGAAACTGTATTGCTATTGTTGAATATTAATATTGCAAGGCCGGGGGTATGTTCGAGCATGCGCAGTGGGCGCCGCGCGGCGGTGAATAAGTGTATTAAGCGAAACGCAAATTAAGAGTTCAGAGTGTGTGTGGGAGATCAGACGAGCGAGAGCGCAGAAACGGTGCCCATCGTAAGTGTGTGTTCCGACATACTCCCTGAGCAACCCAGTGTGAAATAAAAGAGTTGTATCAACATCCTCGTCTGGTTTCCTGAGACAAAAACACATAGGGACCACTTCCCCATCAACATTGGAAATTTAAAATGTGTAAAATTGATCATAATATTATAATTCTTGTTTTGCTTTTCTTATTTTTTTTATATTTTTTATTTTTGTTACTAACACTAAATTAGAATCATTTAAGAAACACTGCTTCACAATGTATGCATCAGTAAACGCTTTCATATGACAACAAATAAAAAAACAAACTTCATGGTATGTCTTTGTTACCGCTGTGATATGACCACTGACGAAACACTTTTTTGCTGTTGCAAGGATTATTGAAGAAAAAGCCTATTTATCACCACTTGAAAGAGATATTCGAGGAAAAGTGTCATTAAATTATTCCTGTTTATTGGTATTTTTTTAAATATAGCACTTTCGTGACAAATCAAACAATTACTGATCCATGTTTGATTTTCACTACAACTTCCTAATCGTCTCTTGAATCGATATATTTCCTTCGAATATTTTTCGCTTATAAGATGTGAAAGATAGTTAAAAATCAATTCCACCCACTGGTCATTCCTCTGTTATTACTAACCGTAACTGTTCCAAATAGAAAAAGAATATCAATTCGTACCCGTACGATACCGACAACAAAAAGCAAAGTTGATGTATCGTATCTCCTGACAAAGAATTGCCCACCCAATGTTGAATACACTTTTCTTATATTAGTTAATTTCTCAGAGCAATGGCCATCGCCGGGCCACTTCAAAAGGCTCGGCCATAGGCGGCCCGCAGGTTGAGCATCGCTGCTCTAGACCATGGCTCGGCCACCTTTTAGATGTGGGGTGCGCCTAACCAATCTAGTTCAGCGTGCCACACAGTAGAACATTTTGTAAACAATACCATTCCCGCTATAATGCATGCAAAGGTAGAGAATAGACATAATTGTTTACAGTTTTAGTATATATTGATTTTGCATCATAAAGATATTTCTTAACATACTGACTATTTCTTCAACAAAAATGAAAAAATAATAAAATTATACATATGTATTATATATATTTATTAAAATAAGAAACAGACAACATAAAATGTTATTTCCCTTCATTATACACACACACACACACACAGTTAAATAAATAAAAAAATTTAATGCGAGCTTAAGTGCATTGCTCTACTTTCGCGTATCGCAAAATTAAGGACATTCTTTGTGAATTTCAGTTTGACACGATATTGAGCATTCAGTTGTTGAACAATTTCTTTGCGGACTCGAAATATTTTTCATATGAGGATGGATTTTTTTACTTAGATACGTAGAACCAAAAGCGCAAAGCAGAGTACACATGCAATTTTCTCTCTTCAAACAATTAAATCTCTCCAGCAATGGCATTCAATAATTTACAAAATAGCTGTAAATTTATCTTTGGACTTGTCTTTCAAATTTTTTCGTAATTCCGTAAGTGTCCATATTTCTGAAATAATGTCCGTTGCAAATGAATCAACTTCCATTCACTCAAAAATTGATAAATTTGTAAAGTAGTGCAGAGTGCCACTGAGAATTGTATCACTTGCCACAGGTTGCCTTCCCCAGTTGTAGACTATCTGGAAATACTATTATAAATCACATGCAGCAAAAGCAGCCGTTTGCATAAATTAACTTCTAGAAATGAAGGTTGGGTTCGCTGGAAGAAATTTAATCCACAGAACTGTTAAATCGTACTATTAATTCACAATTAATATGTAAATGTACAATCAATCGCAGCAACCCAGGGCTTATGGGATATGGATCGCGTAAATTTGAATACTTCAGGTAGCATTCACGCTTAACTTTTTCACACCACATCAACGTGAAGATTCTGACGCTTAAACATATTTGATGTGTAAACTCCTTTAACCGGCGGGTTTTCAGTGGTACTAAGATTCGAACCCACGACAGGACTGAAACAACGCTGGTCATGGACCATGCCAACTAAAATCGTACCAAATGAAGAAAAGAAATAAGAGCGACCCTTACACTCTTAAAGTAATCAAACAGAAATTAGAAAACAGATCATCGGAAAGTAAATTTCTAATATTTTCACCTTATCTCGTCAAACTTTCCGTAAGATTTGGAATGTCACGCCTACAATATTTGTTTGAAAACTGAAACTATCGTCTAACTATCACTAATGATTATCGCCATGCGACTTTTTTTTCAAAGAAAATAAAAAGTTCAAATTTTTGCACAAATAAAATATTCTAAAATTCCAAATAATTTGCTTCGCCGTATTGTGTGGCATTCAAACAATTCCAATGCAGTCGTATGCTATTTTTGAATTCCTAAAACTAAATTCTGAAAAAGCATTACTAATTCAAAAAATGGTGTATTATTGGTAAAAAGAAATACTTAAAATGTATACAAATAAAATAATGCCAAAGCTGAGCTTAAAACAAATTCAAATACCCAGCTATGCGTATCATTTTTTGCTTTAATTCAAGACATTAGTGATAAATATGCATAATAACAGAAAAATACGCCAAGTTATTTATATGGCAGCTGTCAAAGATTATTAGGAAAAGCTTTTCTCATTGCATATATCAACTTGCCATCACAATAGGCACAGCGTTCTTCAGTTTCATTTGCGTTTTTAAAATAACCTGATGATTCTACGAATGAAGTAAAAATCAAAATTTTAGTGAGCAAATTATTTATACAAGAATCATTTATTTACAGAATTAAAACTACGTATAAAGTAGAACAACAAAAATTTTGTTCCCTTGTTATACAGTTCATTGATTTACGAAATATTATTTAAATTTAAAATATACTAATTCCTATGCGAATGTATTACATTATTGTTATGTTGCATTTATACAAAACATTTTCCTTTTAAAATTAATTTATCTCACGTGAATGAATACTCGAAACGACGATTTTGGTGGTAATGGATCTCTATACAATACATTTGACATACTATTAAACTTCACAAAAGAAAAGCAATAGTTTCCTCTCAATTTAAAAAGATTATTTTAGAAACTTGACTCCCTTCGGTACACTTTATTATTCTTAATTTCTTTTTTAACTTCTGGAAAATTCTGTACAAATAAAAAATATTATTAAGCAAATTGTTTCGAGGAAATATTTCAAAATATAAACATCTGAAAACTGTTCAATATACGTTCACAAATATCCACAAAATTTTTGATACAACAAATTATTTTGATAAAATTGGCTTAGGTTTAATCTACTCAATTTTCGTAACGAACAGATCTGATAAATACTTCAACCGTCATTTTAAGTACAAAAAATAGGAGTTTTTTTTTTTCTTTTTGTGCGCGTGTGGTTTATAACACGGAAGAAATGCCATACGCAGTAACAAAAAAGCAGGGGAGATTTCCTCTTAACAAGGGGGATTGTTGCCACGAGCACGCGCGGGCCGCACTCACAGCTGCACGTGCACAGATGTTCTGGGGGATCGAGCCCCTTTTTCTACTGTAAGGTATACTGAAAAAAAAAATTCCACGCTGCTTTTCTTTATTGCTTAGACAAAGTGTAACTTAAAATTAGACTGCGAAGAAAAATCAACACATTAAAAAAGAAAACACTCGTAACATCAAATTTCACTTCCTGAAATCTAGGGACAATAAATTCGTTTTCCCAAAGATATTGAGTTAAAATTATTTCCAATTCAATCTTAAAAAAAGTCTATCAAAGAACACACCGTTTCTCTACAGTTATAGACAAAAATTAATTCAGATATTGAAACGGAAAGAATAATTGACAAAAAGAAAATAAGGCTAACTTACAAAGATATCAAAATAATATTCTTTTTCATAAAAGAAGAAACCGAATTATCCAACATGATCAGAGGTTTCAAAATAATTCAAGGAATATAAGAATTTCAAATGAAAAATTAGTATTCTCTCACAATTAGTTAAAAAATATTCATACAGAACACGTACAAAAAAGAAAATTATTATTCCAAATTACAAGATGTTCTAGTTGTTGAAAATGTAGTCTGTTCATGAAATACCGCTGGAAAATTAAGGAAATATGAACTTCTGAAAAGGGAAATCTGCTTTCAAATACTGTTATTACTTGTCACAAGAAAGGTAAACAAAACGGCTGTCATATTGACTGTGGATGTATAATAAGTAAATTTTCGCGTTTATTTTGCTAACACTCGCTAAATATCTAAATTGAGACAATTGTATGAATCGTTAAATTGGAAAATTTTTCAAAAAATTCAAGAAATAAACAATATTTAAAAATTAGTATTTTTAACTGATGATGTAGATAATTGTAAGTAATACAATAATTTAGATAGTTATTTTTTTTGGGGGGAAAGGACAAAAACATACTATTAACTCAAAGAATCAGGTATATATAATTTTAGAAAATTTTACATATAAAAAAAAGATAGTTAACAATAGTGAAATTGGTCCTCAAATCGTAATTGAAAGATTGAAAATTTTAAAGAATCTTCAAAAACCAAGATGTTTAATCTGGGGAACAAAAGATTTACCAAAAAAATACATAAATTGAAAGAATCAGATTTATAACACTGCCAAAAAATTTTTTAAAAATAAATAGAAATAAAAAATAATTGCTTTCTATTTATAAAAGGAGAAAAAGGACGGATTCCCTTGGAACGATACACAATCCTTAAAATTAATATCTGATATATTTTTTGTGTGTATTTAGATTATTTAACAAGTATAACAAAAATAAAAACATCCAAGTAAAAACGAAATAACAGCTTATGAGAATTGAAAAATATTGATCAGAGTAAAAAAGTCTTTTAAAATACATTAAAACAGACACAGAATGACAGTATATCCACGCAAAGCTGTTAGAATAAATTAAAACCTTTAGAAAACGTTTTGGAAGAAAATAGAAAATATCCATCGATTCACTTATGCGTTGAATTTATTCAAACTCGGAGAAATCATGAATATTTTAAAAATTAATTATCCATCGGTTATTATATTATATATTGATACACACAATTTTGAAAAATAGCATAAACAATAAAATAATACATATATAAAAATAAATGGCTTACCTGTATTCGAAATTTTTTTAATTGAAACACTTAAAAACGTTCCAAGCGAAACTAACACTAAATCCTGAGTCATAGAGATCGAACTACGAGAGAGGGAATGAACAAGTCGACTACTTCATCCCGATCCCTCATCAATAGTGAGGCCAGCTGCCATTGACGGATCGAACCCCATACATCCTGTCATGCTCTGACAACACACCGGAACGCGCGCCTCAACGCATCAAAGGGCAGGTAACGGAACAAAACAATCAAGATATACAATAGCACTCTGTTGCGTCATATGGAATATACTTCATTCGGAAGTTGAAACCCGCGAGCTAAAGAGCGAACGCGACGAACCGAACTCACATTGCCAACGGCGTTCGAAATTTATCGTTTGGTGATGAGCCATTTTAAATAGAATATCTTCGGGGAGATTTGTTTACGTTAAAGAATGTCTTTAAGAAACAATTTTTTCAGATAAAAAGATAGGTTTTTTTACAAAAATAAGTGTTAAAAATGTTCCGCTCGTTGCCTAAGATGTAATTGCGCCCTTATTGTTAACTAGAAGTTTTTGAACCGGTGCAGTTCACACAGTTAATTAAAAGATAAATCCACGTACCGGAACTTTAAGAGAACACATTGAATGTTCGACATTTTGTCAATGTGGACTTTAAAGCAGCCAAAAAAATAAATAAAATGATTAAACTTTTGTTTACAAGGAGGTCAACATCATGTCATCTTTTTCAGTTTACACATGTAGTTTATTAACTCTCTGTAGGGGCCAAATTATTTTTTGGGGAAAAAAACAATTTGCTTTTATTTGTTAACAAGTACAAAACTATAACAACTATTGTACTAAGCTAGAGAGAATATAAATGCACATGGTTTGAAATTTGTAGTAAACTTAATTTTTTAATTCTTTTTAGGTGATTCTATACTTAAAACTACAAATTCAATTTCTCTGGGACATTGTATTAATTATACGAAAATTCATTTCATCAAAACTTAGGATAAATAAATTTTACAAATTCATCGCAAAAAACATTCTAAAAATAAAATCTCGTTTTTTCACATTTTATAAAAAATGGTTTTTTTTAAATGTAAAATTTACTTTAAGAAAACAATAAATTACTGAACAATTTTATAATGGAAGTCTTATAATAAATGTATAAAATGCAGTAGTAACAAAGTTATTAAAGCTCTTGTAAATCTTGGAAAATAAAATGTACATTTGTTAATTTTACTGACGTGATAAATTGAATTCTAAAAGAATACCCGCAAGCACATTCCCCTTTCTTTTCCATACTTAAATGCAGTGGCATAACGTACGCCCCCGCAACCTCCGTATCGCGGGGGCGGGCAGATTTCTAAGGTGCCCAAACCTATGTTATATTATCGTTTTGCAATCCTTTATAAGATCCGACTTGCAGCCAAAAACCTGACTTTGCAGGGGGACTAATATTCTCCATTACAGCTTAAATGAATACTTATAAAATTAGTCACCAACATAATTCAAGATATATATTTAAAAAAGCTAACTATATTTATTAAATATGGTTTTTCTAAATATAAACATAATTTTTTGCTAATAAATAATTACAAAACATAATATTCTAGAAAAATAATACCTAGAAGCAATGGAGTTTACGATGCTTAGAGCGAAATAATTACGGGTTAATAAATTACGGTCAGGCTTTTCATGGGGGGAAAGAGATCAAACGAACGCTATTTAATTCGACATTTCTACATTTGGCCTTGATTGTACAAAATAGCATAACGTCAAGAGGAAAAAAAGAATTCTTCGAGAAAATCAAAATCATAAGCTTCTAGAAATAAATGTTTGGTTTTCTTGCTGTTCTGATTGGCAAATATTAAAATAGCTCACTCCACAGACAATTTAAGAAAAATATTGAAATTTAGTTATGTTACAAATCAATATCAAAGAACTATTACTATACTAGCTGGTATACCCGTTCTTCGCACGGGTGAACTGAAAAATTAAACAACACAGATTGAAGGAAAAAGAAGTTTTTAATGAGTTAATTTTATGTGAATTGAAAATTAAACAAAAAAAGCTTTTTGCATATCTCAGCTAAACAAAAAAAAGAAAGAAAAAAAACACCTTTGTTAAATTTTAACTATGCAGATCTAATAGCCGATAAAAAGGATTTTTTTAATTAATAATTCCTCGTAACACTCTTGAGGGTAGATTTTTCAAAATACCTCCCTAAGCTGATCTCTGCTCAGCAAAAGTAACACATTCTTAAAAGTTTTGCGTAATGAACGCTTAAAGTAGTGTAAATAATTTATATCTGAAAGTGTATAATACATTAATATTACTTTCTGTTGTATTTATTTTATTTTAGAATCGTAATATTCGAAAGCAACGCCGTTCCTGAAATTATAATGGCGATTCAATGAAAAACATAGCAAAATGTTAACGATAGAGTCAAGTTGGCACAAATGCCTAGCTACTTTCGTAGCTCGAGCTTTATTAGAGCTTTGTAAGACCCGCCGTGTAGGGGAGCGATGCACGTTAATACTTTATCCAACCGCATTATGATTTACTGCAGTTTTTTTCATACAATTTTTTTTTGGATCACTACATGTACAAATTAAGGGATTTACATAAACAAAATACTCCACTTTGGAAAATTTAATCCGTTAGAGCTAATAAAAGATATTCCACTGTAAAATTAATTATGTACACCGTTCACTTAAAATAAGTAGTCAAATCATTTTCCCAAGGTCTTCATTAACAGACAAAACCATAAGACACTTAAATTTTGACATTAACTATTTTTTTGCGACAAAAATAATAATCTTTGCAATCCGCTGAAAACGCAATATCTGCTACAAAACTTTTCGCCTTCCCCACTAAAATACTCATCATAGAACCCGTGCTACCATATATCTTGGAAGAGTGGATTTCAAAGAATATTAAAGCTAAGTATTGGTAGAATATTCCTGCTAAGTTGGTGTGGTGTGGTAGTTAGGAGAAGGGGGTGCCAGCTCACAAGTGTCCATCACTTGACCATTGTTCAAAATTACATGGTCCGTCTCCAAAAGCCCTCGTGTAGCTGAACAGTGCGACGTTAATGTTCACTAACTCACTCACTGCAAAAAATACAGTGTAGTAGTTATAATTAGTTTTATACTTAGAAATACAATATCTGCATATTCAATTAAAATTACAGCGTTATAATTAACTACTAACCACAAAAAAATTATGAAAGTTTGTCCAAATGATGTAGTGTGAGAGAAATTTTATTTACTTTATGTACCAGAAGCGATAAAAGTAGTTATTTTGAAAATAGATCAACTTCTTAGTACCAACTGTGCATAATAAAATCATAAAAAAAAAAAAACATTAAAATAAAGAGAGATTTATAACTTCTCCCTTCAAAACTTAGTTTTATTCTGAAATAAAAAAATAGGCATTATTCTGATCACAGGAATTAATTAGAAGCGATTCCCTTGCGTAGCCAAAACAAAAAGAGTTTGTCACACAAACAAAAGATAGATATATGCTGACGTGGGCTTTTTTTTTGCTTGCAGATGGCAGAATTTTTTCCTTCTTACTTCTTGACAAATATCGTTATATTTTGGACACTTCTCACAATATCTTTATAAATGATAGCCTATGTGTTATTCTGATGTATAAGCTATATTACTGTAAAGTTTCATTAAAATCCATTAAGTTGTTTTTGCGTGAAAGACCCACAAAGATTTTCATAAACTTTCACATTTATAATATATATTAGATTAAAAATTTTCTGTTTATTTCGAAAAGAGGCTTTGATATTACTGAAATATTCTTCAAGATAAATATAAAGGCCGCGATAGCCTAGTGGTCAAGGCATCGGATCGTGGCTGACATGTCATAAGTTCGAGCTCAGTACCACTAAATAACCGCCATATAGGGAAGCGATGCACTTTAAGTCTGTCAAGAGCTCAAACGTCCTCCCGTTGGAGTGGTGTGGTAGTTAGGAGAGGGGGTCATTTAAAACGAGGTTTTGACTATTATGTATGTACAGCAAGAATTCGGTGCACCTTGTTTAGAAAATAGCACACGTTCTAGAATTAACACGCTTTTGTTTTTATATCGAAACTGCAGGTACAACAGCATCAAAAAATGCTCTTTGGACAAATTACTTAGAACTTTTATCCAAAAAATGTTAACCTAAGAAACAGTGAAGTAATTTTTGATTAAAAGTTTTAAAAATGTTTGAAATATTTTCCGAAAAAGTATTCGCAAAAATATGTTTTAATTCTATTCACCAAAAACCCTCGGGTAACTTAATAGTGCGACGTTAATATTCACTCTCACTCTAGATAAATATAAAAATTACGCAGTATGTAACACAATTTTGTTTAATTTTAAAATGACGTTCACCTGCAAAAGGACAAGAAAATTCAATTGTTTTACAAAGAACAAGTCTTATCAATTATCAGTAAAGAAGAGTATATACATAGAAAAAACCATCGAAAGTCCCTAGCTTGAAATGAGCATCTTTTTATTTATAAATAAACTGTTTCCATCTGAAAACCGCTCTTTATTGTTATCGCGATATCCTTTTTCGAACGTCATTATTCGAAACAAGCGATCTTTGAATGAGACCACCCATCCCAAAGAAAAAGAGACAGAATCAAAAGCTTGCTAATCGCAACATCAACAAGACATAAAACATTTTGAAGATGGTCTACATTTCAACCAACACCAGTGACCTCCAAGCGAACCTTCATTAAGAAACAGGGACTTCATTAACGGTTCAGGAAGAAAAAAACCCTCTCCCACCAATTCTCGCCTCACGGCAGCTCCTGTGATCTCAGAAAACGATCTCTTTTGTCAAGGAGGGTTCTTTTTTGAATTGGTCGTTTAAAACGAGGTTTTGGCTATTATGTATGTACAGCAAGAATTCGGTGCACCTTGTTTAGAAAATAGCACACGTTCTAGAATTAACACGCTTTTGTTTTTATGTAGAAACTGTAGGTACAACAGCATCAAAAAATGCTCTTTGAACAAATTACTCAGAACTTTTATCCAAAAAATGTTAACCTAAGAAACAGTGAAGTAATTTTTGATTAAAAGTTTTAAAAATATTTGAAATATTTTCCGAAAAAGTATTCGCAAAAATATGTTTTAATTCTATTCATTTCACCTCTGTAGCATGAATTTATTTATATATACATATTTAATAGAAATAAAAGTACTGAAAAACATCCCTTAACAATTTTTCATAAATAAAACATAGGGAATTTCTGTTCGAGTAACCACAAATGTACTGATTTTAAAACAATTTCAAATTCAACAATAATTTTTCTTTGATGAAGTGTGTGCGTCATCACGCATTAGTTTAATCTCATTGAGTGGAAACCTCATTATTTTGAAATAAAAATGCTTCAATTAAATGGAACATTTAACAAAATCCTTTACGAAAATTGTTTAGTATCTTGCAAAATATTTGTGAATTTGTATTTATAAGTTGACATATATTTTTAAATAATTATATGAATTGAAACAGTGATTTAAAAATATGCAAGCATGTGGTTCGTAAGTTTTTGGATTTCCCCTTAACTTTAATTATTTATATATTTCCATAAACATGCATCTACAGAGTTTTTGTGAATAACTCAAAAAATTGAGGATTTTTTTTTAAAAAAAGAACTTTCAGAAATTTTATTGTGATTGGGTAGTCAGTCAAAACCACTAAGCTGTTATCAGATACGTGTGGCATTTTTCAAACCTCATGCTGATTTTTCTTGTATCAAAGGTATAGTATTTTTCTAACAGCAATTTCGATCAATCTCTAACATCTGTCAATTATGAAAAAAAAAATTAAAATAATGTTCCACCAGAGATAATCTAATCTGTTCAGTTTTTAATATTAGAAGTAATTTTGTATTCTGTTGTGTTTACATCAACACATTGTAACAACTTGTTAATATTTTGAATTTTTTTATAATTTTACCAGAACTCGATACACTAAAAATTATAATAGTGCAATTGGATAGAACCAGTAGCGCACACAGGAATTTTTCAAGGGGGGTCCGGGATCGAAAGTTCACCATTCTTGTATCATGCTTCTTTTGATTGTCGATTTTCGGGAACAAAACACAGTAAAAAACTAATTTTTGAATAAATAATTAGCATTAAATAATAAAATTAATCATTCATAACAAGTAATTAAATTTCACGTACTATATACTTAGAATTATAATGAATCGGGAAAAAATCAAGGGCTTTGGGTGTGCGCCACTGGATCGAACACAGCGGCTCTTAAGTTGTGGTCCGAGGAGTAACGTTGAGACCCCCCTCTTTTACAGACTCTAAAATGCCTCGTGGAAAAATTGAAAGAGGTGCCATTCTAAACAAGATTACTAAATAGTCACCAATGAAAGAAACTCTACCAAAACTTGATCAAAACACAAGAATATTAAGTCGGAGAGCGATGTTCAAAATCTTGGGGGTCCGCTATGTCATGCTGATACATAAAGGGGGTCCCGGTGATCGAAAGTTTAAAAATCGCAGCCATACAGGATATATGAACAGGATATATGCAACACCAATGAAATTATGTAAGTAAACTATTTTTTTTTAAGTAAAATAAAACTATTCAGACTATACCTTTAAGCCAGGCAAGGTCGACTTAGACTTTCATTCCTTCAGCTTGTCAATAAATGAGTACTAAGCTTGGGGGTTTCGCATCAGACTGACCACTAAACCGAAACATCTGCACATGTACCCCCATCGCCTAAGGTCACGTAAACTGAGATGGACACAAAAGGCCTTGACCCTCACGGGCTGTTGCGCGTCACTGAGTTCAGATAAGTTCAATTACCATCACATTTCAGGATGAGTTTCGGTTGCATAATAATATACTTAATAATAATAATAATAATAATACTTAATTTTATTTTAACATATTTTTTGTACTGCGTGGAAACGAAGTCAAGAGATTTGAAGAAAATTTACTATCAGAAATGAAATACATTTTTGTTGATAAACAGATAGGGGTTGTCTTCGAAATTTTTACTCCCGACTTGAGATATAACTAGATTACGGTAGGAAAAGAAGACTCGAAAACTCACACACGAATTGAAGATACTCCCCCTGCCCAACAAAGGGAAGTTCCAAATTCTTAAATAGTTATTAAGCCTATGCTTCTGAAAAAACACAAAAAGATTGAAAATCTTTTTTTATTCAAACTTTATTCACTGTAATTCATTTTCCAGGACTATCACAGTTCGTTTGGTCCTTGCAATATTATCAAAAAACAGCCATGATAAGCTGTTAAAAAAACAAAAATGTAAAAATTCATATTTTTATTAGTAACTAATTCGAAAGTAAAAAACAATTCCATTGAATATTCTTAAACGGCACTGAAGATACTGAATCGATGGATTGTTCGTTAGCGTCCCGAGGGGTGGGAAGAAGGGGAGCGAACTCACCCCTAAGAGCTACAAAGGTGCCCACAGGAGAAAATAATTCCTCCTTTATGGAATAGGAAAATAAATATAAGTTTGGATAGTTTGTTTAAGCAGAAATGATAGTTTCGAAATACAGAAGCATGTAATAGTTACAAAGCTCTAGAAAAATAGAGAGCGCAAGAGAATGAAACTTACAGGTGTTGAATGCTTAATGAAGCGCCTGATTTCCGAAGAAATCTTAATCTTCTATCAGTCAAAAATTGGGGAGTGACATTTAAATGATAATTTGCCCTTTTTTAATTTTTAAGTATTTTAAGATAGTTTAAGATAATTAAGATTTTAAAGATTGCCAGTACAATGAAATGTTTCGTTTGCAAAGATTAGAAATACAACGTATCTCTGGAATGCAGACGTATATTTGATGCAAAAACAACAAAAAGGCAAAAAAATTGTTGCAAAATACTGATCTTTTATTTCAATGACGTCACTACTTCCTCCCTCTGTCAATACTTTTCTTTTTTTATATTTTCTGAATGAATCCCATTTCCCGGACGAGTGAGTGTTTATTAACGCCAAAGCAACGCGGGGGTCATTGGCCACGGACTTGGTCATTTTGACACACCCGAGTTGCTACCACACTCTCCAAACTTCCACACCGCGCCAATGTGAGAACTATCAGACACGACAGATTTAATGTGTATCAGCCTTTCCACGCGGCAGGTCTTTAGTAACATCAAGACTCGAACACACAAAAGCAATAACTCTGGTCACAGGATCACCACAACGACTATTCGGTTGTCACAAGGGGCATCTTAAGACTCTTTGAGGCCCTGGGCCCCTATGCAAAAGTAGGCCTTACCCGAGATCTTTAAACTTAGACAGTATACAGCATGTATCATCAAATACTTGTTCAAACGGTAATTCGAAACAAATGTGCACGACTAACAAATCTCTAAGAACCTAAGCACAAACCAACTCGACCGATGGCCTCATTTCGACTCAATGAGTTGAATGATTGCTTATGGTATAAGGCATAGGCCTAGACATGGACAACGGTCATTACATAATAATACAGTCTCACCACTTTTGACAGCAATTTGAAATTCTCTATTTATCGGAGAAAATGTACGGAAACAATATTTGACCCCATTCAAATATGATACGGATCATCATCTTATTAAGACATAATCGAGAACGATACGAGCCCCCCGAGGTGAGGCCCTATGCCTTAAGACGTCCCTGGTTGTAGCGGCTGCGCAAACACCCTTGCCTCGTGACCTTCACAAAAGGGATTAAAGGTTAAAAAAGAAAGTTTCTCATCACCCCTGCTTTTTCATGCGAGAAACGGCGAGCCAGGGCGTGTGAATGTGGAAACAAAATTAAAACTTGGAATTGGTTTTATAAACAGCAACGGAGTCTGGGTCAGCGAGTCCGCACCTTGACCTTGATTTCTTCCCTCTTTAAACCGGTGCCATCAATGTAGGTTAAGCTCGGGATGATGGATGAATCGCTCGGACATTTCCTCCCCCATCGCCTCCCTTCATAAAAATAAAGAGGCGCAAACGTATTCGTAGCCTTTTATTTTCACTCTCGGAATGGGAAGATAGAAAGCTGCTTTCCATTAAAAACTGCATTCGAATATCCCCCCGCAAAGAATCAAGAGATGGTGGTTGTGATAAATGATCTCTCCTTCATTTTTCCATTTTAAAATATCTGGGATAAAAAGAGAATATTTTCAAATAGATCTAGTTTATATATATATATAGAGAGAGAGAGAGGTTATACCTTTTAAATATTTGGTATTTGTTTACAAAGGTAGAACGTTACTTTAATGTTATTTCACAAACTCTCTCTTGACTCTTTTACCCCCGGAAAGGTTTGTATATAACTTTTGGAGGGTTATACAAAAAAATCAGTGAAAAGAAGTATACACACCCCCTCTTCTAAAATTTTTTCATATAAAAAATCAAACTAGCATGAACATTTCTCTCTCTCTCAATTAGCCTTTTATTCATAAATGTTATAATATTTTTGTAAAGGGTGTTTTTTTCAGAGGTATAGAACTTTAAATTGCAATAAAACAACGATGTATTATTCGATTGACATGAATTTTTTATTCGAAAGATAATCTTGTGGCATTACATTTTAAATATGATTTCTGGCATATGACTGCCACGGCTGGCTTGGATATAGTCCAATCTGGACGTCCAATTTTCGATGACTTTTTCCAACATTGGTGGCCGTATATCGACAATAACACGGCGAATGTTGTCTTCCAAATGGTCAAGCGTTTATCCGCATAGACCAAATGGTCAAGCTATGCGGCTTATCCGCATAGACCAATGACTTTACATAGCCCCACGGAAAATAATCTAGCGGTGTTAAATCACAAGATCTTGGAGGCCAATTCACAGGTCCAAAACGTGAAATTAGGCGGTCACCAAACGTGTCTTTCAATAAATCGATTGTGGCACGAGCTGTGTGACATGTTGCGCCGTCTTGTTGGAACCACAGCTCCTGGACATCATGATTGTTCAATTCAGGAATGAAAAAGTTAGTAATCATGGCTCTGTACCGATCATCATTGACTGTAACGTTGTGGCCTTCATCGTTTTTGAAGAAGTACGGACCAATGATTCCACCAGCCCATAAAGCGCACCAAACAGTCAGTTTTTCTGGATGTAACGGTGTTTCGACATACACTTGTGGATTAGCTTCACTCCAAATGCGGCAGTTTTGTTTGCTGACGTCGCCATTCAACCAGAAGTGCGCTTCATCGCTAAACAAAATTCGCTTATGAAAATCTGGAAAAACGGCAATCTCGTTTTGGGCCCATTCGAAGAATCTACTTGCTTGATCATATTTAAAATGTAATGCCACAAGATTATCTTTCGAATAAAAAAAAATTCATGTCAATCGAATAATACATCGTTGTTTTATTGCAATTTAAAGTTCTATACCTCTAAAAAAACAGCCTTTATATACAGCTTCGGGAGTCCAATTGTATCAAAAAATTTACGTTAAACTGAGTCAGTGCATCTCTTTTTTTTCAATGTTAAGTTGAATGTTGAGTTTGATATATTGAATAAAGAAATAAAAAATTTCTTTAAAATCAAATTTAAAAATTAAATGCTGATGTTATTTTATAAAGAAAGCTTAATATTTATTTTTTATAACTTAATTCAAGGTTATTTCTTATCTTTTAGCAGCGTGACATAAGGTTTTTTCAATTCGTACTATTATATAGTTCACGCTCTCATATATAATTATATATATCTTGTTCAAATTTTCAATCATTAATAAAATACTTTTTATTCCTCCCCTCAAGTTCAAATACATTTTTTAAACTTGTAGGGGATGACACTTGATGTTAATACAGTTTTAACAAATATTAATTCATAGATTAAATTTAAATAATTAATTTTAGTTTTATATGCGAGAAAAAAATTTTTGCCACTTAATATTGTGATTCTGTCATATGTACGTACACATTTATATTAATTGTAATTATTTAATAAAAAGTAACTAAAATAAAATTTTTCTTTGTTGACCTAAGTAGGAATTGACTTAATTTTTTTTTATTGCTTGTTTTAGATCTTTTAGATGTTGCTTCATGACCAAGAGATTCACTCACTAAACATATGAGCAGGGACATCAAAGGAAATAAAAAAATTGGCCTCGATTTGAAATTTTGTTTGTTACAAATCACACCAGTATTCACCAATAAAGAACTTTAAAGACCTTAAATGAATAATTTTAAAAGTGCATTATACCAATGGAACACATTTCTTTTTAACGTTTAAATCAATTGTATTTCTTTAACATAGCCATTTAATGACTAAAGGTGTTCTTAGCAAAACTTTGCATATATATGACAATTAAACGTGTTGTGGTTCAAAATCGTGAAGTTGGAGTGCTAATGTCGGAATTCGTCATCTCTCTAATCCATGTTTTTCCCCCCTTTTTAGAGCTAAAAATGTTTTGAGTTGTATAGAAATGTCTATTTTAAATCTACAGGGTTGATATCCACAATTCGAAACTTTACACATATTTTATTTCCTTTTATGTATTTATTTATTTTGACTTTCTCATTGAATAATTCTTTGAGAATCTGAACGAATGATAGAAAATTCAAAATCATTCTTTCTACATTTCTTCTTAATCGAGCCTTTTTAAGCGCTGTTTGATGTACACCAAATATCACTTATTAATCTTTTAAAACAAAAATAGAAACTAATTCTTTGACTTTATTACTTAAAATAAAGATGCATACTTGCTTTGTCCTTTGAGAAAAACAAAAAAAAAAAAATTCTTCTTTTCGTAAATAAAGGGGCATGTAAAAATGATACAAATATATAAATAAGATGTCTTCGAATACGAAATTTTTATTACACTAGCTGTATGGCCCAGCGTTGCACGGGCTCTCTGTACTTATATAAGTAAAAGCTTCAGTAAAATATACTTTATCTAAATTTCTTTGCGTTTCAGTTTTAAGAAATATTGTGTATTTTTCAGAATAAAAAAATGCTAACACTCATATGTGCATTGATAAAATAAACGTAAAGCATGACAAATGAAATTGATAAAAGTGTCGTATTTTATTTTTCTTAACAATTAAAACAACCTTTTTTTTTAAAAAAAAATTAAAGAGCATCAGTTTTATTATATTTTTCAAAAAATGATTAATTATGTTATGTTCATTATTTTACATATGTGTGTAAAATGAATTTAACATTCAAGAAATATTTTAATAAACGAAAAACAATTTTTTTAAAAAAAACCGTAATTTTTAAGTAATTTTATCAATCTTTGTACAGATTACGGAGATTGATAAAATATCTTAAAAATTACGGATTTTTTTAAAAAATTGTGTTTTTCGTTTTCTTCAAAAAAAAAAAAAAATACCATTGTTTGCAATCGATATAAGAAGTTTCAATGCATTAAAAAATCATTTTCATATAAACGCATCGATATTGAATCATTTAAGAAAGAATCTTAAATTTTGTAAAGTATCGTTGTTTTGTAAAAAAAGAAAAAATGCAGCGTGACGAAATAAATTATCTTTCCAATTACAAACTTGCTGGCGAAGTTTTTACATGCGCGAATAAAATTTGGAGTATTTTTTATAAAATCATAAAATTTAAACCTCAGTTCCGAACCCGAGTACTGTAGTCTATGAAGAAGCGCTTTTACCGATTGCGACGCGACTTCCCCGAGGAAAAGCAGAGAAAAACTTTCAAAAATAAAAGGAAGAAATGTTCAATTTCGCATTGCGTTATTTGATAAAGTTAAATTTTTTTTCGGGCTTCATTTTTAAGTTAATGCATTCAAACTTCATATATCGATTGAAAAGAACAGTAATTTTTCAACAAGAAACTTAAAAAAAATAATGCCTACATATTTCTCGCAAAAAGGAAAAAAAAAAAAAAAACGAAAAACATTTTTTAAAAAAACCCGTAATTTTTAAGATATTTTATCACACACACAATCTTTGTACAGATTACATATAATATTGTTCAACACACGGGAAAAAGTTTCGTGAGATTATTTTTATAAATAAAGAAGCTATTAGGTATTTAAATAAAATTTGAGTATTTTTTGAAAAGTCGTAACAGTTTTTGACATTAAATTTTTTAAATGACCGATTCTAAAAGAGAGAAGCATGAACTTTTTAGTGTAAAATATTTTTTTCATTAGTGCGAAAGAAAATGCAAGCGGAACGATTTAGAAATCATACTCATAAAAACGTATCAATTTCGACTCATTTTAAAAAATCGTAAAAAATACAAAATATAATTATTTTGTAAAATAAATTATACCATATCGTGGCGAAGTAAATGATCTTCCCGAATCTGTAATTATTTTTTGTCCGAGTCTCATGAAAAAAATTATATCGCGTTTTAAAAACGTCTGAAAAAAAAGAAGTTCCGAATTTTTGAACTTGTCCTCTGACGGTGAAAAATGGTACTAATTATGCGTTTTAAGGTTTTTAATTAATATCTTTTTAACTAATTGGAATATCGTAGCATAAATGATCAAAACGGATTCCTCGGATCATTCCCGAAATTTTGGTACCTTTGGCGAGTTTCTGCGTCGTGCGGTTCGTGGGAAGATAGGGCATCATAGATTCCTAGATAGATACGTTTGTTTACTTACAAATTTTAATAGTGTAGACTAGTTTCATTATCATCGAACAGTTCAACAAATTACGTCTTGAAGCATGTGATCAAAAGTGGTATAAATAACACTTCATTCGCATTCTCCGAAATGTCACCTTTCATTGGAAACATGGCAGAACTTTACTAATTTATGCATAAAATATTAATCAGAGAGTTACTATGTTTTCTTCTATTTTATACTTTATTTCCATTCTTAAATATTTTAAAATTTCAGTATATTGTTATTAAAGCAATTTTAATACATTTGGAAAATATATCTACAGAATTTTTAACATCATAATGAAGTTCAGGTTTGTTCTCGATCGAGATTTTTTAGAGGAGAATCAATGCTTTTTTTAATGGAATGATTTAATAATTCTTTACAAATTTATTCACTCATACAATTATTTTAGGTCAATGAAATCATTGTAAGTCATTTTCTCAAGCTATTTAGTGTATTTTACAAATCAGTTTTAAAAGTTTTGGTCGGTCGTTATTATTCCTGTCTTGTATTGGCAATTCAATTACGTCTACAAAATGTTCTGGGTAACAGCAAAAATGTCATCCGAAATCTTAATGTCAATTACAACTGAAACAATTAGTGAACAGATTGTTTTATAGGAAATAAATTGAACCACTTAACGAAAAACACAATGCGACTACTTACACATAAAAGATTTCAAGGAGTCTAATAGCAGAATAATTGGATGTAATTCACTGGATAAATACTGTTATTCCTTGTCGGTGGATGGCAGAATTAAGAAAGAGATCTTCTCATTCATCGACCTTAATCGTATAATGCGAAAGATCTCATTCTCATGGCATACTGAAATCATCTTCGAGAGAGATACCACTAATTTCCCGGATCCGGTTGGCAGACTTGAAGTTCAGAGCGAATAGTTCTACACTGAGTTGATTCGCATAGAATAATAAAAATAACATCGATTCCGCTGATCGACTGCAAAAGTATTGCCAGATTAAGCAACCCAAATTCAGATTTTGTACTAAGAATGACTGAAGTTTTAATCGGAACATAATGGGTTAAATTATTGAAGGTCACATGATACATGCAATCACTTGTTCTCCATCTAATTCAAAACTGACATTAGACTTATAGTTCTATTTGTAAAATTTAGATGAAATTTCAAATTGGTGATTGGGTGAAGATGTTGATGTATTGAGATTCTTCCAAAAGGTTTTCAAAATTAACAAAAAAGTCCTTATATTGTAAGTGTACTTTTATATCAAGTGCATTTTGTTTGTATGCATGCGTTATTATGAATGACATATATATTTTTAAAAAGTTTCCGCAAAAAGCAGATTGGCAGCAGTGAAGCGCATGGAATCAAATAATTGCAGTTATCATGTGACTATGACGTCACATAAATTTGGATTTTAAAGTTACAGATTAAGAAATCGTCATTCATTATACATACGTTTGCTCTTCAATTACGGAACCGACCATTTGGCAATGGACTTACAAATCACTAATTTAAAAGTATTGTGGCACGCTATTAAAAACATAATGCTTCGAAACATTTTATGTAGATTTAGGCTTAGGATATAATTTATAATTTGAAAATTAAAAAAAAATGTCTAGATCCATTCTAAAATTTTTGAAATTAAATAAATATTTTCATTATTATATTTTCATATAATTTATGAAATTATTCGTGAATAATCATTTTAAAAATTTAAAAAGGTTAAAGTAGTTTTTTTTTTCGTGCTCATCCAAAAAGCTACAAACTGGCCACTTGGAAAACAACTCCTCCTCTCAGCCTTATTTGGGCAAATAAAATGTAGTTACAGGAAAAGTATTAACAGAATTTATTTCAACAAGAATACCACAATTACCATAAATTCCATAGTTATCATAATTATGAAGTATAAAAGTATGTAAAAGATATGTAAAGCAAATATAGACGATGAAAAATACAGGGAATGAAAAATTTAGTCAAATGTGTTATTACTGATACAAGTATATTGTTCAAAAACAAATTCAAAAATAACAAAAAGAAAATGGGAAAAAAACTCATAAAATACTAGGGAAGAAATGCTTGTGACAAAATAGGTTACAGAATTTAATCATTTAGTAAAATGAGACACCACTATTCAGGGTATTAACATTTTTTTTCCATTTCAAACAAATGAATCACCATTCCTGGGAAAGGAAATGATTCCCCCCAATGACTATTAAGTAAAACTTGCGAGCGCGACTTTTTATTAAGTTTGCACTTAAGCTATCGGACGCTTTTAAATATGTACCACATACATTATTAATAGTATATACATATTATGCATTTTCAATGAAAGAGCAAAAGTAAGCATGAATCGCAAATAAAATAAATTCAAATGGAACTGAAACAAATTAGCTGAAGCAATAGATTTTGACCAATACAAAAAGAAAAAAAAAAAGGAAACTTCCTTTTTTTACCCCCTTTCAAAAAGACATTAAGAATTCAATCTATTGACTATTAGTGACGGACCTCTTAATATTAAACCTCTGTCAAGTCACAAGGATAACACCTGAACTGGCACTTCGGCCTCCCGCCCCCAACATAAGGAATTAAACAGGTAAACTGATTTTATGTACGTCCACACCTCTACACGATAATTCTTTGGTGTCTATAGAGTTAAAACCTATGATTTGACTGTAAAAAAGGAAACAATTCGCGACCAAGAACTGTTCCAAAACTCACGAGTATGTTTAAAAAAATTACAGATTTGCGAAACGAACTATCAATCAATTGCCGCAGAAATTCAAATAAGATAAAAAATAAATTCCAACCCAAACGGGATCGAAATCTAGTCCAGATAATGATATCACCAATTCAACTTAAATATACGTAGCACGGATAAACATCTTTTCACAGGATGGACAAAAGAGAAATCATGTGCGGGTATTTGAGGTATTTTTGAAAAAGTGTCTTATAAAAGTATTTTAAGAACGTCCGGCACATAAATTTTCGAAAAATTATCGATTATCACTTTTTTATATTTTCTAAAAGATGAAATATTTCTGTTTAAAATGATACATGATACGAGGAAGTACGATAATTAGAAATATTTTTATTTCTTTTTTTTTTTAAATGAAGCTACTCCTTGACGCGCATCGAATGAGCTCTGCTGGGGCACCTGTATTTTCCAATGAATAAATTTCTGGTGAGTGAGTGAATATTAACGTCGCACTGTTCAGCTACATGAGGGCTTTTGGCGACGGACCACGTAATTTTGAGCCATGGTCAAGTGTCGTGTAATTTTGAACCATGGTCAAGTGTCGTGGACGACACCTGAGCTGTCACCCCCCTCTCCTAACTACCACACTACACCAACGGGAGGACGTTTCAGCTCTCGACAGATTTAACGTGCACCGCTGCCCTACACGGCGGGTCTTTAGTGGTACTGGGCTCGAACTCATGACATACCTGCCAAGATCAGATACCTTTACCACTGGGCTACCGCAGCCCTAAATTTCTGATGGGAGTAAATCAATAGGATGTTCAAGTGGAAAAATTTGACTGAATTGGGCTTATCTAAAAGTGTATGGGTAGACGTCTTTTGGATCTTAAAAGCGAAGCAGGGAGAAAAAAAAGTTAAGTTAATAGAAAACGCGCCTAAGTGGTCGTAACTGACTCACCGGCATTTTAATATAAAAAATTCAAAGATATTATAGTACACATTAGAAATATTATCATTGATCTGCACAGCATGAAAACTTCTGTTTGGGCTGTTTATTTTCATCTTGTCTTCAAACGAAAGCCCTCAATATGGACTGTATCCCACCGGTTGATTGATTGATTGATTGATTGAATATTAACGTCGCACTGTTCAGCTACACGAGGGCTTTTGGCGACGGACCACGTAATTTTGAACCATGGTCAAGTGACGTGTAATTTTGAACCATGGTCAAGTGTCGTGGACGACACCTGAGCTGTCACCCCCCTCTCCTAACTACCACACTACACCAACGGGAGGACGTTTCAGCTCTCGACAGATTTAACGTGCATCGCTGCCCTACACGGCGGGTCTTTAGGGGTACTGGGCTCGAACCCGTGACAAAGCAAGCCACGGTCCGATACCTATACCACTCGGCTACCGCGGCCACCTGTATCCCGCCGGTATAAATGCCTTGTGCAAGTTTCAAAAGACAGAAGCTGAATGAAACGAAAGGCATTATGATCATAAACACATACACACATGCTATATACCATAATGAATTAAATGAAGCAAAGTTTTAGACATCTAAGTAATCCTATGTTATTAAGAAAATGTTTGCATGGAAAGACTCAAGACGCAAATGAGCCAGTTGCCACGAATTATAAACGAAGCAAATAGTCCATAATTATGTCAAAAACAAACGAAGCGAAATGAGTGTGTATAAGTGCGAATTAGACGATCAATGGCATAATTTTTAGTATAACGTTTAATTAGATACGAGCTTGCCGCTAATATGGTAAGTGATTCCAATATCTACATTTGTGGAATTAAAAACTCTAATATATATTTATTAGGAGAAAATATGGCTATTTCACAGTTCAATCTGAGTCATGCAGCAAAATCTTAAAACATTCTGATACTGAACCAAGTTATAACTGTGTGTCATGCTTCAAAAAACTAGATGCTCGTACGATTCGTATTGACCAACGAAAGCATCTTGAGATCTCAAAAAAGTCGAAATTGTAAAAAATAATGAAAAAAATAAATTTAGAAGTCTTTTGTATGAGTGAGATTTAAAAAAGGTTTCATATGCTTCTGGAAAAGTACTAAAAAATGTAAACGATCAAAAAAAAGTTTCAAATTTTTACTTTAAAGCCGATTTTTTCAAAATGTAATGTTTTTCACTTTAAATACTTATCATATAATCCTCAAATTTTCAGTGAGAAGACTTTTAATATGTTTACACATTTTAACCGAGGGTATTAGATATATCTAGCAAACATTTTTAGATATAACTTTTTTAAATTAAATTTTATAGGAAAAAATTGGACAATTTTTAAAAAATTCATAATTAATTTTTAATAAAAAGACAAAACCATTCATTAAAGTGTTATTGATAGAACTCAAACTACCGTAAAAATGTTATTCATGAGAAATGTGTAGTTTGAGAAAAAGGTACATAAACTTACGCAATTTAATATGGGTTCCTATGGACGTGCCGCCGCCCCCCTTAAAATTTGCACCATCGTTACCGCGATGAGTTTCAGCTTATTTTGTCAAAGAAAATTTTTTCCGCACACTCAATTACTATAACTGAGTAAGATTATCTAGTGTTACACAAGAGATAATAGGAACGTCACCACACGTCAGTACACATCACCACACAAACTGATTGCAATGTTTCGAAAAGTACAGGAAACTGAAAAGGGACACGCGATAGATTCCATAACATTCAAGCTCACTCAAATGAAAGACAGCCGCCTTCTGTACTTTAAAAATAATCATTCAGTTGTAATAACTTTTTTCTATTTTAATCCAAGTGTTTGCAAAACTAAATTAATCAGTTTCTTGATAATCTCAAAAGCCTGTAAAAATTCTTGCATTAAAGTAAGCATTTACTTTTCTTATTTAATGAACCTACTTTCGGGAAAGTATTCGGTTTGCAAACTTCGTGGATCGAAAGAAATAATTATAGGTCTCGCTTGTCGGAGCTTTAAATCCTAGCAATTTTGCTAGGAACATCACAATTACGAAAAACCTTTTATTCAATGTTTAATTAAAAAACTATAAATTCTGACGAGGGAATAAATTTACTTATGTATTTGAATGGAAAGTTCTTAGTTACGTCCTTTTCCCATCCCCCATGACAAACTACACAACATAAAATACACGAAGCACAAAGTTAACAAAAATATGTATCCGACATGATGTTGCTAGATCGAATTAAGTTTCCTGATACAAATAGAAATACATAAGAGGTGGCCAAAACAGTGACCCCAGACATTGCCCAACAATGGAAAGAACTCAGGATGGTACAGGTGATGTAATCTTGTTTTAGGAAAATTGTAGGATGTGAATAATTCTGTTGCTTTCAAAAGTATAGTCATGGCTATTTAGAGAGAGAAAGTTATATTAACATTGCACTATATAAAGCAACACGAGGGCTATTGGAAAGTGACCTCGTCATTTTGAAACTCGATCAAGTGACGAAGACGACAACATATGTATCTGGCACTCCTTCTACAAAGTACCACACTACGCCAACGGGAAGATTTTGAGATTCGACAGATTTAACGTGCTTGTCTCCTCCACAATTCAGGTCTTTAGAGGCACCAGAACTCGAACCCCGACACGCTGGCAATGAATTCGTGACCATTATAGTCGCGGTCATAAGTACAAATCATAAGAGCTACATTAATTTATAACAAAATTGCAGAGACTGAAGATAACCACTAATACAATTTTAATTATTGTCTTCCAACATTAGTCCATATTTTGCATGAAATTTTCAATTTTTGGTTAATGTGTAACAACTCTATACCCTTAAGTCGAATTTGACAATGATAAAATGTAAAAGCTTAATAACTGGCAACCAAAGGAATTCATTTTCAGCCCAGTTGTCTAAAGCGCATGAGACGTGGACATCCACTGATAGGTAAATTATACGGCTCAAACCTACCTTTTAACACTAGGTAAGCGATCACGGCCAAAGTCGTTAACTCAGGAACTGAACACTAGTTGACACACAGAACATTACAGTCCGAAATTATTGGTTAAACATACCTACATGGAGAGTTTAAGGTACACACTCATAAATCAGAACTAGTGGTATAAAATGACTGCAGTACACGCAGACACACATGAGCCAAATGGAGCCTCCATTTCAACCAGATTGCCGATGACGTGAACGGAAACATTTCGAATGACAAGATATTATATATATTTGCAATAATGATTATAAAAAAAATCTGTCTCTCAAAAGCGAAGACTTTTCCACTAGCAGGGATAACTAGATTCTTTCTACTGTAAATCGAAACTAGCAGTGCGCCTAATAATTGATTTGGGAGAAATACTTAGTGAGTTGTTTATAGCGTACGTCTGCGGAGATCGAGCCTTAAACACTTCAGTGGGTGCGGTAACTGATACCATGGTCGTGCACGGCGTTGTTTCTATCGAGGAAGGGGTGGGTTCGAGTCCTAGAGCCACCAAACACCCCTTGTGAGAGCTCGTTAATCATGGCTGGTTTAACAGAGCTGATCATATCAGATTCAAAGTTCTCACGTTGGTTTGATATGGAGAGTGAGTGAGAGTTATAGCAACGTAGCACTATAAAGCAACACGAGAGCTATTGGTGACGTCCTTTTGAGCCTCGGTCGAGGACGACATCGAAGCTAGCACGCCAAAGAGATAATTGTGATACAGGTCAGATTTAACGTGCGTCGGCCCCCTCTACTCGGCGAGTCTTCAGTGACACCAGGACTCGAACCCGGGCATGGTCTGGAAGCTTGGAGACACAAGTATCAGTTCAGGTATCATACTGATCGTTTGATCAACGCTCAAAATTACGAAGTCGCGAATAACCCTCGAGTTGATTCGAAGAGCTATATTGATAAAAACAACCAACCTTAAATGATTTAAAAAATATACAAAATTTTTACAAAATATTGCAACAAGCACGAAGCATTTTGCTTATGATCAATATGCCTTAATATCCCATTCGAAAACACCTCATTACACTACTTAGAAATACTTAGAGCTTATTCCACGTGGCTGCGGTGGTCCAGCGGTCAAGTTAACAGATTCGTGGCCGGTGTGTCATGAGCTCGAGCCTGGAACCGCCGAAGACCCGCCGTGTAGAGGAGGGGACGATGTACGTTAAATCTGTCGAGGTGCTGGCTCGGGTGTCACTTGACTATGGTTCATCGTCCATAGCTCTTGAGTATAGCTGAATAGTGCGACTTTAATATTCCCTCGCATACTCAGCTTATTCTGTTCATTTCTAAAAGAGAGGGGAGATCCTTTTGTAATAAAATAAGCGTCATATAAAGTTTTCATTCGCAGTGAGAGTCAAGAATGAAATGTGATTGGTAAATAGTCGAACTGGAATTGCTCGTTTGCTCCAGAAATAAATTCGAGAAATAAAAAATAGACACACATAAAGCAAAAGGTCACGATCCCATAACACAAATGGGTGCTCATCAACACTCCCTCGGCCGCCTTCACCGAGTGATTCCCATGATGGATTAGATTTCAAACAATACGAATGTAAATTAGAACGAATTCACTCCTCTGCCGTCGCAATTCATTCGTTCCATGCGCATCCAAAAAAAAGGGGAGGGGGATAAATGAAAACAAAACATTTTAGAACCGGGTTGTTATTCTAATGGCACTTACGGACAACGAGGAAGTCGGCGAATTTTCAGAAAAAGAGAGAGAAATAATAATGAAGACCTCTTATTTGAAAATGTTCCAATCACGTCTGCGAAAACAATCTAATGGAGAGCGGGAGTGCCAAGGATGGCTTCAGTAATTTTTCGCAGGGGAACTGCAATGCACCGCAGGATGTCGCTCGCTCTAATCAGGAAGTAGACTGTGAATTGGATGGATGCACCAGGAGGGGACGCTAATAGAAGGGTGAGCGCACCAAATTCACCCTTCCGCAAATCGAATATTCAACCTTTTATGCTGTAACTTTTTTTTCTTTCTGTGCATTGCAAATTCTCTTATTCAAACCACATTCATTCTTACATGAGGGAATTGCATTTTTTTTAAACTAAAGAAAAATCTTTTGCATATGAAAATCGCTCACATATTATATTAATTGAATGTTGTCCGGCTGACTGTCTGCAGGACAGAAGGGTCCACCAGTGGAGTAACGGAGAATATTAGCCCCCAAACCTGCAAAGTCAGGTTTTGGGTCCCAAGCCCAAATACGTACTTGGCGTCCTCAGGCTTTGGGCCACCTAGAATCCTTGCTCCCCTCGCAATGCAGGAATGTACGCTACGCCACTGAGGGTCGCTAATCACAACCAATACGCTTAGTAGTTGGAGTCAGATGACAAGGTCGATTGATGAACAGACGCCCTCTCTTTCCCCATGAAATCCAATATTCTTCAGTAGTGATTAAGAAAGTTTTATTAACACCGCACTCGGAAGCAACTTGAAGGCTATTGGCGACGAACCTCGCCATTTTGAACTATGGCCATGTGACGAGGACGGCACCTAAGCTGGCACTCTTCTCTTCTAACTCCCACACCATACCAACGGGAGGACATTGAGCCTCAACAGATTTAACAAGCATTGGGCTTCCTCTACACAGCGAATTTTCAATGGCAATTGATTGATTGAATATTAACGTCGCACTGTTCAGCTACACGAGGACTTTTGGCGATTCACCACCTAATTTTGAACCATGAGTGACGTGGACGACACCTGAGCTGGCACCCCTCTCCTAACTACCACACCACACCAATGGGAGGACGTTTGAACTCGCAACAAATTTAACGTGTATCTCTCCCCTACACAGCGGGTCTGTGATGATATTGGGCTCAAACTCGTGACAAGCCAGCCACAATCCGATACCTATACCACTCGGCTACCGCGGCCACGAATTTTCAATGGCACAAGGCTCGTACTCATAAGCCGGCCACGAGCTCGTGACCGTAACCACTAGGCTACCGCGGCCACATTATGGATCTGGAGTATTGCTACTTGAATTTAGTTAGTGTTATCCAAGCTGAAACTAATAAATAATAAAAAAAATCTTTAGAAGATTAATTTGCCGTCTCTAAAGTGGCCGTGGTAGCTGAGTGGTCAAGGTATCGGATCGTGGCTGGCCTTGTCACGAGTTCGAGCCAAATATCACAGAAGACCCACCGTGTAAGGGAGCGATGCACGTTCAATCTGTCGAGAGCTCAAACATCCTCCCGTTGGTGTGGTGTGGTAGTTAAGAGAGGGAGGGGTGTCAGCTCAGGTGTCGTCCTCGTCACTTGATCATGGTTCAAAATTAAGTGGTCCGTCGCCAAAAGTTCTCGTGTAGCTGAACAGTGCGACGTTAATATTCACTCACTCACTTGCCGTCTCTAAGTGACAGTATATGGATAGTGTGTTCAAAAGATAGCGAAAGTTTTTGAAGAATGCGAAAAAGTTGGAACGGTTACGATTCTTTGAAAATTGTATACTGTAACATCGTCTTGTGGGTGAATTAATCAGCTCTAATTAACCGGATTTACCGTTTTTATTATTTCTTTCAAAACACATGACTATATTAATAATTTCCTTTACAATTAAAAATCACAACGGAAACTACAAGCAGCTTCGTCCATTTTACGTTCGAGACTCTTCTTCTCTCCTTCCCGCTCAAAGGCCAAAACAGTTCACAGCAGCGCCCTCTTTCTAGTCTATCGTGTGCTATGTGTCAGGCCTCCTAGTGTACTATGTGCCACACGCCGTTACAATACACTTCGCAATGAAATGAACATTTTTTTATCTTACATTATTCTTACGCAATTCTTGAGGATAAGATGGACCTAGAGATGTTTCGAATTCAAAGGTTTTGATAAACTTAATTTCGTCAGTAATTTTCAAGGTATTAAAATTTTTACACCACTCAATAAAATTCATAAAACATCATAAAGATGAAGAACTATATTGTACTATCCATCCTTATAGAAGCAAGTTTATCTGTATACAAGATGAAAAAGCAAAATATATTTCCCAGAAGAAAAAAAAGGTGTAAACTCAACGTTGACTTAGAAGCTGAATTAAAATATATCATGTAATTGAGCTATTTTTGAATCCGAAATGGCAGCGATTGCGCAACTCCATTATTTGTTGACCTCATAAGCAATTACATATGAATGCAATAAGCAGTCCCTTTCACAAATGCAACCCCATAATCGCAATTCTAAGCTAAAGATTGTTTCATTTCTTGTGACCCGTTTTGCATTCTTGCTGTTGCATGGTTAGATACCATGGAGGCTGAAACATTTCCATATCAATGGAATTACAGAAGATGCGGGCCCCGAAATTAACCGATTCCACGCGCGTGCTCTGGTGCAGCAACATTTGTTCTGAAAGAACGACATTAAATACCGCGAAGAACAGATCGCGAAATAATTCTCGAATTCGGGGAGGGATAAATTAATGTTTCTCTCTCCAATTGTAATGTTTGAAACGTGATTCTTCTTTCTCAATTCGTGCGCATGCAGATTCTTTCAAGGCTGTCGAGACAATGCGCCATCCCCCATTTCACTGTCAAGGTCAAGCAAAAATTCTCGGTTTCGTTCCTCTGACAAAACCTGGGGTCTCGGCGCTCTCCCACCATTGCACAAGAGATCCTTGAAATCCATTCCTTTGAAAAATTTCTGTTGGTAGTATTGTCGTGAAGTTTCTTACAGTCTCATTGCAGAAAAAAAAAGTGTTTTGTTCTTTTAACAATGCAACGATTGAAAAAAGAATATTTCTTCACATTCATTTCTGTTGGACTATTCGTAAGTAAATCGTATGTAGGGAAGAAAAAAATTCTTTTGAATTCCAAAGAGAAAACATTTTATTTAACTCATAAATTTAAAAGTTGCTAAATTTTATATTAAGAATTTTCTGATATTGTTTTTTTTTTTTTTTTGTATATTATTTTCAGAAAAATTCTTTAATTCTCAAAATTATTTAAACGAAATGAAAACTGATTTGTGGTGAGTGAACAGTATTCTTTTAGTTCACCAATCTAAACAATAAATAATGAATAATACCAATCTAAACAATGATCTGTTGTTGTTTTCAATGATAAACGTTTCTGAATGTCCATTGCTTCCTGACACAAAGGTTCTCTAACACCGCCATTTTGCTTCATAATGTTGATTCACGGTTAAATGACGAGGTCGACATCTGACTTGGTACCCTAGTCTCCTCTTCCACGCAAGGGAAACGTTGGAATAATTGCCATTCACTAATAGAATGATCTATTCTAGAAATAAAAGCACAGCTGTCTCAATTCTTGAAGAATGAAAAACATGTTTATAAATATAACTTTAAAACATTTTAATTTGGGGTTTGATTTAGAAGTGAGAATTTTTCTGTTTATTACACTGCAAACGCATGGAACACTTAAAATGCGCAAGTTTATTACAAAATTATTTTTTTACAAGAATAGCCAACGAATTGTCTAAAATATGTTTTCAAGCATTATAAAGAATAAATATTGCGTCTATTCTTGGATTGTACATAAAATTAATAAATGTTCAATAAACATAATTCCTTAGAGTATTTCTAACTAGAAAAGATATATTAAAAATTTTGAAAAGCAGAATATTTAAAAGTTTCACAGAAATCAAATAACTAAATCGAAATATTTATGTTATTTTCAGTTGAAGATAAATTGGTAACAATTTATTAGGCAACGTAATTTTCAATTTGATATTCATTACGTCGTACAATATTAACTTTTGTAATTTTAAATACATCTTTCATGAGTTTGATTTGCTAGTTCATAAGCGTCACACACTTTGAGACTACATGGTATTTATTGATCCATCTCTTCACGTGGTTCTTAAATTGTGGTCAACGGACCCCTTTGGGTTCCCCCTTTTACAGATTCTCCTCGTATGTGCCATCAGTTCAAGTGATCAATTTCAATACATTACCAAAGGCTTCCTTTGTACATTGTAAATCCTCCTTCATGTTGGACAGCCAAAAAGAGATCCTTTTACTTAAAATCTGTGCAGGAATTTCTGAAGGCACATTTTTGTTCTTTTTTATGCCAAAATACAAAAATCTCTTTCGATTGAGTACATTACATGTTTCCATTAATTATGAGTCATATTTAGATGCTTATTGTGCAAAGACCGTTCTCTTAGCTCTGTTCACCCGAGAGATGAATGGATTCTTGAGGGCGACTCGGGCACGATAGTCATCCGTTTTCAGTTCTCGTCAAATTGCAGTTAAAGTCACACTTTTTTGCAATGTCTCAGCAACTCCTTTAGCTGTATGTCAAGTTGTGGGTTTATTTTTGTAGAGCGTATTACAAAGCAAGACTCTCGAGGTGTCACTGCAGACGGATCTTGGCTTGGTCGTTAAAATTTTAGCTGATTTGTAGTTTATGAACACTTTTTGAATCAATGAATGTCTCCTATTAACAGTTTCACAATTGCTTAAAAAATTTCCCTCTTTTCTGAAAATCTATGATGAGTTTTCTGTCAATGTATCGATCTCTTTTCTGTTACCTGCCATGGAATCAAACTAGCTTTCAAATCTTAAATCCTAAATAAATCGTAAAAGAAGCTTATAATTAATTAAAAACACGATTTAGTGCAACTATTTTACAATAAAATGACTTTCAAAGCTCTATTTCGTAAATGTACGCATACTTTTAGTGCGGGTGGTTGGTGATTATTTGGTGGTCATTCTTATTTTTTCATGTTAAGGTGAAATTTGTTGCTGTTGAATAAGGAAATTCATAAGAATCCATGACACGTATGTTGATTTTCTGAAGCGAGACTTATATAGTAATTATAGCATAAATATGTAAAATGATTGCCTGTACGCAGACTTTCGGAGGTAAGTGTACAGGGGGGGATGTGAGGTGAGTGTAGGGTTTAATGGCGCAAGAGCCAATTTTGGCTATGCTGCGCCAAACATTTCTTATAAAACAAAGTGTTTTATAAAATATGTAAAAATCATGACAATACATTTTTAAAAAGTTAAAATTTCAAATCACTTTAATTCATTAAAAACGGTTTTAAGAAACAAAAATTTGGTGGGGAATTCCCCCACCAAGTCACACACACACACAAACCATATCTTAAAATAAAAGCATTGAAAAAGACGAATGTTAGTTTAAAACAAAGTTAGACAATATATGTTATTAAAAAAAAATTAGCCTTTACTGTTCCTGTATCGGGATGGAGTTAACGAGCGTAAATATCCTTTAGGAAAATTTGAAGGATCTTCTTCAATGGGGAATTTTCCCGCAGGATCTGGCTCAACTTCCTCCTCCTCTACGTCATAAGTTATATCTTCGTCATCGGTTGTTAATTCTTTAGGTGCTGACTTTCTAGGTCTATGTGGAGCCATTTTTATTTCAATTTCTGCTTTCTGTATTTTTGGACGCTTTCTTCTATTTCTTGAATTTCGTTTTACACACTGTGGAATTTCAGGTGCATTAGAATGTTCACTATGGGATGTAGTAGGAACAGATTCTGGTAAGGGAACTAATGGTTGAATTTCAGTTGAAAGCGCAGCAACTTTATTAGAAGTTGTAAGAGGGCGGGTTTCAGCTGATAAAGATGAGGCAGAGGTATTCAGGGTATTGTCAGGGGCAGCAGCAGAAGAAATGGGTCCAGGTAACCGAGATTCAATTTGTGTGGCTGGTTTTATTGAAGATGCGGAGGGCAAGATATTTGCCTGAGTGGTATACGACGATGTGGAAACGGAAGGAATAGAAGGAGATGCATTTGGCTGAGGTACGGATAATAGAGGTTTAAGTAACTAAAGGTGGGCACTTGACCTAAGTAATATTTTCATCTGTTTGTGTTGTACTGGTAGCAATGGTGGGTTTGGTAACTTGAGCGCAAGTTTGGGATAACTGCGGGGCAATTAATTTTCGGGCTTCAAGGTATGATATATTTCTATTGGTTTTAATGGTTTGAATTTCCTTTTCAGTTTTCCATTTAGGACAAAGTTTTGAGTCGGAGGAATGAGGCTGTGAACAATTGACGCATTTCTGCTCCAGACTGCAATCTGTGGAAGCATGTCCAACAGATGCGCATCTAGAGCACGTCAATTGCCCACGGCAGGAAGTTTGTGAGTGTCCGAACCTCTGGCATTTGAAACAGCGCAGAGGGTTTGGTATGTAGGGACGGATCTTACAGTTCAAGTAACCTGCTTTTATTGTAGACCGAAGTTTAGGGCTATTGAATGTTAGTATTAAATGTTTTGTAGGAATAATTATTGCATCATTTTTATTGTGATCCTTCTGACCTGAATAACACCCTGACTGGAGAAACCCTCAAGGATTTCCGCTTCAGGGGTGGTCAACAGGTCAGGGTTCAGAAATAACACCACGGGAAGAATTCAGGGTTTTGCGAGGACTTATTGTAACCGTACAATCGAGAAAAAGTTTGGCAAGTAAAAAAGACTTAGTTTGTAGAGCAGAACTTGTTTCGATTAGTAAATCACCGGATCGTAAGCGTTTTACAGATTTAGGTTCGCCACCTATTTCAATTAATGCTTTGTGGATAGCGAATGGCGATTTTTTGGACATATCATGGTTTGTTAAAGACACCAATAAAAATCTTGAATTAGCAACAATTTCATCAATGTTAGTTTTGGGTAAAACAAGGCCTTTACCCGGGCACAGTAGACTTGGATCCATATGTACGCGCAAACATCTTCGTTCTGGCGTGCCTCCACCCACCACGGAGTCCAACAAGGGAGGCAGTGTGCCGGTCATCTGGCAAACACCAGGCACGGCGCTTACCTGGAGTACACCCAGAATATAATGCTACAGCATCAGGGCGAGGATCCAACGGGTAAACCCGACATCCCTTATCTGCAGCACTAACCCTATAGCTGTATCTCTTCGGGGACACCAAAGAGAGGTACCACCAGCCGACTGACAGGAGCGGGCTCACTCCTGCCATCCGTCTACAGTGAAGCGTGGGCCGAAGAGAACGTAGAGGTATGCCTAAGCCACAAACCTCCTTTATACGGGAGGAGCGTGAGCAAAGGGAACGCAAAGGATCCCCAGAACACCATTTTCCTCCTTACGGGACGCCGCACGCGGCAAACATGCGGGTTGACAAACCAACGGTGTTAGTGAAAAAAAATTAAAGCAACATTATCAAAATATACGAAAAAAAAACACAATTGAAAATGCAAATAAAAAAACACACAATAGAAAATGCAAACCAAAATATGTTAATAAAAAAATTGCAAGTTTTTTCATCAGAAAAAACTAAATTTGAACTATGTTCATTTTTTCATATAGGTCTGTAGTCTAGACGTGAAGAGAAGAAAAGGAGAAATTGGATGACGAGAAAGAGGGTCGAAAATAGAGAAGGATCACTAGGGTACCCCGGGTTCGTGAAGCCCGTGTTTACCAAAGATAGTAAACCCGTTGGGAAAAGGAAAAGATCACTAGGGCACGGGGTGTACAGGGGGGAGCGGCGAGGCGATCGAACATTCAAAATCGTTGGTTTGAGGTATTCGACTACCTTAGTAGCTGGAGAATTTGGAAAGCATCAAAGTGACTTAATTTATTTCATATTTTGACTCAGATCTTGATAAAAAAAAAAGCACATAAACAGTAGCTTCCTAAAAAAACAGTCTTGAAAATCCCAAGACACTATTTTAGTAAAAAAAAAAAATGCCGAAAAATTAGGGTACACTCAAACTACTTTGATATCAATAATAAAAATGTAACAATGAACGTCGTATCTGTGAGAGTTAACTCTTGTTGATAACGCACTCGAACTTTTTACACAAATATTACTACAAATCGAAATAACAATAGTGTGGGTTTCTTTAAAAATTTACGCTCATGTCAAAATGGTAAAAATTGTAAAATTTCGAGTTGCGACATATAAAATTAAAAAAAATTCTACTTAGTGAAAAAGAAATTTAAGCTAACGATTTACCTTGTCGAGTATTAATAATTTATTATCTATTAATAGTAGAGCGAGAAAATGTACAGAATTTTAGCATGCCAAGATTTCCAATACTTTAACAAAAAATTCTACAAATTTTGATAATTTGGTGAAAGTTATTTTTCTACGTATTTTAACATTGTGAAGGAATTTGAGGATCGCAAAATTTAAATCTAAGTGATTTTTAAAAAGCACTTTGTGTCACTAGAAAATAGATGCGAACAAATGCAAGCTTAAAAGAAAAACAAGCGATTGCTTTTGAACCTTCACGTCCGTGACACAGGACGCATCATTATTCGTTCTTCTACTGGGCTCAGCAAAAGAAATGTCTTCGTTGATATCAATTTTCCAACAGATCTGAAACCGAGACATAATGTCAGGAGACATTACCTAAAGCGAGTAATATCGCAATAGGTTCGATTACCGATACAAGCGATTCACGTCTATTCACCCCAAGGCTAACAAACTGAACTGGATACGTAAAGAATGGAGCAAAGAAAAAAGGAGCGACGACACCCGAGCCTATTAACCTACAGTCGCAAGACATCGCATTTTCTTGCTTTGAGGCTCGCGAAATCGTTCGGATAATTCGATCTGTTTAGTTCCAGCAGGATGTCACTCGAGCGAGTAACAACCCCACTTGCAGCTCATCCATGGAAGATGCCATCCGTGTGAAGTTCACACACAAAGAAGGATCCTGTGGAGAAAGAAGAAAAATTCACAACGCTGAAGACCGAATTCACAGGATTTGACACTTCCGACAGCACGTCCACGATTACCTACCGTCAGTTAGAGGCGTTTATTTTCCCCTTTTGTAAAAAGACGAGTCAACGTTTATACTTCTTCACTCACGTTGCAAATATACCAAGTAATGCTGTTGTTGACTCTATTGGCAGTATTAATGGGATTCAACTTGGACAAAGTCTATTATTGTTGTCCCTTATACCCCTGATCGACAGTAACATCAGATCAAGGTCAACGAAATTCATCGCAGCAAAGGGCTACATTTACGCCTATAGTTGGCCGTAACTGTGAGCACCATGCAGGTGACAGTACGATTTTGCTCCATTCCATCCCAATTTTGAGAGAGAGCACACTGGGGTGGTCACAGGGGCCTTCCTCTTCTCTTTCTCTTCCACCAACCTCAAGAAAGGACTTGCGGCTCGACGGCTATTTAGAGTACCGCCATGCCGCGAAGGCACTATACATTTACTAACATCCATGCCTTCTCCGGGATTGGAACCCAAGCACAACGGCACAGCAGCCAGCGTCAATAACCACTATACCAGATGGGCGGCTGTGGACAAAGTCTAAATGTTTTAGTTATACACTTCGTGTCTTCTACAATATTTAAACTTGGGTAATATCCTTATCAGCCCGGTGGCTGAGTGGTAGTGTATCGTGCTTCCTCGCCACAGGTCCGGGATTCAAATCTTGGGCTGGGCAAGGTCGACTCAGTCTTTCATCCCTTCAGTGGGTCGATAGACGAGTACCAAGTTTGCTTGAGAACCAAACACTGGGGGTTGCGCGTCAGACTGACCGCCTGGACGGAACATCTACTCATGCACTCAGTTCCCAAGGTCATGAAAACTGAGATAGGCACAGTAGGCCTTGGCCGTCATGGGCTGTTGCGCCACTGAGTTTAGTTTATTTATCCTTGTTACTCGAGCGAGGTTCAGATTCTGAGGTCGCAGATACTCGCATGGCAAAGTATAATGTTAGTAAACAATCTGCAATTGTTTCACCTACATAACTAAAACATTCGTCAAACAGATTGCCCACTCTTGAGTGAGTGAGAGTTACATTAACGTTTCATTATGAAGAAATTCGAGCCTCGAGATTTTAAGTCTAGGTCAAGTGACGAGGACGACACCTGAGCCCACATCCCCTCTCTTAACCACCACTTCAAGCCAACGGGAGGACATTGAACCTCGACAAATTTAACGAGCATCGGCCTCCTCTACACGGTGGCCCACCCCTGAAGAGGCAAAATCTTTTCTTTTTGTCTATAAACGCAGAATGACTAAGTACTACTGCGACAAATGGAGAGAATGGACTTCAAACGTGTGCAGAAGTTCATTTTACCACTTTTTTTATTGGAATATACTTTTAGGATACACCCTTCACGTTTGTGAAAAATAAAGAAAATATAAAAATGTACTTGTGTATAATTCTTACTCTGCCAATCAAATGATTATCATTGATAGTAACATTGATTCAAGTTCTCTAAGATTATTATAAAATAAGTAAAAGAGTATTAAGCAAGGAGAAAAAAAAGATTTATGTGCCTGCAAGCTTCAGCTTATTCAATGAATAATAAAATTTAAGTTGCTTGAAAATAAATACAGTTGCATGAAAGAAACGAGACATTTCGTAAGGGCGAGCAAGGAAGCAAATGAATGAAATGTCAACTGTGGGAAAAGTTGATTCTGTATTGTATTGTAATCCATTTTTGAAGCACAATTCATCTTCTTAAATAGGATATCGTATGAGCAGATATATTCTTTTCAATCACCAAGTTTTCTAAAGTATTAATAATGTAAAAAACTGACTGAACGGATATGGCTTGAATACAGAACAGCTTAACTTCATTCCGAATTCTCAAACATAATTGTAAATAATGTTCTTTTTTACAAACTCTGTACCCATTTTTTGTTATGCTCTCTACCCGTTTCTGTATCTCAAACAAATATCCCTTAACTAATGCTGTTTAAATTGATTACTTTGAATACTTAAATGGAATGCATCGAAACAGTGCTGTTTTAAAAACTGTATACTTCTTTTATGTTTATTTCTGTTCCACAATAATGCATATTCAGAAAACAGTTTTAGTTATACCCTGCACATTATCCTCACACGATTCCAAATATCCATATTTATTCCAATTATGGAAGAAACAGAGAAATTTTAATTTGTAATTTTTCAAATTAACATTTTGAATATATACCGAGTATTTATATGAAAATGAGCATATAATATTTATATCACTCGAAAAAATTAGTTTCCATAGGTTGCACATAATGTTCTATAGCGCGTTATCTGTTTTAAAAATATTTTAACATACAATGTCCCACATTTTGAAATGTTAAGAACCTAACTGTCACCACATACTGTAAATATCTTTACTTATTTTCGCGTTCAAATGAACCGATTCTTTCTAAGTTCAATTTCTAAAGTAGTTTTGTATTTATCGGAAGATAGGATTCTCCTTATGTCTCACTCTATTAAACCAGCTCTTCAAAAGGGTGACACACCGATTATTCGAAGCTTACTTAGAGAAGTCATTAATATTGTTTTAATCTGTTTGAAAGCACAAATGATAAATATTAAAAAGCCGTTTAAAAATAAATAAAAATTTCAAAAAATCTGGAACACAAAATTCATATAGTTAAAAATAAATAAAAGAATTACCGAGTATTTACTGGGATTAAATGGAATAAAAATGTTTTGGCTTAGAATTCAAAGCTCTAATAAAAGATTATATATAATGAGATTTTATTTTATATTAATCCTAAACGTAATACACATAACACGCATTTATCTGCAATTTCTTCTCAAAATAAACTTTTTATTAAGGAATTAACCAGGCATATACTATAAAGATAATCCTATTAAAAATTAATTCAAAATATTCTGTTAATTTAAACACAATTATATAAGACAAAAATTATAACCCAAATTAACAAAACAAATACTTCTTGAAATATTTAAATAAAGGGATATTCTTCTTCAATGAATGTGGTAGAAATTAAAAAAAAAATATCAGTTACAATCAAAAATTGGAATAATTTTGTTTTCAGTTGTTTGTTATTTCATTTGAACAGAATTCTTTCTTTCTTTTGGTGTTTTTCTCGATTTTTATTCGGGGCTGCGGTAGCCCAGTGGTTAAGGTATCCAACCATGGCAGGCATGTCATGAGTTCGATCCCAGTACCACCAAAGACCCGCCGTGTAGGGCAGCGATGCACGTTAAATCTGTCGAGAGCTGAAACGTCCTCCCGTTGGTGTGGTGTGGTAGTTAGGAGAGGGGGTGCCAGCTCAGGTGTCACCTGACCATGGTTCAAAATTACGTGGTCCGTCGCCAAAAGCCCTCGTGTAGCTGAACAGTGCGACGTTAATATTAACTCACTCACTCGATTTTTATTCGACCCTATTGGTGAAAGTTTTCAGTTGAGGGGAAAGTGCAACAAAATCTTACCAAATTGAACATAAAAAACTGTTCAGAAGCCATTACTAGGAGGAAACAATAACCAATACTTCAGTAATCCACTGTTTGATTATAAAATATTCTTTTATGCATGAAGGAAAGGGACATAATTTATCGCTATTGATCACAGTCATGAAAAGTCAAGAGAAAGAACACATCTACAGATTTCGTAGTTTACCTTTGCTCAGCATTTTTTTTTTTTTTTTGCCCCATGATATTAATTATATTTCACTAAAACTATAAACTTTATATACGTGTAATTAACAAATAAAAATTTACAGTAGTAAAATAAAAATTTTCTTTCAGTGAAACAGATCGTTGGCCTCAAAATAAGAATTTGCGTATCGCTAGTATGAATTTCTAATAAAGTTACTTGAGCAGATTGCGTTCTCATTTCGGGTTTAAGATTAGCGTGATTAAGATTCAAAGGATTGAAATAATAAAATAGATTATTTGGAAGACATTTTTTCAAAACTCGCATATGTGTGATTATCTATAATTATATGTTGAGTGTGGGGTTTAATGGCGCAAGAGCCAATTTTGGCTAAACCTATATAATTAGATGAGGTTTGAAGTAATTAAAATTTGTTAGTTACAGGATAAAAAAAATTCGGTACAAAGATAAATAGAAAATATTTTAATGAGTTCCATAAACGAATCATAAAGTAATTTTTAAAAAATTGTAAGCGTTGCTCTTATTTTGGAATGTGCAAACTGACTTTGAACATGTACAAAATTAAGCTAAAAAAAGTTTAAAAACTAACTCAGTTTTGAAAATTTTAGTATATATATTATGTATTAAGTATATTATTTATGTCTGAAATTGATTTTAATTTTTTCAATGTTACAAATTTTTATTTTTTCAAAAAAACGCACAGCAATTTGATATTTTAAAGTTGACTGCAAATTACATGAAAAGTGGATGAATATCCTCGAAAATTTCAATTTAGAATAAATGTTTTCACACATCCTCAAAATTTATCTCATATTCAGCGTGAAAAGAGATTGGAAGATATAATCTTATTCCAGTATTTTTCTTTTTAAGGCTCAATTAAATATTTTAAGTGCAGTGCTTTAAATCATTTTAAAAACTATTTAAACAAGAACGCCATATTATAAGGTTTTATGCTTTAAATGTATTATTTTATTATAAATTTATATATATCATTTTATTACATTTAACATGCTTTTGTCGCTTAAAGTTATAAATTATAAAAGGAAACACACGATCTCTATTTTTTTTCCATTTGTTTGTGTGAAAAGGTAAATGTCTAGAAAATCGCCAAATGGAATTTAAAGCATAAGATTTTGGCTCATTCAACGATTTCTCTAAATTTTAAGCAAATTTCCAACTCATTTCTCTATAAAAAGAAAAATATCAGATATCTTCGCATATTAAAACAAATATTTATCTCATTTTGTATAATGTCTTACAAAAACTTCAAAATATTTCTTAATTTTTCTAAAAAACTTCGAATATATATATATATATATATCTTTTCCTTTTCAAAAGAATTAAAAAAATACTTCACATTTTGTTAATCATTCAAAAAAAAAATTTTTTTTTCTACGAAAATTATTCCTGCTGCTTAATTCCTTATCTGTATTATTTCAAAAAATAGATACTATTTTTTTTATCTCCGTGTGCTAAAAACTCAAACTCGCAAAAAAATGTTCGACTAGCCATCAATACGATCCAGGACATCTATTATGCGGTGTATTACAAAAAAATATTGTGCAGTGTAAATAAACATTTAAACTATCTGTAGACAGACAAAGTCAAAATTTTATTGCTTATTATTTAAAAAATATTTTAAACTACTTTGTAAATATTTCACAATTTGAAATTCTAATATTTTTTCCTTCAAGAAAGAAACTTAGAAAGGGTGACTTACATCTCAATTTATAGTTCTGGATTTAAAAGGAGCTGAGGAAAATCCAAGCAAAGAATTTCTTTGAAAAAAGAAAATCACCTCTGTGCAACTGGTTTTGATGAGTAATAGGAAACAAAAACAGCTGGTTAGAGCTTATTAAACAGTTATATAATGCAACATTATTTTCTAAGTAAAGATTTAAATGGTGGAATAAGGAAGCCTTGAAAGTGCGTCTAGTGTTATTGAAAGCCATTTAATAGCACAACTGCGGATATCGAAGCATGCTTTACGTTCCAACAAAGGATAAATGAGTACAAGAAATTTGGATGGCGCCAAGGATAAAGGAAATAAAAAGAATATTTACAAGTGGAGGGCTAATTACTTTCAAGGACGAATTAAAGCTTTAGTGTGCGATTAATTTTATTGTAAGCTGAAGGAACGAAAGAAAGAAAGAAATTAAATGAAAAGTATGGAAAAAATATAAATTTTCCCCGCAAGATTTTAGCCTTCAAGCCGGGTAGGGTCCACTCACCTGTTGTCAAATATGCCTGCTTTCACACGTAATGAACTTGATTTTCAAAAGTACTGTAAAATCCGGCGCGCGCCTATACTTTCAAGCCTTTTTTTTAATTTTGTGGTCTATTCGCCGTCAAACGCGCACCCCCTTTTTGACGAAGGAATCTGTAATGTACGTTTCAAAGCCACTTATTACCCCAGGAAAAAATAGTATTTCGAGAGAACTTTAAGTTCATACGGAATGACATTTCAACACTATTCCGATCTCTGTACAAGTATAATTTTTTCATCTTTGAAGCTATTATTTTTAGACCCGGCGTATAAGGCGCGCCCACATCAATTTCCATCTTATTTTTTCTATTCAAACTGTGCGTTATACGCCGGATTTTACGGTACGTTATGACAGCAGTCAATTTCCCTTATAATTCACATCGGATGAAAGCAAAACTAATACAGCAGTGTTTTATCAATCATTCGATGTATCATAGTAATTTAGTATGTCATCAGATACAAAAAGTATTGAAATAAAACTATTAACAGTATTACGACAGTTGTAAACTTGAGAAGATAGCATTTACATTTTTTACTCAAGAATACAAAGACAAGTTTACATAATTTACAGGTAAGTTCAAACATACAGTTCCAAATCACAGACAAGTATTCAACTTGTGAAAGCAGGAATTAAAAATTTCAAAATACCCTGGAATGAAAGATAAGCAAACATCAAAATAATACAGGGTTTTTGAAGGAAAGAGAAAAATAAACATTCAAATCTGCTTAGGAAGACAACATGTACAACAGTATCTCCAATACACACAGTACAGTTAGCACAAAATAGAAGAAAAAAATACAAACAGAAAATTTGCTTCAAAAACTCGGATGATACATCCGTTTGAACGACTCCACCATTTCCTGTTAATATTTTTTCCTTCTATTTTACATAAATGAATCACATTGATGATTGAGATTGCAGCAAAAACGATTAAAAATCATTTAAGGGGATACAAGTACGATTCAATCGACAAAAATTAGTCAAAATTCAAATTTTTTTAGCCTACATTATTCTTTATATACTTTTCTATAATCTCAGAATTAAAAACTCTAAACTTAAATAAAAAAAATAACACAGAATTATGATATCTTTATGTTCGTTTTTATTGACATCCCTACGGCAAATCAAAACTTTAAACTTATTTATATCAGAAAAATAAAATAACGAATTTGTCTTCATTTAAAATGCTAAGGCTTTTTTTCTATTGTGCCTGGATGCTTTGAATTTTTTTTACCTATTGCTAATAGTACATGTAACAAAAGTTGGTATGCATTTTCTAATCAAAGCAATAGTTTTTTTTTTAAATAGTTGAACTCGGAATTTATACATTTTTTGAGGAATTTTCAATAAACATTCATAAAAAATATTGTACGAATATCAATCATGTTATCGTGAAACCCAAACAAAATTTTGCTACACATAGCTTGTCGTACTTGTAAATCAAATTTCATGCGTGTACGTAAATTTCTGTAGGGGAGGAGTAGCATTTCAAAATCACTTCACCGCAAATTTCAAGTTTTTTTCCTTAAAACATTAAATGGTTGGCTTTTTATGAAATTGTGAGCACAAAATCTGTTTTACATCATACATGTACATAGGAGGCATTGAAAAAAATTTTGAAAATCCTTAAATTAAAAATCTTTGCGTAAATCGTACCATGTCTCCTTTTAAAAGAATTAATTGATCATGGATTGTAGAAGCAATCCTAATACAGGATTTTAATTTAAAATGAACGACGGTCCTCGTAATTCTGAGCCTCGATCGAGTGACGTAGATCACACATCAGAGCTGTCCCTCCCTCTCCTAACTTCCAAATCAAGCAAACGTGAGCACTTTGAGCCTCGAAGAATTAACGTGCATCAGCCTATCTACACAAGGGGTCTTCAGTGACTCAAATCTCGACAATACCCACCACGAGTTGGCGACCATGACCCCTCAACTCCATAAGGTCTAAAATCAAATTAGCTACATTAATCGCATCTGTTTTAAGCAGAATGTATTTCGAGACAATCAGATTTTTTAAAACAGTGGAAATATGTGGTAAATTATTTAAAATATCGATAGAATAAATTTAGAACCAGGTAAAATAGAAGAGTTTTTGCTCAATAAAGAAAACGGTATGTATGTATGTGTGGTTTTCTTATATATAGAGAGAGAGATCTTATAAAATTTTTATGCAATTTTTCTGACCGAATACTTAACGGTAAGAATTGCTTGAAAATGCATTATTATTTCCCAAGGATATATATATTTAAAGTTTTTAGCAGTATCTTTTAATATAAGAATATGTATAAAATTTGTAAACACACAATTCGAAGTAATCTTTACCAGGAAGTAGATGACAATATGTGTTCTATGCATTTGGGATTTTTATTCAAGCCTGCTCCATATACTTTTCAGCACATTTCTTTCCAATACCACGTTTCCTTTCCTTCAGTCAGTTTTCCACCGTCGCTTTCCTCCTAATAGTATGAAGCCCAGTGACTGAGGGGTTCCACTCCACAGGTTCAAACCCCGGGCTGGGCAAGGTTCACCCAGAATTTCATCCCTTCAGTGGGTCGATACATGAATACCAAGCTTGCTTGGGAAGTTAACATTGGGGGTTTCGCGTCAGACTGACCACCTGACCAGAACATCTGCTCATGCACCTCAGGGCCCAAGGTCGCGTAGACTGAGTTGAGCACAGTAGGCCTTCATGTTCATAGGCTGTCGCGCCACTGCGTTAGGTTTACATACATGTATGCAAGATTCCTTTCATACTTAATAAAAAAAAGTATGCATTGAATACTTATTGTAAAAAGAGAAAAATTTAAAAAGCAAATGAAACTGTATTGATGTAATTTTAATATATATAATTTTGAAACTCACGTATTCCTTTCAAATATCGACAGACAAAAGTAACGTGAATATAAACGTCGTATTGTTCAGCTACACGATGGTTTTTGTGTGGTGACGGACCTCGTTATTTTGAACCATAGTCAATGGACGAGGACGACATCCCCTCTCCTAACACCACACCAACGGAGGACATTTGAGCTCTCGACAGATTCAACGTGCATTTACATGGCGGATCTTTAGTGGTACTGGGCTCGAATTCGTGACAAGCCAGCCACGATCCGATACCTTGACCACTCGGCTACCGCGGCCACATCATTGCTTCGGGAAAAAGCTTTTAGCAATGAAATGGAAAAATATTGCAAATGTGAATATTATATTACCATTTAATTAAGAGGAATGTAATAACACTCTAAATAAATGCACTATACCTTCAAAGCTTTTTAAAATAAAGTTTTAAAACAATTTATGTTCAGATAAGATAAAAGAAATCTTAAATAATTGACAATACACAACTTGCCAACAAATCACCTTGAACCGATTTTTTTAAGAAATGCGATTCATTCTAAATGACATATCTCAGTTTCCCCAAAACTTAATTCCAGCTGGCAGTTGCGATATCGAATGTTTGTTTCTATGTAACTTTATTTTTATACGTCACTTCACCTTCAAGTTCACCGGAAAGAAAAAAAAAGGGGGGAATAATGAAAAAACGCAGAAAAAAGTAGAAAAGATGGCTGTGATCGAGCGTCGAAATTTCCCTGGGGATTTGTGACCCAGTGGCCTACACGTCAGGACGTGTTGTGTAAGAAACTCAGTGTCCTTGCCGGAAGACGCCGGTGAAGATGGCATGCCCTATGCATCAGAAAACAATTTAAAAAAACTTTTTTATATTAGGGGAAAACTTAATATTCTTACAATTAATATCATTTTAAGATCACGATTATTCGAAGTGTCTTTGTTGCTGAATCAGTCTTACAATATTAAAAATTTAAGGGGAAAAAATTCCTGATAACTGATACACATTTGTCCAAAAAAAAAAAGAATTCTTTCTGACGCAGCAAAAAATTTATCGCAGATTTAATAATTCAAAAATATTTATTAATAATTAAAGTTTGTTTTAATGCACTGTTGCTCGGGTCCTACACTCACTAAAATACCCGTTTCGAAGAAGAGCTGATGCACGTTCAATCTTTGTGGCTCAAAGTCATCACGTTGGCGTGATGTAGAAGTTGAGAGAAAAGTACCAGCTCAGGTGCCGTTCTCGTCATTTGACAATGGTTCAAAATGAAGAGGTCAGGTGCCCTTAAATCTCGTGCAATTTGACGCAGTAATGAATATCTTCACTTAGAAAGTCTTTTTAGTTATATATCCTGAAGCCTCTTCAATAACTCCCAGTTTTAAAGAAATACTGAAATTAAATACAACTTAACATTGAAACTAACTTAAAAAAATAAGCTTTCTCTCGACTTACAAAATCTGTGCCTACAAATTAAATTTGCCCCCGTAATCACCTTAATCTTATGAGCTACAATTTAAGTTTTAACGGCACTTGAGCACTTTAATTGTTTTCAGAGAAAATTTTAAAATCAGAAAAAGAAATTAGTTTATTTCTTAAAAGTTTAATTTTTTTATTATGTAATTATGAACATAATGTCATATATAACTTGAGCATAGTTTTAGAATCCTTTTTGAAAAGAAAGAAACTTGGTTTGAAGGAGACTTCTTTAATAGGAGGAGTGAGTGAATATGAACGTCACACTGTTGAGCTACACGAGGGCTTTTGACGACGGACCTCGTCATTTTGAACCATGGTCAAGTGACAAGGACGACACCTGAGCTGGCACCACCCTTTCCTAACTACCACACCAACGGCAGGACGTTTGAGCTTTCGACAGATTGAACGTGCATCGCTCCCCTACATGGCGGGTCTTTAGTACTACTGGGCTCGAACTCGTGATATGTCAGTGACAATCCCATCATACTTTGACCACTAGGCTACCGCGTCCACTCTAATAGGAGGGCGCGAAGCAGTATTTTTTTTTGTTTTGTTTTATGGTTAAGTATATTTTTATGGCAGTTATCAGACAAATCAACAAAGAAAAACTAAATGTTTAAAATAATAAACTTTAATAAATTCAAGTATATTTTTTTATGGCGAACAAATCAACTAGTTGTCAACTAATCTAAAAAAATGCTAATTTTTTTGGCACGTACGGTTTTGTCTCGAAGAACTGGAACTTGTAGTTTTTGTCTAATTGTAGCATTCTTTTATGATCCCGTATAAATGAATGGTTGATCGAAGAATATTTCACCAAGTGATTCCTGTGCTAGTCGAAGCAAAAAGGCCTAAAAAAAAGAATACTGACTCATTATAACAGCCTCCGAAAAAGGCTATGTTGAATGAAAAAGACAAAAAAATGTATTGTCAATAAAGAGGACCAAATTTCTAGTTAGGAGGCTGTCCAGGGTGAAATCTGTTTAAAAACATACGCAATTTTTTCGAAGAAAAAGAACTGAGTTTTTTACTTTTAAAGAAAAATTCACTTACGTACAAGAATTATTACACCTTTAATATTGAGGCAGTGTTTAAGGTGCAGAGCAAATATCAGCAGTATATTTACAACTCTTCACAGTTCCTTGAGAGAATAACTGATTTGCACATAATGGTACGACAACATTGTTTTTCTGTTATCGTGAGCCTTTGTCAGCCGCTTATCTGTTTTCATGAACAAAATACGTAAGTGGGAATACCTCGAGTCACATTTGATTCGCTGAGGGTCACATTTGATTCGCTGAGGACGATTAAGTTTTTTCAGATACGCTTTTTCTTCATGCACAGAGAAGATGAGACTGGAAATTTACAAGTGTCTCTCGTACTGCTTCTAAAAGGCCTGTGCACTTTTTTTTAAAGCGTATACGTTCTTTTTTTGGAAATATGGGAGCAATATGAATATGTTTATTGTTTGGATAGGTTGATTGACTGAATATTTAACGACGCACTGTTCAGCTATTCGAGGGCTTTTGACGACGGACCTCGTCCTTTTGAACCATGGTCAAATGACGAGGTTGACATCTGAGCTCTGGCACCTCCCTCTCCTAGCTACACACCACACCAACGAGAGGACATTTCAGCTCTCGACAGACAAAAACGTCCATCGCACCCCTACACGGAGGGTCTTCAGTGGTACTGTGCTCGAACTCATGACACACCGGCCACGAGTCCGTTACCTTGACCACTAGAGAGTGAATATTAACGTAACACTGTTCAGCTACACTAGGGCTTTTGGACTAGGCTACCGCGGCCTCCTTGTTTAGATAGGATTAAAGACTGCAACTTTGATTCCAGGAAATCGTGTAATTTTCCTTTTGAGCTATCTCGTGTTTCATTCTTAACAGTGGCGTAACGGAGAACATTTGGGCCCCCCCTGCAAAGTCAGGTGTTAGACCCCACGTTGAATTTTACAGAGGGTAGGCACTCGCGTCAGTCAGGCTTTGGGCCCTTTTAGAACCCTGCCCCCGCGATGCGAGGGTGCACGTTACGCCACTGATTCTTACATAATAAATAATTACATGAAATGGTTGTGTGAAATAAGTAGTATATTTTTTGGTACTCATTGAGAGTATTCATTTATACAGTCATTCTCAATGTCATTTCTTTAAATGAAACATAGCTATAAATAAAGAAAATAAATTTATTTTATTGGGTCCTATTCATGTTTCATTAGAGAAAATTTATAATTACTGCGCTTGATTAGATACACATTTGAACAATTTATGCACACTTAATTAAAAAAACTTTTCATATCACTACAATTATTGAGAAATTTTGTGCTGCATTCAAAAGAAAAAAATATAAATCAAACAAACATATACAAATTTTACCGAGATGAATTTCAAATATTTTCTTACAATTTTCATTTTTACATAAACGTAACAAGATGAATTTCCAATATTTTCTTACAATTTTCATTTTTACATAAACGTAACACAGTAGCCGATTAAAAAGACTTCAAACACCCAATTTAAGTGAAAAGGAATGAAAAAAAAAAAAAAACTGAACATAAGAAATTGAGAGATAAAATATTTTATCTAAAGTCGTTGCAAAATCTTTCATCTCCTAACATTACTATCTCGCAGTTGAAACCGCGATAACCAATTTTTCAAGGAAATAAGTTAATCCTTTTTGAAATAAACTGTCATCAGAATACTAAATTTTTTTTTAAGAAATGGTTCAGAAAACGGCAATAAAATCAATTTGGATTTCAACAGAACGGTGCAAGAGATCGAATATTTACCGAGTAACTGACGAGATAAGCGAAAGAAAATCCGCTTAATATAGCAAAAATCCGTCATAATCTGATTGGATAACTAGTTCTACAAACACGACGAAACGGTGTCATCAATATCGAAAGAGAACACAAAATAATCTGCATAAAAAAATGCTCCACATGATATCGAGAAAGTTCTGCCCTAAAGAGGCGGGCCTTCTTAGAGCAGGAAAAAGCTAGTTATTCAATCTCATTTCGCTGTAGGAAAGGGTTAAAATGCGACTCTTAGTTTCCTGAGTTCCAAGAACAATTTTAAATACAATATTGGTAGGTGTTAAATGTATTTCTCATTTTTCAAAACAATAGATGTCAAATAATTTTGCCTTTCAACTTAAATTATTAAAAGCAGTAAAATACTAACGATAATTTCTTTCATAAAGGGGTAAGAGTGTCGCCCAACCGGTATAGTGGCTAGCGACGCTGACTGCGGTGCCATAGGGACTGGGGTTCGAATCCCGGAGAAGACATGGATATTTGTAAATGTATAGTGCCTTTGCGGCATGGGGGTACTCTAAATAGCCGTCGAGCCGCAAGTCCTCTCGTGTGGTTGGTGGAATGGGTAGAGAGGTGGGAGGGCCCTGACCACCCCATGTGTTCTCCCTCAAAATTGGGGTGGAAACGAGCCAAATCGTATTGTCACCCGTATGGTGCTCAAAGCTACGGCTAACGACAGGCGTCAGTTAGCCCTTTGCCATAATGAATTTCGTGGGCCTCGATCTGACCTTTGCCGATCAGGTGGCATCAATAACAGGGGGAAGAGTTGAATTTAATTAAAATCACAAGTCACTAGTTTTTCATCGAAATGATATCTTAAATATATAATGGCTCTAATCTTTTAAATAACTGTTATATTTTTTAGATAGGGATGTGATCATCGCGGCGAGTGTTCATGGTCACGAATTCATGGCAGTTCATGGTCGAGTCACGGGTTAACTAAGGACCGTGGTAGCCGAGGTATCGGATCGTGGCTGGCCTTGGCACGAGTTCGAGCCCAGTACCACTTAAGACCCGCCGTGTAGGCCAGCAATGCACGTTCAATCTGTCGAGAGCTTAAACGTCCTCCCGTTGGTGTGGTAGTTAGGAGAGGGGGAGGGGGTGCCAGCTCAGGTGTCATCCACATCACTTGACCATGGTTCAAAATTACGTGGTCTGTCACCAAAAGCCCTCGTGTCGCTGAACAGTGCGACGTTAATATTCAGTCACTCACGGGTTAACTGAAGGCAAGCCGTGCAGAGGAATTGAAGCACGTTAAATCTGTCGAGGTTCAAACGTCCTCCCGTTGGCGAGTGAGTGAGTGAATATTAGTGGCTTTTGACGACGAACCTCGTAATTTTGAGCCATGCTCAAGTGACGAAGACATCCGAGCTGGCACCCCTCTCTCTTAACTACCACACCACACCAATTTGCATCGCTCCCCTACACGACGGGTCTTCAGTGGTACTGGGCTCGAACTTATTACACGCCAGCCAAGAGCCCGTTTCCTTGACCACTAGGCTACCTCGGCCACATCCTCCCGTTGGCATGGTGTGGAAGTTTAGAGAGTAATGTGCCATCTCGGGTGTCTCGTCACTTAACCGTGGTTCAGAATTTCGAGGTCCGATGCCAGCAGCCGTCGTTTTGCTTTGGAGAGAGAGTGGGAGGTTAATTAAAATCAAATCAAATTTAGATATGGTTAGAAAACGTTATAAAATGACATAGCCCTCATTCGGTTGCCATGGTTCCACATGAAAACTAACAAATATATTTGAAGTATCAAAACCTAATTAAAGACCTTCTGTAAGACGACGTGATAGCGATCAACTTTTACTAACGTAGTTCCAATTGAAGGCAGTACTAAATTTAACGCACTTTTTAAAATTATATAAATATACATAATGCGTATTAAGTTTCAAAATTATCGAAAATTAAAAGAGTTTCTTCGCGATAGTAATATTAACCTATAAAGAGACGAGCAAAAAAAAAGCTTAAAATATACTTTTCGAACATTTTATTTCAATTGTTTTTCGAATAGAAGTATTTGTAAATGATTTAGATTGAACACTTGGTGTTCATCAAGATTTGATATAACTGTGTTTTTATGAAAAATTACATCCAAGCCTTATCACATAATCAGAACACGAGTAAACGAAATCTGAAATTCAACTTTCATATATTTAATTAATAATCTTCATTTGAACAGTCTGAATTCACTTTAGATCCAAATTAAAATAAATAAAATTCTTCGGTTACAATTTACGTCTAATATATTGACTAATGATTTTCAAATGATATTAAAATGCCTTCCACGACACCGTCAGGAGATAAATATTAACGAATATCTTTTTAACAACCGAAATGAAAAGTCATTTCTTGTTTTTTTCTTTCCACAGTGTATTTTTCCTCTTCATCTGGTTTTGCCATCCGCAAAATTTATTTTTATCGGCGGTCCTTTCAGTAAGTTAACTGTCTGGCCGAAATAGGACGAGTCCGATGCGCTTCGAGGCCCAGTGGTCAGTCGGTTGTTTCCTCGTCGGAGAAAGGGTCAAACCTCCCTCTTCACTTTCGCTCGAAAAAATCAATCCCCATCCATTGATGAACAAATAGCGGAAATGATTTCCGACAAGGACTCTCTGATAAGATTTTAAAGGGATGAGCATTGTAAATAAACGTAATGCGAAATCAACTGTTCTTTAAAACAGCATCTATCCATTTTAAAACCGGTTAATTTTTTTCAAACATTAAAATAAATGGGACAATTCCCCCCGGCGTATAGAACCCGCTCCTATACTTTCAAGCTGTATTTTTGAAAGTTTTAGGTACATTCGTCGCATCCGTTTTTTTTTTTTTTTTTTTTTTTTAATGTTTTGAAGTAATTTGTTCGAGATATCCCAGGATTTTGAAAAAAAAACAAGTATACTTCTAGAACTACAATCCTCAAGTTCATTAGGTATGCCATTTCTTTTAAATAAACAGTATTCAGACCATGCAGAAGTCTAATTTTTTTAAAGCTCCTATCATTTTTGTTCTTTTGAAGCTATCACTTTTATGCCCGCCGTATAACGCACACCCGTACATTTCGATATCTGTTGTGTTAAAAGTGTGCATTATACGCCGCATTTTACGGCTCATACGGTATGGAATGGTATCGCTAACGGGTTCGAGACTTTTATTTCAACAAAATATATATAAAAAAAAATTCGAGGAACAATAGAAATCGCTGTTTATCCCATTCAACTCTATGAATGATGTAGAGTGGAAGTTTAAATACTTGGTAACCAGATCAAATGTCCTCTTCATCAAGGGACGGTTGTATGCAATGATACTGTTCACCAATAAAGAATTTTTATAGTCTGATTCCATGCAATATTTTAAGACTCATGGTGAAATAAAACTGCAAAAAGTCCATTAAAGTGCTATTGCACATTTTACGGGTGCAATAGATTCTAGGAGAAATGTAATGTTCCATGAATGGTATTGAATAAGAATCAGAGGCGTAGCTACCGCCGTATAAATGATACGCTCTCCCCCAAGCTACATGGGCCCCAACATGTGTAATTACAGTACCACTAACAGGGCTTTCTTTTCCAAAAAAGGGCCCCGAAAAAGTTTTGATACGGGCTCACTCAGAACTAGCTACGCCAGTGATAAGAATACTACAAAAGTATAGTTAATACTGACGATGTATAAACCAATACTGTAGAAAGTATTAAAGATCAGGACAAATTACAATGCAAGAAAAACTTTCCACATTAATCAGATTTATTTGAGAATTCACTCGAAGTAAAAGAATTAAAAGTTTTAGAGAAACTTTCACAAAATGTATTTCTTCGAACTCTATAACGTACTTTTTAAAAAAATAATTTTAAAAAATCAAATATGATGCTACTTACCCGTTCGTTATCAGAGTGGCGGTCATTTTCTAGTATCCCATATCCGCGAATTTCGTATCTACCTGGACTGAACGAGGCGGAAAAACTTTGAACGAAATTGAAGAGATGGCTATCATGCGTATCCAGCACGCTGGCAGGGTTGCCGCCGACCGATCATAAATATTCGCCAAGCGTGGCGCCAAGATCCGCTCTCTGACATCTCTTGGCGGGTTCTCATGATAAGGGTTAAGAAGAGAGATGCATTCTTATCAGTACAGAAATTTATTTCAGCACACGAAACGTCAGGGTTCTGTTAATTTTCTAAAATTGACCATTTTCAAAACTTAGCTCATCAGATAGATTTGAAAGGAGGAGGAAAGATATATTAGTACTAGACGAAATGTATGTATTTTTACTATTTCATTCATTCGATAGAATTTATATTTAGTTATAAAAATACTCGTTAAGTGTGTAAATTTTCATTGTATATGACACTATGAAATAGGAAAATCCTGACATTTTGTTTCGAATGAAAATATCTGCGAGAGCGGTTTCTAGACAAATATTGAAAGAGTCAAATCCATGAAAAGGTTTGAATAATTTCACTTTATCACCGCAATCTGAGTCATTTTTACATATTTCTAACCATTATATGAGAAAACTTTTAATGGTCAGATGCAAATGGATTGTTTATTTATTAATGTTGCATTCTAAAGCAACCTTCTGAACTATTGCCCAAAAGAGGAGGATGACAACCGAGCAGGCTTCCCACTCTCCAAACTTCCACACCACGCCCACGTAAGGACTTTAAGTCTCGTAGATTTAACGTAAAACCGTCCCTCTGCACAATAGGTGTTCAGTGGCACAAAGACTCGAACCTTTGACTCGACACGAGATCGCGACCACTCAGTTGTTGCAGGATAATGCTGGAAAGTTTAACAAGAAAAACTTTTAGGAGTTCAAAGTAATATAAGTAGTAATAATCACACACACACACACAGTTTAGGCAGTTAAACTCAGAAACGTATCAGCGTTCGTTCTCGTCACTTGACCCTGTGACCTATGTTCCACTAAAATTATTTTTTACTATAATATGTATTGTGGGACTGTGTGATAACTGTTTCCTATGAAAGCAGCTTATGATCCTTCTGTGTATTAATAGGTACTAACACATCACACTTTTCTAAGAACTGTGTGTTTGCCTCATTTCGAAGAAGAAAATAATTTTAACCACACTAGCTATAGTTCATAATCCTGCTACTTGAGGACTTAGACATCCAAACTCTGTTAATATCGATATATATTCTCTTTTTTTCAATTCCTACAATTAGTTCACACTCTCCCAATATATATATATATATATATATATATATATATATATATATATATATATATATATATATATATATATGTGGGAGACAACAAGGGGTCCAATACGCTTCTCTTATGGTTTATTTAACATTAAACAAAAATTAATTAAAAAGGTAGTTTTTACAGATAAGTTTGACGATGATATTCAGAAGGTAACGCCTGCTCGCGCACCTCTCGCGTTCTCCTTTCTCTCTCTTTCTCTGCTCTAATGTCCAAAAGTTTTTGTTTCAATTCAATGCGCCTGCGCGCGAAGACTTGTGTTTTGCTTTTGGCTGCATGCCACAACGGCCATTCTGACCGTACGCTGTCCGCAGCGGTACTTCCATGGAGACCAGAGGAGAATCTGAAACATACAAAAAAAAAAACGGAACAGACAAGGCCTATACGACAAATATACAAAGATTTAACATATCAAAATTTTGTTGAACTAGACAGTTTCTCCATCATGTGAAGGCACCTCTTCGACATCCGGAAGGTTCCACAGGAAAACACATTGTTTCACAGGCATAAGAACGTCTCTTTTAACAAGTTGATCTTTGGTTGAACGCATCGATATTTTCCTCTGTAGAGTTCTGGACGTCTGTTCAAAACGATTTCTCTTTTTCCTTCGCTTCCACTGCCAGGGCTCAAAAATTTTTCGGAGCAACACAAACCGTCGATGTTCACTCTTCATAGGTAAAGGGTTAGGTGAGCGGGAGATAAATTCCACGGAACTCGTTTTCATGGCACCATTGGCTTTCTTACACAATACTATATCAGAACATTTTTCTCTTACAATACTCAATTTTAACTTAGTACTCTTAATTTTATTACATTTATAATCCTTAATTAGAGAACTCGAATCATTTCTAGTATTAAAGTTTTTAACATGTGATAAATCATAACTAGAGTTTTCTATCACATTTGAAACAGAAACATTTGGAAAAGAAACACTTGAATTAAACTGAACACCCAAATCTGCACTCAAAGAGGATTCACTTTCACTTAATAAAACATCGCTCTTTGCGTGGCCTAGTTTCTCTATTTCAGAATATATACTGGGATGTATAATAAATTCTTCGGTCAAGGTCGGTGATATTGCCGTTCTCACACTTAAGCTAGAGAGTGTTGATTAAGAGAAATATTTATGGGTTTAACTTCTACCATACGCTGTTCGCCAAAACATGAACTTAATGTTATGATCTCTTCGGAAGGTGTTTGCACTCTAATTAGTGAGGAATTTAAAACTGGGATCTGGCAACCTGAATCAATCAAAGCTGTTACGGGCTGATTTTCCACAAAAATGTTTACGTATTGAAGATTTGCGCATTCATCGCTATTTTGTTTTTCGCTCTCGACTTTCAAAGTATTCACGTTTATTTTATTATGGATGTGATCATTAGATTCTTTAGGTTTAAAACGCTTCTCACAGTCTCTTGCGCAATGAGATGAATCACCGCATATAAAGCAATTTTTATTTTCTCTTTCAAGATATTGGGGATAGTTCTCTTTAACCTTTGGTTTAAAGTTTTGTGATCTATTTTTAAAGGGGTCTTGGGTATATCCATAAGTAATAGGAATTTCTTTATGTGATCCGCTTCTAGATGAAATATAAATATCACACTCTTTAGCTAAATCAATAGGCCTAAACCAATCTTCTGCTTCTCGAATGCCAATATGAGTTGCAGTTTCCTTATTTAAAGTTTCAAATAATTTATCAGAAATTATAAGATCACATAGAGATTCAAAGGAATTAACTTTTCTTAACGAACAATAATATTGGAAGTTTGCCGTCAATCTTGCAGCAAATTGGATGTATGTCTCGCCTGATGATTTTACAGCATTTTTAAATGAGTTTAAACACTCGCGAGGGGTTAATTGAATTCTCTGAGTACTATAGATTTTAGTTTTTCATAGTCATTTAATTCCTCTTTAATATACAGTAAGACGTTATGAGCTCTTTCGCCCAGAAGATTTATTAAAATTTCAGATTTATATTCGTCATTTATTTTCTTGGTTAAAAATGCGCGTTCTAATGATTGGAAGAACAGATTAAAATTTTCAGATCTGGTGGGAACAGGAAGAGATAAAGTTTTTTATACTTTTTTATCATATTTTCTATGTTAGTTTCGAACTGTTTTTCTTCGACTTTAGCTGCAGGATTTAAACTTAATGCTTTATTTTTAGCCAATTGAAGTTCGATTTCTTTTTCTAATTTTGCTAACTGAAGTTTCGCGAGCTCAATTTTTTGTTCTGAAGTTACCTCTCTTTCGTTTTGCGATACTCTCTCATCTATACAGTTTTGAATTAAAGTTTTGCCGAAATCTGGATCACTTTCAAATGTACTACTGTTCTCAATTTTAGTCTTTAGTTTAACTATAGTGTCAGTACTCTCGACAGTACCGTCTAGCTCCTCAACAACTCTTATGAGATCCTCTTTAAGAGCGTTTTTATACATTTTAGAAAAATTTAGAAAGATCCTACCTTTTTTTTCTCTGGCTCCCTTGTTGCTCGCACGTACGATGTATCCAATAAAAACGTTGATTCCACTGATTTCACCTCTTCGCAGGTTATATCGTTAGATGAAAAATAGTTCTTGAAATTGTTCGAATTGACACCTCTTCGCAAGTGTTTGTGAGTGGTTCCAACCTCTACACAGGCGGAATTTTCGTCGATGGGTTTTCCAACCTCTACACAGGCGGAATATTTGTCGATGGTTCGTTGAAAAATACACCTCTACACAGGCTATTTTGTTATTTGTTCCGACCTCTACACAGGCGGAATATTTGTCGATGGTTCGTTGAAAAATACACCTCTACACAGGTTATTTTGTTATTTGTCCCGACCTCTACACAGGCGGGATGAAGTTGAAAAATTCAACCTCTACACAGGTTGAACGAAGTTTCCGAAAAATGGCGGAGCGTCTCCTTCACGGACGCTGTTGTTCATTGTCCAGACTTTGGTTCAAAATCGAAATTTTATCGATCCCGGCCGAGCCCCCCATAATTTGTGGGAGACAACAAGGGGTCCAATACGCTTCTCTTATGGTTTATTTAACATTAAACAAAAAATTAATTAAAAAGGTAGTTTTTACAGATAAGTTTGACGATGATATTCAGAAGGTAACGCCTGCTCGCGCACCTCTCGCGTTCTCCTTTTTCTCTCTTTCTCTGCTCTAATGTCCAAAAGTTTTTGTTTCAATTCAATGCGCCTGCGCGCGAAGACTTGTGTTTTGCTTTTGGCTGCATGCCATATATATATATATATATATATATATATATATATATATATATATATATATATATATATATATATATATATATATGGGAGTCCGAATAAATCTTCGAATAAAAATCAGACTCTTCAGAAGGCGGGATTTTAGATTGGCGAGGTGGCTTGTCTAGGGGTAAGTATTTAAGGGTGAGTGATGAATTAATTGAATCAAAGTCCTTTAAACACAGATACTTCATTTAAGTAAAAGAGAATTTATTTAAAGTTAAAGGGAAATATTTACAAAAAAAGATAATTACAAAGAGAAAGACATGCAGGAATTAGGTTAATTAAAAGTTGAGTTATACCTTTAGAAGACGGGGAAATTTAACCTTTCTCATTCTTGGACGTTAGGACTGGTGGTGCCGCGCAGGGTGCGAAAATGCGGTAAAGACGTGACGTGTTGAACAAGCAGTGGTTAGTAGGCCTCTGCCGAAAAATTATTCAAGCCGGAGCTACGAAAGCTCACTAGACGGCGCTGCTTCGGAATGCAGTAATAAATAAAATTGAGATTTATGGTCCTCTGAAAAGAATATGACTCAACCTTTTAACAAAATGTTACAAAGGGAAAATCCTACAAAATCACCCTATCCTGATAGAGCTGGTCTTTCAGCTCTTACAAAATGTTGAGAGCTAAAGTACTTTAAATATAAACTATTTCAAGTTACAACTATAAATTTGATGATTATTGGAATGTGGATGCAAAAAGACAAATAATACGATTCTTAAAGATAATAAAAATAAAATATTACAGATGAAAAGATGTATATCTAATATTCACAATTCCGGACCTAAAATAAAGCATATAAAAACAAAATATTCTATGTTGTGATCTACAATTAACTAAACCATAAAAAAAATCCTTCGCATCAATAGAAAGATAAAGAATAATACGAAAATATAATAAATGTTACCAGTGAATATAAAATGATTAATGGAAACGAGGGTTACCATAGAACATCTATTAATTTCTCAAGAGGGATATAATATGAGAAAAATTAAAAATAATTAAAAAAATTCAATCAAGCATAAAAATGTTTCATCAAATCAGCTGAGGTGGTGGTTGAGTTCGGTCCATCGTGCTGACTAACCTTTTCCACTTCATACCTATCCTTGGAATTAACTTTTGTTACTTTGTAAGGGCCTAAGAACTTTGGTCTTAGTTTCAGTCCAGCTCCAAATTGGGTTCTTTGGATGGCTACTAAATCACGTTCTTTGTATAACGAAGCTTTCTTTCTTCTTCTGTTATGTCTTTCTATTTTCAGACTGTAGGGTTTCGATGTTCTTTTGTGCATCGTTTCTTAAAAATTCGCGTTCTAGTAATTCTTTCGCCATTTCTTCTAGAAGTAAGTCTTTGATTAGGATGTCTTCCTTGTTACGCATTTTGATTCCCACTAATAGTTCGAATGGTGTCCATTTTGTACTGCGACTTATAGTACTATTTAGTATTCTCTGTAATCTGTCGACGTATTTGTACCATTTCGTTGAGTCGTCTAATGATAGTTTGGTGAGAACTGGAATCAAAGTTCGATGAATTCGTTCAACTTGTCCGTTTCCTCGAGGAACACCTGTTGCTATTTGTAGATGTTGAATGTTTTCTTCATTGCAGTAGTCGTTGAATAATTTTGAAGTGAACGCTGAACCTCTATCAGAGATAATTCTGATGGGATTACCAAACGTTTTCTGCTGTTTTAGTTTTTCGAGGGCACTTTCAGCAGACACAGTTTTGACGGGATATAGCCAAGTAAATTTGGTAAATGCGTCTACTACGGTGAAAATGTGTTGATAACTTTTGTTTGTGGAGGGTAAAGGACCAATGAAGTCAACATGGTACGTACTTAAAGGAATGCTTTCCTTAGAAATAGGATTCAAAAACCCTTCCTTTTTGCCAGTTTTCTTATTAGCTAAGATACATGGAACACAATTAACTATTACTTTTTTAACGACGTTGGATAAATTTGGGATAAAAAATTCCTTTTTCACAATTTCTTCTGTTTTTCCTACTGAGAAATGACCATTTTCGTGAATCAATTTAATTAGTTCAGCTTGCATTGCTTTAGGTGTTACAATTAATTCTCGACCATTTAAGTACTTGTAGAGTATACCATTTCGCTCAAAAATTATTCTGATTCTTGCTTCTCTAGAAGTGATTTCAATGTCTGATGTTGTCATCTTCCTCTTGTGCGTTTTTAAGCTTTGAAGTTAACGTATCATTGCATACCATCATTACGGGATATCGGCTAAGAGCATCAACGTGCTTCATACAACTTCCAGCTCTGTGCTCTATTTCATAATCGAATTCTTCTAATTGAAGCGCCCATCTGGCTATGCGAGTAATTAGCTCCTTTTTTTGCATAGTCTTCTGAAATGCTGAACAGTCAGTTACTATTTTAAAGTGTTGTCCTAAAAGATAAACACGAAACTTCTTTAATGCGTTGATAATTGCTAGTACCTCTAGTTCGTAACTGTCATACTTTTCTTCTGCTGTATTTGTCTTTTTCGACATGTAGTAAACGGGATGTAACTTTCCATCTTCTGCTTCTTGTAACAAAATTGCGCCGTACCCTTGTTTACAAGCGTCTGTATGCAGTTCTGTTTTTCTTCCATACTTGTAAAGGTGCAAGATTGCGCCTTCGGACATGATTTTCTTCAATTTTTCAAATGCTTCTTTTTGTTGAGTCCCGAAAAATAAAAAAGAGGTTTTCTTTTCTTGTTAAATCGCTAAGTGGTTTAAGCTATCTTTGAATAATCTTTGATGTACTTGCGGAACTATCCAGTTAAACCAAGAAAACTTTGTACTTGTTTTATTGTTGTTGGTTCTGGAAATTTTCGGTCAACTAGTGTCTTCGTGGGAGATGGTTTAATAGTTCCACTTTCTACAATGTGACCTAGAAATTCAATTTCTTTTTTGAGAATTGGCACTTCTTGAACTTAATTTCTAATCCGTATTTCTTTGCGACTTCAAAAATAATTTTAAGTTTTTCGAGACCTTCCTATTCGTTTTTCGCTGGAATGACGAGATCATCTAAATAACTGATTACAATTCCTTTCCGAGTAAGATCTCTAAATATACTTGATACGTAGCGTTGGAAAACTCCTGGACTTGTGCTTAGTCCAAAAGGAACTTTGTTGAATTCAAATTGTCCATCTGGGACGATAAAGGATGTATACTTTCTACAATCTTCGTCAACATCGACGTGAAAGGAACCATTGTGTAAATCTAATGTAGAATATACCTTTGCTTCTTGCAAAGTGTCTAAAACATCTTCCATGATAGGTAACGGAAATTTATCTTTCACAAGCTTCTGATTCAATTTTCTGTAGTCAATTCACATTCTCGAAGATCCATCTTTCTTTTTTACCATTACAATTGGACTTGCATGTTTCGAAGAACTCGGACGTATAATGCCTTCGTTGAGCCATTCTTCTATCTGTTTGTTTACTTCTTGTCTTTCTGTGAAAGCTAGTCGACGAGGGGGTTGACAGACTGGTTCTTCGTCTTCTAGAATAATTCTCATTGTGGCGTCGGTAGATGCTGTTTTTTCTGGCTTGTAGTCTTCAATTAACTTTTCAAGTTCCTTCTTGATTTGACGATTTTCAACATGACGTAGGTCTAGTTCTTCTTGAAGATTTTCAGCAGATATTTGCATAAGCTGTGCATGATTCTCATATTTGTTGAATTTAACTCCTTCTTAAGTAAAACTTATCGATGCTTGTTCCAAAATATCTGATCCAATAACTGCTTCGAATTTTAATTTATCAGTAGGTACAACATGCCAAGTTAACGAGTAATTTTCATCATCTATTTTGAACTTATGTTCAAAGGAACCGATAGTTGTCACTTGTGCTTCACCAATACCTGTGAGAAGCATCTTGTTCTTCGATAATTTTGTTGGATCCATTACTCTTCTGCTCGTGTTTTCTCGAAGCAAACTTACGGTACTACCACTGTCTATGAGCGCCGTGATTTTTTTTCACCTTTCCAAAAAATATCTCTTTAGTACGTAAACCTTCCTTAACGATGAGTGTGCAAGTTTCTTTTGGAGGTTCTTTGAATTTCTGCGATTTTGAATAGTTCGTCTGAGCATATATGCTTGGAAGCATTGTGATTTGAGTGTTTCTCGTAATTTTTGTTGTAATACCCTTTCTGCGCGCTGCCTTGATATCTTTGAATAGATTCGTACTTGGTAACAGGGGCTTCGTAATGTTTGTTGTAATTCGTTGACGCTGGAAACTTCTTATCTTTCCTGTTATACTCGAATTTTCCTGGTGCTTCATACCTGCGATTCTTTTCTGTGAATTTGTATTCTTGTTTCTTCACAAATGGACTGCTAGATTTTTGTTTCAGAGTCCTTTTAAAGTCTTCGAATTCTTCTAGTTTTTCTGCTAATTGAACAGGGGAGTTCATATTTGCCCATTCATCAAGATAATATTCTTTAAATTCAAAAGGAGTTTTTCGTTTGAGTTGATCTGTTATGATTAGATCTGATAACTTGTTGAAAGTATCTATCTTCAATCCATCTATCCATCCGTTGAAGTAAGTGTTTAACTCATGGTAAAAATCAATCCATGTTCTTTCAGGTGCTTTTTGGCGAGTGACAAATAGTTGTCGAAACTTTTCTGGAGTTAGTTTAAAGCGTTTCAACAGTAAATCTAACGTGTTCGTAAGAGTTAGCTTTATCGTCAGGCTCTCTCGCTATGATGTGAGATACTTCCGTCGGTAACAAACCTAACAGATGAGAAACCAAGTTTTCTTGATCAATATTTAATCTCTGCGCTTGACGTTCAAATAATTTTAGATAAAGACTGATGTCTTCTTTCAAATCAAAACGATGTATAAACTTTGAAATTTCTTTGACGAGAAATTTAGTATCACTTTCTTTGGATGTACCAGCGCCTAATTGGATTCTTAACTTTTCCAACTCAAATTCATCTTTGCGTTTTTGCTCATCTAACCTCAATTGTTCGAAGCGTAATTTTTCTTCTCGTTCTTCAATGCGTAATTTTTCTTTTTGCTCTTCAATGCGTAAATTTTCTTCTCTGACTTTGCGATCCTCAACAATCGTTGAATGTATGTTTTTGGTCAGTTCTTCGTCATAATCTTCACTACCAATAATTAAATCTTTGAGTGTGGCGATGGTCATCGATTTATCGAATTTTAAATTTAATTCCGTGGCTAAGACAAATCTTCGCGTCAACCTTTGCCAAGATACGCCATTTTAAAATTTAAATTTATGTTTAGATAGTAACCAAAGAAATAAACAAAATTGTGTTACGCGTTCAAATAAAAACAATGATGTTGCTATTGGCAATTCTCGTTTGCATTTACAAAAATTCTCAAGTTAAAATGATATTGCATCAAAATACACTAAATATACATTGAAATATTCAAATTCTATTCATTTAGAAATATTTTAAACCAGTAACGTGTAAAGACAACTGTGCGAGCTAAAATACGTAATGCTTAATTTAAAGTAGTCAAATCATTAATTTCAACTAAAAACAAAACCTTTTTTTTTAATACCATTTGCTATATCAGTTATGTCATTTCGTTATAATAAATGAAAAAAGAATTTGAAAGAAAAAATAAATTAAAATATAAATCTTGTTTAGAAACTGTGATTAAATTTATTGTGATATGAAAAAGAATTTAGGAATATAAAATTCTTTGCTGAAAAAAGCAAACAAATAGAAGTTAGTCACTTAAAGAAAAATCTCATATTTTTTATTACACCAATAAAAATAAAATCTTTTAGGATCTCTTCAGAACATTCTAAGGATAAACACATGTTTCAATAGAAAGCATAATAATTCTGTCAAAAATGAACTCAAAATACTTATATATTTAATGATAAAACACACCATTAAAAATAAGATTATGCATGATCTTTCATCAATTTTAAAAAACATAGCATATTCTTTCAAAATATATTTCTGGAATACTCGTAAAAAATAATTAATTACTAACAGCTGCAAGAGAAATGTTACACTATATGAGTCATCGAAATTACGATTGCATCCAAACGGTAAATGTTTAGGAATGGAAAACATTTATCTCTTAGTTCAAGGTCGATGACGTAACCACCAAAGAAAATGAAAGCTTTTCGCACATACATGAAATGCAATTCGTTAATAAATGAGATACAAATAAAAAACTTGAATATTACGTACGACTTGCTTAATTTTTTAAAAGATATACTTGTAGAAAATTTTAATTGATACGATTTCTATACACAAATAGAAAAATAGTATTTCAGAAAAACACACATGATATTTAAAAATATAAATTACTTCATGAAATCAACTACAACAAGTTTCTCATGAGCAAATTGACGGTGGCTCACGTATTTTAGATTTTTTTCCTGTTGCAAGGAAAACGAAATAAAAAACAGTACACACCTGATACAGTTGACGACGTGTGATTAATTACTTGAAAACAAACTTCAAAGGCTCCTGGATGTGTTCACTGGACTTGAAATGGAGTTGTACACGGCAGAAAATAACGTGTTTTCGGCGAAGTTGCAAGATCTTGAGTTGTGACTTGTGACTCCGGGAGTCGTTTTATTCACCTAAATATTAGTATGTTATGAGAGGCAATTCGCGGATTTTCGATTCAGTCCGTTTGTAAATTAGACGTGCAGCCAAAAATGGGGGGTTAAAGAAGAGAGTTAGAAGGTTATCAACTTATTATTTAGAGAAGATTTTCGAAATCAAATCCCAGGCGATCCCCCAATTATTTCTGTGGGAGTCCGAATAAATCTTCGAATAAAAATCAGACTCTTCAGAAGGCGGGATTTTAGATTGGCGAGGTGGTTTGTCTAGGGGTAAGTATTTAAGGGTGAGTGATGAATTAAATGAATCTAAGTCATTTAAACACAAATACTTCGTGTAAGTAAAAAAGAGAATTTATTTAAAGTTAAAGGAAAATATTTACAAAAAAAGATAATTACAAAGAGAAAGACATGCAGGAATTAGGTTAATTAAAAGTTGAGTTATACCTTTAGAAGACGGGGAAATTTAACCTTTCTCATTCTTGGACGTTAGGACTGGTGGTGCCGCGCAGGGCGCGAAAATGCGGTAAAGACGTGACGTGTTGGACAAGCAGTGGTTAGTAGGCCTCTGCCGAAAAATTATTCAAGCCGGAGCTACGAAAGCTCACTAGATGGCGCTGCTTCGGAATGCAGTAATAAATAAAATTGAGATTTATGGTCCTCTGAAAAGGATATGACTCAACCTTTTAACAAAAGGTTTCAAAGGGAAAATCCTACATATATATATATATATATATATATATATATATATACATGTTCAAATTTTCAATCGTTAATAAAATACTTTTTATTCATCCCCTCAAGTTCAAACACATTTTATAGTGAAAAACTTATAGTGGATGACGCTTGATGTTAATAAAGTTTTTTTCAAATATTAATTCATTTATTAAATTTTGTTAATGAATAAATAGTAACAAACAAATAATAATAGTCCAATACCCTATATAAAAAGGAAAATCGCTCTTTGTGTCCCTCTTTGTGTGATAGCACGTTGAGGCTCTAATCCAAAGGTCGTGGGCTCGAATCTTACTTGGGATGGCTTAATTTCTGAGAATGAGATTTATGAATGAATAAATAGTAATAATCAAAGTCCACACCTTACATTGAAAGGAAAATGAAAGATCGCTTTCTGTTTTGCCACTTAATACTTTAATTCTGTCATATGTATACCCACATTTATATGAATTGTAACTATTTAATAAAAAGTAACTAAAATAAAAATTTTCTTTGATGACCTACGTAGGAATTGACTTAATTTTTTTTTTTAATATTACTTGTTCTTTCTTTCATTTGCATCTTTGAAAAATTACTGCAGTAGATTATCTTATTGATATGACCATGTAAACAAATTAGTTACAATAACGACTTTCTCCATTTCTGAAATTCTGTTCCGAGACAAGTATAACATGGCAAATACATTTTCTTACTCCTTCATTCTTCAAAAGATACAAAGCTTAGTTAAAAGATGGTTCACTATTTTTATTTTTGTGTGTGTGCTCCTTTAATTTATAATCCACACCCTGAACAGTTACAACAGTCTAATAATTTTTCATTTTAATTTGATCTGATATGTACATATGGTCCACTATATTAGTGGTTCCTAAACCCCTGTCCGTGGACCAGTTCTGCTCCGTGGATCAAATGGTACCGGGACGACCAAGGAACATTAAATTACTTTTATTTTATTTACTATGGTGTATTTCTCTCGGGTTTCTGCGGGGGCTGCGGTAGCCCAGTGGTTAAGGTATCCAACCATGGCAGGCATGTCTCGAGCCCAGTACCACTAAAGACCCGCCGTGTAGGGCAGCGATGCACGTTAAATCTGTCGAGAGCTGAAACGTCCTCCCGTTGGTGTGGTGTGGTAGTTAGGAGAGAGGGGTGCCAGCTCAGGTGTCGTCCACGTCACTTGACCATGGTTCAAAATTACGTGGTCCGTCGCCAAAAGCCGTCGTGTAGCTGAGCAGTGCGACGTTAATATTAACTCACTCACTCGGGTTTCTGCGACTTTCCACGCAAATCAATTTATATTCCACATTATATCACTTTATATTCCTTTTTGGTGTACTTGTATTTTATTCTGAAGGCATATTAATTAAAATTATTAAATCAAAACAATCAAGATCCCCTCCACCAGTGGGCTGCAACTAAACGTTGACCGAGCTGTGGTGATTAAAAAGTTGGGTAACACTGCACTATATAGGATCTAATGCTGATGTATAGAAGTATAGCAATCAGTAGAATCGTGACCAAAATTCGAAAATATCTAGGTACAAAGCAGATACCGTGTGTTTCTATTTCAATTCATTATTGTTAATAAACGCCCATGGTTTTAATTAGTGAATTGTAAGAACACTCGTGACGGGTTTCGAATTCCGGTCTAATAACGAGAATAATGTCTGAGCCGGCCATATTAATATCCTGGCGACAAAAAAACTTGGATGGCCAGCTTGAAGCCCGTTTTACTTGCAAAATCTCTCATATGAATTTCGACTCGAACTCATAGCTTGATTTGAATATGCTCGGCCACGATCAAGATTGTGACCACAGTCTAAGACGGCTTTCATTTTCTAATCACGAAAATGCTCCTATTTTATTTGCCCTAATTTTCTGTCTGAGTCAATATTTTGGAAAATGTTGAATGTAAAGCAGAACTGAAAAATAAGGAAGTTGAAATCGATACAAATAACACTAGCAATGTTTTCGAGAGTTAGAATCTAAAATAAAACAACATGTCCATGTAGGCGTGGTTTAAAAGTGTCAACGAAGTGGATTTTTGAAACTAGCTTCAAGTAATTTCTTCACATTTCTCGTGAAATAAATATAATCTCATAAACAAATAAATATGGTATAAAAGTTGGTGGAGATTTATTAATCCCATCATTATGCTATGGATTACGACCATAGTAGCCTACTAGTCAAGGTCACGAACCCGTAGCTAGCGTGCCATGGGTTCGAGGCTTGTGCCGTTGAAGACCCACCATGTAGAGTGGGCCCCTGCACGTTAAATCTGTCGAGGCTCAAACGTCCTCCCGTTGGTGTGGCGTAAAATTTAGAAGAGGGGGTGCCATGGTTAGGTGTCACCCTTGACCACGGTTCAAAATGACGAGGTTCGTCGCCAATAGCCCTTGTGCAGCTGTATAGTGCGACGCGAATAGAACTCTTTGTGCCGTCGATCTGTAAACTTTCAGCTGTGGCGGGCCGCACAGTAGGACGTATTTAAAACAATTCGAGTCTCGCGATAACGTAAGCAGAGTTAGAGAATAAAGGTTAATAATATAGAGGTGTTAAAATGTTACTATATTTAACTTTGCATCATTAAAAAAATATTTCTTAACATCAAAATAAACAGCATAAAATGTAAATTTTCTTCAAGAAAAGTAAAATTATACAAATATTATGTATTTTTAAACATATGTTTTAAAATAAGAAAGACAACATAAAGTATAAGTATCTCTCTGCCTTCATTATAATTAAATGAAAAGATAAATAAAATTTTAAAGTGCACCTTGTACTTACACCGCTCTACTTTCATGTTAGGAAATCAGGTGTGTGACTTGTGACTTTCAATTTGACACAATTCCGAGCATTCAGTTATAAATAAATTTCTTTACGGACTCGAAATATTTTTCATATGAGGAAAGATTTTTTTATTACTTAGATCTATCGAACCAAAAGCGGCAAGCAGAGTACATGCAACTTTCTCTCTCCAACAATGACATTCCATAATTTACAAAATAGCTGTCAATTTACCTTTAGAGTAATCTTTCAGATTTTTTCACAATTCCGTAAATGTCCATAATTCTGAAGATGTCTGTCAAATAAGGTCCATTACAAATTTATCAACTTTCACATCCACTGAAAATTGACAAATTTGTAGAGTAGTGTGCCAATGAGAATCGTACCACGTGCCACATATGGCACGCATGCCATAGTTTGTCAACCCCTGCTGTAGATTCTCCCAAAATGAGTTTTCCCAGATGAACACTTATTATTTATCGGATGTGAAGAAGGTCGCTAATATAATTAGGTAAGGCGTTAAGCTGAAACTGAAAAGTAATTAACTTCAAGTATACATTTGAACACGTCTAAATAAACATTTCAATTTGTATGCTTGAGAAATGCTTGTATTTGAATATCATTGTTTCAGTAACTTTTATTAGAGGATTCCACGTCTGGACCCTTTAATAAAAGTTACATCTGGCAATTGTATTTTTTGTGACATTTATAGACGTAGGTATCACTATTCTTTTTTAAAACTCAAACACGAATATTCTGAATAACTGTCGCGATTACAATTAATCATAGGTTTCATATAAAAGCTGCTGCTGTGTTTCATTGCTGGTTTTATTAAGACATATTGAAAGTTTAAAAATGATAAATATGTGTGTAATAATTTCTATAACAAGAAGTTGTGAACAAAATTCTAATATTTAAAAGTATATTAGAAAAAACATCTTATTCATATACATTATTTATCAAAGAATAATACTTATATAGAAAAAGAGTATAATTTTTTTATAGAAAGCAGTAAAACTTATCTGCTTTATAAGTATTTGAGCTGTCTTACAAAATCTATAAAAGGCCGTATATAAAACTGTGTTGAAAAATTTCTCGAGGAAAAAAGTATTGGTCAGTATAAACAAATTTAGAGATATTCCTAAGCAAAAAAACTTTTTATGTAAAAAGTAAAACTCTTAAAACAATAGAAATAATTATCTTAAAAACAATCGACCGAAAAATAAAATTAAAGTTCTAGCTTTTAAAAGTTTGCTCCGATTCGAAGATGTTACACACACACATTTCCTCCGCCTCCCCGTCCAAACACTTTTTCGGCCGTTCTTTTAAAATAATTTCTTAGAACTGTTGCGCTACTAAAAAAATCCTGACGGATACCTTTCGTGATCGCTCAGGCGTTTCAAGAAAAAAAGAACTATGGTTTACTTTCACTTAAAAAGGGTGAAAAAATGAAAATGATCTCAACCAAAATAAAACGCGTCTGCTTATTTTGTAGATCTCAGATTCTATCACTCTATTTAGTGTTGTTTTTTTATGTGAAATGAGAGATCTTTCCAAGAACAGTGGTCTGGTCGAAGGGCAGGTCTTTGCACTCCGCAAAATATTCGGTGAAATTTCGCATTTTACTCAAAAGAACCGGCACTGATTGCCATTTAATATTGTTTTTTCTTTTGTAAAGGGTGTTTTTTTAGAGGTATAGAACTTTAAATTGCAATAAAACAACGATGTATTATTCGATTGACATGAATTTTTTTTTATTCGAAAGATAATCTTGTGGCATTACATTTTAAATATGATTTCTGGCATACGACTGCCACGGCTGGCTTGGATATAGTCCAATCTGGACGTCCAATTTTCGATGACTTTTTCCAACATTGGTGGCCGTATATCGACAATAACACGGCGAATGTTGTCTTCCAAATGGTCAAGCGTTTATCCGCATAGACCAAATGGTCAAGCTATGCGGCTTATCCGCATAGACCAATGACTTTACATAGCCCCACGGAAAATAATCTAGCGGTGTTAAATCACAAGATCTTGGAGGCCAATTCACAGGTCCAAAATGTGAAATTAGGCGGTCACCCAACGTGTCTTTCAATAAATCGATTGTGGCACGAGCTGTGTAACATGTTGCGCCGTCTTGTTGGAACCACAGCTCCTGGACATCATAATTGTTCAATTCAGGAATGAAAAAGTTAGTAATCATGGCTCTATATCGATCACCATTGACTGTAACGTTGTGGCCTTCATCGTTTTTGAAGAAGTACGGACCAATGATTCCACCAGGCCATAAAGCGCACCACACAGTCAGTTTTTCTGGATGTAACGGTGTTTCGGCATACACTTGTGGATTAGCTTCACTCCAAATGCGGCAGTTTTGTTTGTTGACGTAGCCATTCAACCAGAAGAGCGCTTCATCGCTAAACAAAAGTCACTTATGAAAATCGGGAACAACGGCAATGTCGTTTTGGACCCATTCGACGAATCTACGCCTTGCTTGATGATCGTTTCGATGAATTGCCAAACCAAACTGAGAATAAATCACTTGACAGCTGTTAGATCGGTCGCCATCTTGAAAAGTAATGCCAACTTAAACTTCTATACCTGGGGAAAAAACACTCTTTGCATATTATTCAGCGCTTTCTCCCGAAGACATTTTTGCTTCTGTAAATATAGAATTAAGAGAAGTAAAAATCTTCTGAATCCCCCCCCCTTTAATAAGTTTGCTAAATATCCCGAAAAAGGTTTGAAATTTGTTTCAAGCTGTTTAGATTTTGTTCTAGGCATAAACATTTTATTTATGTTACATGAAATTGGTTATAACTTTTGAGTAATTTTATTTGCATGTTCTCATTTGAGCTGGATGCGGTTTTTAAATAAATTACTTACGAAGTTCAAGCACTGTTTGAAAAACAAAATACTCAAAAACTAATTTAAAATGTTACACAATTCATTTATTTACGCTACTATATAAATAACATAGATTAAAGAATTGAAATAATAATTAAAATAAGTAACTGATTTGCTTGTCAGAAAAGCTATTGTATTATTTATTCAGGACTCTTTTTCTAGATTAGTAGGTTTTCTGTACCCGTACACAATTTTAGGATAAAGGAATGTGCTTAATTGTGTTTAATTTACAAATAAATAAATGAAATCCGAATGGTTTCATTAAAGAAAGATGAAAATATTCCCATTTTCTTTGAACGAAAACAGAAGGATGCATCGAATTTATTAAGAAAAAAAAATGTTCATAAGAATTAGTTTCATGAAAATCAACTCTAAAATTCTTTACTTTGACATAAAAAAATATAATCATATTCCTCAGCGTACATAAATATAAAAATTGATAGAACTACACGCATTTTTAATAATGATGCAAAAAATTCATTTAGAATGAAAAAGTTGTTTAAACAAATGAATCGAAATAATAACTGTTGTTCTTTTGTGAAATCACTTCTACTACGGTATCTTGGGACATCACATTTATTTATATACATACGAAAATATTGATCGCGGATACTGCACACAGCAAGTCTGACCCAAAAGCACACAGCGAACGGTCAGCTCGTCAACCCCGTAGAAGGAATGCGCGGGAGTGAAGGCGGGAAAAAGAGCGCGTGGGCGGATCATTCAGTTATCCTTCCGCCAGAAAAAATAGTTCACTCGCTTCACCCCAACAATAACTATATTTTACTATTATCAGCGTGTTCCATTTAGTTTCTACCAAATACACATTAAAAAAGAACTTGATAAGAAAAACTGTTTTTCATAACAAGAAAAATAATTTTTATACACCTTTGGACTACAAGGAATTTTTCTCAACCATATTTAAACATAACAAGTAATATAAAAAAAAATTAAAGTCAATTCCTACTTTAACTGCGTCATCTGTTGAAGCTAATTGTAACTTCGTCAGAGTGAGTGAATATTAACGTCGCACAGTGGGCATTTTCCCAATCTGGCACACGGAAAGTCCAAAAATGAAATTGCGTGAAATAAAACAACAACCCACAATTTATGGTCCTCTTGAGTTCCCTAGCCGTGTGGTAAACAGATTTTGTTAGTACGCGAATGGAAATCTTCAACAATTATCGGTTTAGATAGGGTTTGTTCTAGTTACAAGAAACACACACACACTGGCGAGAGTCTCCTTTGCAGTCTCAAGTTCTATCGTTTCGTCTGAAAAGTATTCTGCAGATTTTAGCGGGGTTTTTTTGAAAATAGATACCATGAGTAAGTAATTTCTTGATTTGACTTTCCAATTAGGTTCAAGTTCAATTAAAAATTGTAAAAAAACATAACATTTAGCACAGCATGTAACTCCTACTAACGTATGTCAGTTTTTTGTGCTTAATGGACTAGAACTTTTGGGATTGACACGGATTGATCACAGAAACACTTAAGACACATAGAATATATATAGACCTTTACTTTAATACCAAATTTAGCTGCTACTTCTTGCTATTTCGAAAGTTATGATTTTTTTTCAGCGTTGGCCGATGATATTACTCGGTGTGCCTTATTCAATGTGTGGAAGGAAGAGCAAGGCACTAGCGCAAAATTAATACTGTTTTTGAGCTTAGTTAGGACTACAATGGACTTTGATAAGTATGAGGACCAGCAGCATTTAAAATTTAGAAAAAATTTTTAAAATTTCTGCTCGTTTGTAGGGGAAAAATGGTTGAGGTGCCATAGAAATGATAAGTTCTTCTCCAAGTCGAATGATGCGTGGTTGTCGGGGGAGTATACTATATTTTATTATTTTTAAGGAAAATATATAGTTAATATTTTAGTGTGGTATTTTATATTTATTTAAGCTTATAATAATTATTTTTTCAGAATTATAAACTTTAAAATGCTTTTCTCAGTTTGTGTTTTTTTGCATTCAAAATACTACTTTTTCCACAATTATTTACCAATCACTGCCCTTTTTTCCCCTGTATCTTGTAATGCCTGTAACAAAATTAGGGATCCATTTTTCTGTAAATGGAATACATCTTTTTTTAAAAAAATTAAAATGTGGGAAGTATTAAGCTTTTGGTTGAATTTTAGCATATATATATCTTAATATTTTATTATTTTTTTCTCCAAAACTAATTAAGATATTGTAAAATCGATTTCTAAAAGGTGTTTAAAACATCCTCAGAAATATTACAAAAATTTCATCTCAGAAAATGAATTAACACAAAAAGAGTAGAATTTTAAAAATTTCCAAATTTTTTAAAAGAAATTAAATTTGTAAAGTTGTGTGAATAATATGTATGTTCAAAATTTTATCTCGTGTCGTTTTCTTAAATAAACATTACATGAAATGCTAAAAAATGCAATTTTTTAATACATAAAAAAAAATTGCTCAAAGGGTGCCGAGTCTTTTTAAACACTACCTATTATCCTTTATTGTATTTGTACAATGTTATGTTTGATTGTATTTGTTTAATCTTTAACAATTATTAAATTTAATTTTTTAACTTGCTACATCATTTCTTGTATATATTCTCCCACGTGTAAATTACTGCTTCCGTTACTATCCTTAGATCCTTGTTTAAAAAAACTAGTTCCTCTTAGCAATCATTTATTCTTGATCAAAATCAAACTGGACATAAATTAGTTAAGACTTTATTAACTTTATTTGATAGTAAAAACAGAAAAGAATACCTAATTTACATTAATTACTATGATTTTTGATCATTAGATGTAATTATGAAGACTTTACAGCCATAAAAAAAATAATTTCCGTGCACCAGATTAGGAAAACTGCCCACTGTGCGTCGCACTGTTCAGCTACACGAGGGCTTTTGGCGACTGACCTCGTAGTTTTGAACCATGGTCAAGTGACGTGGACAACACCAAGAACTGGCACCCCTTCTCCTAACTACCACACCATGCCAATGGGAGGACGTTAGACCTCTCGACTGATTTAACGTGCATCGCTCCCCTGCACGGCGGATCTTTAGTGGTACTGGGCTCGAACTCATGACACGCCAGCTACGATCTGATACCTTGACCACTAGGCTACCGTGGCGTCTCTAACTTTGTCAGAAATATAATACAGAATAAATTTAAATTAAAAAATATAACTTAAATAAAAAATTAATATTTGATAAAAAACTGCTTTGACATCAAGTACCATCCACTACAAGTTTAAGAAAATGTATTTGAACTTGAGTCAATGAATAAAAGGTATTTTATTAACGATTGAAATTTTTTGTACAAGATATATATAAATAAATAAATATATAGGGAGAGTGTGAACTATAAAAAAATATTAGGAATTGAAAACACTTCTAGACAAGTAAATGAAAAAGATGGAAGGATAGAAAATTTTTTATTCTCTCAAGATATTTTAAATCAACTGTATATAATATTTATTATTATATTTTAATCAGTCTGTCATTGTACACCTATATTGAGGAGAAATCTGTGAGTAATATTCATTATATTTTCATTCTAAACTTTATAAAATATCATGCGATTTAAAGTGAGTAAGTGTTTAATTACCGACGTACGATAATTTGAAAATAGATGCATGTCATTTTAAAAATGTGTTTTTTAAATCTTAAGTGTCGAGGAAATTTATGTGGGATTAACGCAGTTTTGGGCAAAAAGAAAAAAAGAAAGAAAAATCAGTGCCTATCATGTTGTTGATTGATTGGTGTTGATAGTTGCCTATTAACTAATTATTTTATTTTATTTGAGGAGAAAGGGCTCTTAAACGCGAATAGAGTGACTGTTAGCGGAGAGGTCCCCAATCAGACTCCTATCGAAGACAAAAAAGAAGATTCCCTCCGTGGATTCCTTAGTCAAGATAGTAATAATTCCTCTGATTTAACCCAAGTTTTAGAACTTTTCCACATAATTTCAAATCTTGTCAAGAAAAACCCCAAAATCTTAGATCTACTCTCTAAATTTAAAAAGACTAACTCAGATGAAGAAAAAACCTGCCTTCTAGCAGAAGCAATTATGGATAAAGTTTAAACTTTATCTTATTCTTAATTTTACTCATAATAATTAACCTAAAATTTTACCCTTAATATTTTTTACTTAAATTTATTTTACTCTTTTCTAAATATTCAATATTTTTCTTTAAAATTCAAATCATGCAATCAATCCCAAAAGCTCACTTCCATTCGCTAATCAAAGCCATACTACAGCAACTGGTTTCATCCAATCATATTGGATCTCCCTTGAAGTCACGCCCACCCCTCCAACAAAGTCTCAACACAACGAACATCGCAGAACCAGATAGAGGGCTGAAGACTGCTGGCGCAGTCTAGATACCTCAGACTTTAAAAATCATCGTCAAATCATCGAATAGAGTGAGACGAAGATGTGGGTCGCTTTTATTCCATTCCAATGATTTTCGTACACCTTTCTTGAATTGGATTCCTTGTCTAGAATTGAACGACATAAGAGTAAAATGACCTTTGTGCAACTAAAGGCCAACCCTGTGGAGGGGCTGACGTACGTTTAGTTTTTCGTGGCTCAGAGTCCTCACGTTGGCGTGTTGAGGAAGTTTGGAGCGTGGCCGTGAGCCAATTCAGAATCTCGTCACTTGACCGTCATTTCAAATGTCGAGGTCCATGACCAATAGCCCTTGCAGAGTGCGGTGTGAATGAATCAACTGAGGTTAGAAGAAGCATCGCATTAGAACTCTGGATGCCAAAGTTTTAGATTAGGAATCACGGCTAAGAGACGAGGGCAACACTCAGACCAGATATCTCAAAATCCTGCGTTATTCCATAGTGTTCCATTTTTCATGATACGCAAATATAGAATATGCTTGCTTCGTTTAATAAATACAATTTTTCTTTTGATTTCATATACATTAAGCATATTTTTATGAGTTTCAGTCTTTAGCGCAAACCAAAAAAATATGCAATTCTTTTCGGTTCAAAGATAAACCACTTTAGTCTTTGGGATGAAATGGGTCAGGGCATAGTCACAAAGCTTCTTCGTTGAGGAATGTTCGCACCATTTTATGTTAGAATTAATTATTTAACATCAAAGAGTTATTATTCTTTGTCTTTGGTATTTATTTAAATAATTATTCCTGTATAAGCTAAGATGTCTGGTTTGTCTCATGAGTTAAAAAATTTTAAGTATCACGTTTTAGGAAAACAACTCTAAAATTTCTCGAGAATTTTTTTTAAAGACATATCCGTATAAATAAATCGTTAATGCTACTGGACAGCAATTATGCATCGTTTTCTTAATTATGCTAGCATTTTTCCCTTTAAAAAAATACATAGTACATTTCATTTTCCATGAACTCTCAATAATACGAGCACATTCATTTAAAAAAAATCTCAATTTAACTTTAATTTATAATTTTTTTTTTACAATAATTCTACTAATAAGATACCGAGAACAAGAATAAAAGAAAATCTATTTACTTAGCTTAATATAATCGTAATTCTCTCTCATTAACATTTACTAATAAATCTATCAATTAATTTTATTCGTAAAGATATAGTTAAGTACAATTTTAATTATCGCGCGTAAGTGGAACGTATCTTCCAAAGAATTTGAGGATAGAACTCCCTCGAGATCACTTGACCGAGGATCAAAATGATGAAGTCCGTCGCCAATATAACTCGTATTGATTTAGAATGCGACGTAAATGAACAAAAAATGAATCCCTGAGATAAGCAAAATTCCATCGTGTTGTCTAAATGGATTCGGAATCTGATAACTGTACACTTTACGCCAAAAGAGCGATTTGTCGCCAAATGATGGAAAATGAGCGGGAAGAAGCCTCAGTATTCGGCGTGCGTCTGTAACCGGCTATTGTTGTTCGCACGTACGCTGACGAGCACCACGTTTTTCATTTGCAAAACGTAAGTCACTTCATTTCGCTATGGCACGTACCAAGCAAACCGCTCCTGAAAAAACCGTTGAAGCTATGGATGAGGGTAACCTCGATTCAGTAACTACCACCGAAGTCACGCCAGAACAGGTGTGCAATAATCTTAAGCACCTCTACGACCTAGTCCGTATCAATGACGCGGATTTGACCTGTATCAGATCCAAACTCGCCGTACAGGAGAGGTCTCAGATGTTTAGCGAAACAGATGTCGCTGACATGATCAGAAGAAAGGAGATGGCAGAGACGGAGAAGCAAGCAAGGCTGGGTGAGATATCTTTGATTCATTGCCCTATCTTAACTTGCAAAATTCATAATCCGGATAATAATAATAGCAAAATTAATGATAATTTAAAAAAGGATCTAGAATCCGCAATTAATAAAGTAAAAACTAAGCAATTAAAGAGGGCCGGTGATGAGGAGTTTAAACTCCCCAAAAAGGCCGCGCGTACGATTAAGGAAATTCCGATAGAAAAAGTAGTCTGTACTACCGGGAACAAGTTCTCGGTCTTAGAAGAGGAGGAAGTACCTCCAGGCAAAAGCAGTAACCCCCTCACGGTGAAGCCAATTATGCTAAAGATAGTTGAGAGCTACAACTTGATAGTTCAGGACGTAAATAGAAAATTCCCAGGAACCGTCAATAAGATGGCTGGGAATTATATTAAGATTCAACCGGCGACGCCGGATGACCATAGGGAAATTGTAACCCATCTCGAAAATATCAGGGCTCAGCACTATGTTATAAAAAGACTCGCCGATCGGCCTATAAAAGTAGTCCTTAAAGGGCTACCGGTTAAAACCGATGTGGCTGATATAGAGGAGGATCTCAAATCGCAGGGCTTTGAGGTGGAAAAGGTTGCGCAATTGCGCAAATTTTCAACCAAAGAGCCCCTGCCGATTTTCATGGTTGAGGTTCGCCGAAATGAGAAGGCGGAACTCATCCATGACGTAAAGACCGTCTGTTACCTTAGTGTAACAGTCGACCCATTCCGAAAAAAGCCTGGGGCAACGCAATGTTACAATTGTAACTACTTCAACCATTCGAGCGCAAACTGCAGAATGACACCCAGGTGTCTCAAGTGCGGAAAAGATCACCGCACTGGAGACTGCTCGATTAAAGAAAAAATAGAGAAACCGAGATGTATTAATTGTAACCAGGAGGGACATGTAGCTTCGTTAAGGAGCTGCACGGCCTTCCCAAAAATAAAACCGAAAAAGGGCGAGGCCCAGAACAATATTTCTCAGAAAAAAATCATCCCCGCTACCAGACCAGTTAAAGCTAATGTCAGCTTTGCTAGCGTCTGTAGTGGGAAAACCAACCAACAGATGGCGACACCGGAGGAGACTACTGCTTTGAAGCATCAAGAGTCACCCCGCCTTACCACCCAAAGTGAAGGGGCTCCCCTAGTAACGATAATAATGTAGATTTTGGAAGTTTCGCAATGTATATTGCGGAACTCCAAAATATAACCGTAAAATTCCCTGAAATTTTTCAGGCATTAGAAGATATGTCAAAAGAACCTAATGACATAAATAAGCTTAATATCTTTCTTAAGGGCGTCGCGCGCTCCTTCAATAAAGCCCAAAAATGAACACCATACAAAGACTCTTGATGGTAACCTGGAATGCCAACGGTCTTCGATCTCGCATGTGGGAGCTGCGAGATTTTGTAAATAAGTATAAACCGGATATAATTTCCCTACAAGAAACATGGCTGAGACCAAGTCACACAATTGCTCTGGCAAATTACAGAATCTATCGCAACGATAGAAATCACACTACACACAACGCGTACACGGCCAGAACGGGCGGCGGTACTGCAATTATGATTAAAAATTCTATGAAACACACACATACCAACACCTAATCTGAACGGGGTAGAAGCAACAATGGTCGCTCTCACCCCAGATTTAGGTGAACAAACACTTATAATTTCACTTTATAACCCACCACACTTAAACATAAATAATCTCAACCAAAGTATAGAAACACTCATGAACCAAGGTTTTCCCTCTACGATCATCATGGGAGATTTTAATGCTAAGCATAGCTCCTGGGGATGCGATGTTGATACGAGAAGAGGAATCACATTTAATCGCCACATCCAAAGATCGGGCTACCGCATTCTAGCCCCGCCCACTCCTACGAGGTACGGACATGACTCCGCCTCCACACTCGACCTAGCCATCTCAACGAACGTTGATTGGCCGTGCACTGCCACGTCCATATCGGAACTCAGTTCCGATCACAATCCAGTCACGTTCGAATTCATCACAACAGCTCACTTCTTTCCTCCCCCGAATAAAAGATACACACACATGAAAACGAATTGGGGGAAATTCACACAAAACTTAAATATTCCTGAAAATTTTACACTACCAGAAGCGAACACGCCAGAAGACATTGACGAGCAGATCGCCGCCTTTACTGACCGACTCCACCAAGCATACAAGAATGCATCAAAACCACTAAAACATAATGACACCTTTTACATTAGCAGGGATCTCAATCAACTCTTTAAAGAAAGAAATAGAGCCAGAAAAATCTGGCACTACACGAGAAGCCCTGCAGATAAGAACACATTAAACAGATTGCAAAAGCAAATTAAGAAAATCGTATTAAAACACGAACAAAAACAATGGGACGAGTCTCTTGCTTGCTTGGAAGCCGAGGACGGCTCTCTTTGGAAAGCCGCCCGAAACTCCAGGAAGAAGGCTCAACCAGTTCCGGCCCTTAAAGGCCCTGCCAAAATTGCATATAGCGACGCAGACAAAAGTGAGGTCATAGCTGACTCACTCCAAAACCAATTTAAATTAAATAATATCACAAACGACACGGATAGAGCAATAACACATGTTGTTCACACCTATCTTAATAATGAAAATAACTTTACTAATATACCCCCCACCCCACCCCCACTACCAAGCGAAATTATCGAGCATATCGATAAAGTTAAGATTAATAAAGCAGCGGGTATTGACCGCACTACTAACCGCATGTTAAAGCATCTTCCGCTAGTCCCTATCTTTGAACTAACAAATATAATTCATAATATAATAAAAATTGGATACTTCCCGATCGTATGGAAAACTGCAACAGTCATTCCTATTCTCAAACCAGGGAAGGACCCGACTCAGGCGGAAAGTTTCCGCCCGATTTTTCTATTCTCGGCAAAGTAGCCGAGAAAATTATATTAAACAGATTGTACCACCATGTGGTACAAAAACAATATCTTAATCCCGGAACAGCATGGATTCCGACCTGACTTATCGACCACCCACCAACTCTTAAGAGTGGTGGAAACGATAAAGTCAGGATTCAAAAATAAAAAATCGACTGGTGCGGTTTTCCTCGATATTCAAAAAGCCTTCGATCGCGTCTGGCGAGAAGGACTAATTTTCAAACTAATCAAATATGATTTCCCACCCCCACTAATCAAACTAATTTCTTCTTATCTAACTGACAGAAATTTTTCTGTCAAAATCAATGATACTTACTCTAGCCACAGACCCACGGAAGCGGGCGTGGCGCAGGGAACATTGATTTCCCCCCTCCTATTTAACATCTACGTGAACGACATCCCGATTCACCACAACACAACGTTATGCATGTTTGCAGACGACACAGCAATTTTGGCATCTCACACTGAACCCAAACTAGTGGCCAGAGCAATAAATAGACACCTTCTAGTTTTAGAGGACTGGTTTTCCAAATGGAAAATTGCTCTTAATGTGGCAAAAACGGAAGCAGTCTTCTTTACTAGAAAAACACGATTAAACTATCCAGACATCTACCTACACAATGAAAGAATCCCTTGGTCTCAGAGCACCAAATACCTTGGTGTTACGTTGGATAAAAAACTCACTTTCAAACAACATATTACACGCATACGTGAGAACTTCATCAAGAAAGCTCTCACGTTCTCCCATCTAATTAGCAGAAGATCTAAATTAAGTAGATCGAATAAACTGCTTATTTATTCTTCACTTCTAAGACCAGTCATTACTTATGCCTCTCCAGTGTGGAGTTTTGCAGCTAATACACACATTAAAAAATTAGAAGTACTTCAAAACAAAACCCTGAGACAGATTCTCAAAGCCGATTGGTATATGAGAAATTCTAGTCTCAGGAACGCAATTAACTACAAAACACTTAAAAACTTCATGAAAAAAATAGCAAAAACATTCTTTACGAAAATAGATAACTCTGATAACATCTCGATCCAAAAGATCGAGAAATACACTCCAACGAGACACACACACAGACCTAGAAACATATTAATTAATTAAAACCTAAATTTTTATTTCTCATATTATTCCTTTTTTAATTCTTAAAAAACACCATTTATTTCTTTAAATTCAAATCATTTCATGAACATAAAAATCCTCAAACACCCAACTACCAATCGGAGAGCCCCATTGCCCAGTACGGACACTGGAAGCCTCCGATCCCGCACACGACGACGGTACCCCCACCGGGACCGAAGTCACCACATTAACGCAACAACAAATCAGAAAGCTCCCTCTCGCAACACGGGAGGGAGAAATCACTCTCTTCACACTCAACACAGACACGAAAAGCTGCCTCCCCATTGGACGGGCAATCAGCCATCCTGAGGTCCCTATTGGCCGAAGGAAAGTATCTTTCATGTAAACTTCAAAAAATTTCAGCATTAGTAAATTAATCTTATTCACTCTGATTATTAAATTTAATTTTTCTGTAATTTAATTTATTCTCATATCCAAAATTTTTTTTCTTAACTTCTTAATTTAATTTAATTATATCTCTAAAATAAAAAGGGCAATGTTTATCAAAATATCATGTATCAATATTCTCTCCAGACAAGAGATCAAAGCCCCAAAAGGGCTAAGTGCTCTAGGTCCACAACCCAGCTAGACCACGTGCTGAGGAGAAAAGAGTTGGGGTGCTCTGCATAAATAAACAGCTGCAGGAACGTTTCTCCAACAACTCACTCGCCATTATCTGTGAGAAACGATTGACAGGCATCGAAACTTTCTGAGTTCAGGGTTTTTTTAGTCTGTTGATAAGGAGAAACATTTTTGGATCATGATTGTAGAGTTTTAAAAATTAGCACAGAGAATTTTTCGAAATGACTGTGTTAATAATTTTTGACTGCCTCGTCTCGTAAATTGTAACAATGGCTGGAAACCTTACTCACACCAGCAATCAAAGTAAAAAAAATATCTTACTAAAATTGTCTCTTGAATATTTTGTAGTCTTTAACACTTAGTTAACACCGTGTCCTGAAAATATTCTGAAGTAAAAAAGACTAATTAAAAGTATACAAAATACTAGACGCTTTTATTTTTTTAAATTTTGAATGTTCGAAAATGTTGAATGGTAAAAAACAAATAAAAAAATAAAATGGGATTAAGTTCCAATTGCGGAATAAAACCATTCAAATAAATATTCTAATTACAAAAGAAAAAAAAACTTTTATAAAAGCGTTTTATAGGCTGTACCGTTAATCTTAAGTATAACTTTTAAGATCAAATCCCTAAAACAAGTAGTACGAAAAAAATTTTTTTAGTCAATTCCTACTTGGATCAACAAAGAAAGATTTTATTTTAGCTACTTTTTATTATTAAATAGTTACAATCAATATAAATATGTATATACATAGGACATAATCACAACATTAAGTGGTAATTCATTTTTATTAATTATCATTAAAGTAGCGTACTGTCAGCCAAAACAATTGTGTATATATAATTTCAGTTCAACCGAATGCTTTAAAACGTGAGGAAAAAAAACATTTTCAAATTTGGACGCAGTCACCTAAGGGGTCGCTAAGTCGCTAGAAATGATGCCAACATGGCTGTATTTGTAATTCTTCAAAAAATTAGTTTTAATTAATTCATTTTTATTAATTATAATTAAATTACTGTATTGTCATCCAAAATAATCCCGTGTATAAAATTTCAGCTCAATTGAGCGCTTTAAAATGTATTTTATTAACGATTGAAAATTCCACCAAGATAAATAAATATATAGAGAGTATGAGGTATATACTATATATATAATAGTAGGGGGGGAAAAATTGGATAAATCCAGATACAGAATCCTAATAATATATTTCAGGGGTGGATTATGTGTTTGAGAATGGCAGAATGTTTGTTTACAAAAAACAATCTTCAAATTTAAAAATCTAAAGCATTTAATACAACGCATGTACTTCATTGAAAAATAATCAATTCTATTATAGTACAGCTGTGTGAAATTCTGCGCGTGAAATGTGGATATCTTAAAACTAACTCTCCAATAATATCTACCCTAATTGATCACGAGATTATGAAAAAAATTTGAAGTTAATTCCAGTTATATATATATATATATATATATATATGGCCACGGTAGCCGAGTGGTATAGGTATCGGATCATGGCTTGCCTGGTCACGAGTTCGAGCCCAGTACCACTAAAGACCCGCCGTGTAGGGCAGCGATGCACGTTAAATCTGTCGAGAGCTGAAACGTCCTCCCGTTGGTGTGGTAGTTAGGAGAGGGGGGTGCCAGCTCAGGTGTCGTCCACGTCACTTGACCATGGTTCAAAATTACGTGGTCCATCGCCAAAAGCCCTCGTGTTGCTGAACAGTGCGACGTTAATATTCAATCAATCAACCAGTGAATATATAGGATCATTTCCCTTAAGTAGAGTTGTTAAAATTGAGTCAAAAGAAAATATTTTTGAGATTCTGTGAAAGATATATTTTTGTTTTTCCACAAAACTTTCTTCTGATTTCATATCAGACAAAAAGTATAGATTATGTTTGGATTATAGCTATTTATGTCACTTTTATAGGTAACTGAAAGAAAGTTTAGGGTAATTACTTTAATGGACCCCTTTCGTTTTTTTACCGATTGTAAATTTAGCTTTAGTGTTAAAGTTTCAAAAAAGTAATTGTTTCACTAAATGTACTAAATCTCGAAAAATAATTGAAGTTGATTATTTATAGTAATTGTATAAGCGTTAATTAATACAAATAAACGAGAATAGTAAAGCTAATTTAAATAATCCCGTAAAGAAGATTCGCATTATCAGCAACATTAGTCGTTGAGTTAAATGGAGTGGAACTCTAAAAAACAAAACTTGAACGAAATAGTTATAGATACAGAATATAAATTTTTAGGTCATTTTAAAAATTATGCGTCTCTGAAAACAGAAGAAAGAAAAAGAGAAAGAAAGAAAGAAAGAAGAAAAATAGAAGACAACGGAGGTGTTGACGGTTTTTCAATTGGAGCACCTGATCTCCGAAGAGATCTTAATCTCCGTTCAGTCATAATTGGGGGGATGATAGTCAATGCAGTGATTTGCCCTTTTTTGGTTTAAAGATAATTTTAAATTAAGAATTTAATTTAAGAATTAGGAGTTGAAAGACAACGGAACAAACTCAATTCATTTCGTACAATAACTAGTTTTTATTCTCGGCTTCTTAATAAGCAGAAATTATGATAAAGAATTAAGCGAAAGAAAAAGAAAGAAATCTAATAAAAAAAAAGACACTATTTTCCGATTTTATGAAAAATACTAATAACTTCAATATCCTAAATTAAACGGGATCTCATTATTTGAAATTCAAAATCTGTAGTAGCTTATATGACATATGCATCGAAAGAGACAACAGAAGATATATTCTATAAAGAGATGAAAACACTTTCAGTACCGGAAACAAATCTTTCCATGAGCTTCTAATAATTAATATTTGCATATGTGCTTTTTGAATGTGAAACAAATTATATTTCGAATTAACGAGAAAAAATTATTAAGCTATTATTTCAATAATATTTTAAACAGAGTACGTAAGTTAGACCCCGCCTTCCTATCAATCTGGGAATTATGAGGGGGAAGGGGAGATATACTGTGCTCGCTAACTGTATTTTTTAAAAAAATATTTTGAATTATTTCCACCAAGTATTGACATTTAGATTTTCGAAGTAAAAAGAACTGTAATCAAGAATTCGAGGCAAATCTTTGAGATTCCGCTAAATTTAGAAAGAAATTCGATTTAAAAAATTAACAACTGAACAGGGTTGTGTCAATCCATATTTTAAAAGAGCTTTTGAAATCCTTTTAAAATGAAATAAGTCATAATTTATTTAGTTATAATAAAAAGTTTTAGAATGTAATAAGTGGCAAATGCACATTTTTTTTAAACTTGTAGAATTTAAACTTTAAATATATTTCCAAAGTGTACACACATACTAGCGCACATTAGTTTGAACCACAGAAATTCTCAGAAAATCAAGTCCTAACTCTCCGTTAGGACACACTTGTGATGGGCTCACGCGTCTTTTCTTTAACATGTCCTTTGGGTTCTTTGGGGCCAGAATTAAGGGCAACTCTTTTCCAACCAAACCCAAGAAGTGAAGTGGGAAGGAAAGATGCAAATTAGGAAGCTTTTAAGTATCAGAAGTTAGAATAAGCGAGGTGGTAATTGGTGGAATGTAAAGATAATCCGTGGTTCAAACTGGAAGAGGTTTTGGAAAACGTTACGTGGTGATTAACAGAAATTATATGTCATAAAGAGATATTAAGTCAAGGTGAATACCATTGCACTCAAATAAGTACGCAACTTCATCTAGGATTATTGTGATCGCTACTTCAGACTACATCAAGGTAGGGTTGACTATTTAATATTAGGAATTGTGATAGTATTGGAATTGAGTTTAGGCGAGTCAGTTATTGTTAGTGGTCCGGGTTAAGTAATTTCGGTAATATTTATATATTGTGTGTTTTGCCACCGTAGATTCTCTCACATATATTATTATAATCTAATTTGACAAAGGTTTAAGTTAAAAATCTTAATAAAGCATATTAAGATTATGCATGCTCCTAGTTCTTCCATTAATGTTACACCTCTAGCTCACACTGATAATCAAGGGGATGTTCACCCGAGGGGGCTACATCCCATTGGCGCCCAACGAGATTTAATTTATATGACCCCCGAGGTAGGAAGTGCGAACGGGTTTTACCAGAAGTGTACTTTTCCAGGGCCGAGAACGTTACCGAGTTTCTGGAGGGTATTGACAATCAAATAAGATTACTAGAGATACCCAGTGATTTGTCATGTGCTTATTTGAAAGGTCATCTCCTGGGGAGGGCCCAAGATTGGTATCAAATATTCGGATCAGCGTTAGTGCAAAATACCGCCACGGACTTTGCACAGCTAAAAGCAGCGTTGTCAAAAGCATTCCTTGCTATCCGTAATAAGAAAGATTTAGAAATAAAGTTTTACGCGTCTCAACAGAGACGGAACGAAGAGCCAACGGATTTTGTTTACGATTTATTAAAACTGTGTAAAAAATTAAAACTGGGGGTGTCATTGGAAGCACCCGTAGATCATATTTTCGTTAGGCTTGAACCACAAGTCCAGGATTATGTGGAGGTTCGAAATCCACAAAACACGGTCCAAGTGTTGGAGGTCTTATCTAAGTTTGAGGAAAGATATTCATACAAGGCAATGCGTGGTTCGAGGAATAGTGATAATGTGGAAAGACGAGGTTGGAATGAACGTAGGATGTCTAATGTTAATGATAATTGAAGAAATTGGAGAAATTCGGAAGTGGTGCGTAGACCGAGTAATGGCAGAAATAATTATAGGGGTAGCTACGAGAATGGCCGTCAAGGAAATCAGTGGTTCGACCGCAGGAATAGATTTCAGAAAGATGATTGAAGATTTAGCGATAGGGGATACCAATCTAGAAATGGAGGTCAAAAAGACGATTTTAGTAGAGGGGACCACAGAAATAGGGGTTCGAGTGAGAATATTAGTCGAGGCGATAGGAGGCAAAGTGGACGATTGAATGTTTTGAAAGTTAGTGATGTGCAAAGTGATCAGACGCAATTGACAAATGAGAGACCGATTAAACTTTTTGCAATATGCATGTCTCTCCAGTGGAACTTCCATGTGTTCCTATTTTATTAAACGAGACTTTTACGAAAGCGTTATGGGACACTGGCGCGGAGAAGTAATTTATTTTGGAGGAGACATATATACCGAAAATATTTTTATAAGCAATAAAGAAATCACGTACTCAGGTGATCACGGCACAGGGAACTAAATGTCAGAATATTGGAATTGTGGAATTGAATGTTCGAATTATAGGGAGTTTGAAAAGCCTTGGTTGTTTCATGTGTCGGCAGATTTGGAATATCCATGTATTCTCGGGGTGGATTTTATAAGTGGATCAAAGATTATTTTGGACTTTGATCGGAAATCGTTGGCCATTCCTGATTTGCAGATTGAAACGGTGGTTAAAACGAATGAGGAAGGAAAAGTAGAAATAGATCTTTCTAAGACAAAGATGGAGGAAAAACAGAAACAGGAGTTGCTGGATTTGTTTAACAGTTTTCACGGATTATTTTCAGATAAACCGGGGATTACACATGTTTTATATCATGAGATTGACACGGAAGATAAGCCACCTGTTTCTCTCCGTATCGTTACGATAGGGTAAAACAAGCGATACTTGATTATCATGTAAACAAAATGTTGAAAGAGTGAACCTTAATCCGATTCAATCCCCGTATGCGTCACCAGTTGTGTTATGTAGAAAAAATAATGGATTACCACTGGATAATCCGGAAGCGTATAAATTTGCTGTCAACTATCGGAAACTTAATGCTATTCCAAGTTATCCCCGTCATCCCTTATCCTAAATAGATGATTTAATAATGAATATACCCCATACCACGATTATGTCGACTCTTGACCTTAGATCGGGTTACTTTCAACTGGCAGTAAACCGCAGTGATATAGTTAAGACCGTGTTCGTCACGAAGAATGGCACCTATGCATTTCGGCGTATGCCATTTGGTTTGTCAGGGGCGGCTCCCAATTTTCAGAAGGCAATAAATATCATTCTCAAACCCGTGATGGGAAAGTTTGTGAATGTTTATATGAATGACGTTATAATATCGTCTCCATCGTTCAATCAACATATTGAACATCTAAGGGAAGTTTTTCGATTATTACAAGATACAGGGTTAACCTTAAATAAAGAAAAGTGTAAATTTGGTTGTGAGGAATTGAAACATTTAGGTTTAATTATTAATAAGACGGGGATTAAAACAGATGAGACAAAAGTTCCAGCTATGGTTGAGATGAAACCATCACGAAATTCTAAGGAGGTGTCCAAATTTTTAGGTATGTCTCAGTGGTACGCGAAATTTATTAAAAATTATATTGATCTTTGCGAGCCCCTTTATAATCTTAAAACGAAAACTCAAGAAATTTTGTTGGTCAATAGAGGTGCCGAAGGCATTCGACGCGGTCAAGGCGGCCATAACGAAAGCGCCAGTTTTAGAATTGCCGGATTTCAAAAAGTCTTCCGAGTTATTTACGGATTCAAGTTAAATAGGTGTAGGAGCGGTTCTAAATCAGGAGCATAGACCAGTAGTGTTTGCTTCTCGCACGATTAGTAATGCGAAGAGGAATTACACTGTAACAGAGAGGGAGTGTTTAGCAGTAGTTTGGACTCTGAATAAATCAGAACGTATTTAGGTTCACTGCCGATTAAAGTTATTACAGATCACGCTGCATTGACGCGTTTAAAACATAATAAAAATTTGTCGAGTAGAATGATCAGATGGGTATTAAAATTAGCAAAATTTATTATAGAATGGGAACATCGTTTGTAACTCAAAATGCGGGGGCTGACGTTTTGTCGAGGAACCCGGCTGAAAGTATAATGGAGAAAGTTAATTGTGCAATAATCAGGTATTTGGTACTTTCGTCACGAGAACAATTAATTGAAGAGCAAAAAACAGACCCAGAATTAGGTCATATCTATAGATATCTAGAAAACTCAGAAGATAGCTCGATTGATGCGACAATATGTGAGAATTGGTCCCGCTATTTCAGGTTCATCGCGAGGGCTTGTTGTTTTATGCGAAATATGCAACGTCATTAGGTGAAAAGCGAGTATACATACCTGTCTTTAAGGAATGAAATAATGAGAGAATTTCACGACAAGCCCATAGCAGGTCATTTTGGACACTTTAAGACTTACCATAAAATAAGGGACGTTTGTTATTTCCCATATATGAGAAAATTTCTTAATCAATATATCTCTACATGCAACACGTGCCAAGTTAATAATTATAAAAACGCGTTACCAGCTGGTAGATTTATTCCGATCATATCAAATTATCCAAATGAGATAGCTACGTTAGATATGTTAGGTCCGTACCCGGCATCGAGAGTAAGAAGTAACCGATATGTAATAGTAATTATTTATCATTTCAGCAAGTGGGCTAAAATCATACCCCTTAAAAAGGCCTCGGCTCGAGTAATAGAGGATAATTTTTTTGATAATTATATATCGCATTTTGGAGCTCCAGTAAAATTAATAAGTGATAATGGTCCCCGATTTATTTCCGATATTTTTGAACATTTAAGTGATAGATTAGGCATAAGGCATGTGAAGACTGTTGTATATAGACCTCAGGCAAAAATAGAACCGAACGCGTGAGTCGCGATCTTGGGCAAATGATTGCAAATTATGTGAATGATCAACATGATACATGGGACCACAGTTCTTACGCGAGTTTACTTATGCGATTCGTACAGCAGTGAATGAAACGATGGGAAAACCCCTGCAGAACTATTTGTAGGTCGAAAGTTGATTACCCCATTTAAGAAATTAGTGATGGTATCGGACGGAACTGAATTTGTATTGGGAGATATTGAGAGATTATTTGATGAAACTAGACGAAAAACACAGGCTAAGCATGAAAAATGGGAGTATTATAATAGACGCAGGCGTGATGTGCAAATTATGGTGAATGAATGGGTCTTGATAACAACGCATCCCTTAAGTTCAGCAACAAAGAAAGTGGTAGCTGAATTTAAACCAAAATTTGAAGGTCAGAAAATAATTTAGTGATATGGAAAAACAAATTAATTTAGTGATATGGAGATCGGGAGAAAGGTTAACGGTCGATGTCGACCAAGTTAGATTATATCGTCATAGGAAATGTGACGAGATGGAGATAAGAACGGGTAGAGTTCGGATAGCAATAGTTCACACCATGAGTCGAGTAGTTTTGAAAATGTACAACGGAGATCAAATGAGTTGCAGCATGGTAGGAAGAAGGGGTCAGGTGTAAAGCGTGAGTTAGAGGGAAAAGGGATACGTTTTAAGAAAGATCAGGGTGAGAGACACACAGGTAAGACCGATAAGTGCGGACCACTTATCAGATTACCACCTAGCTCTTGGTCTGAAACCAGGAGAAAGATTAAAAGGAGTAAAAATGAGAATATAGGGTATAAACGATCACGTGAATCTGGGTCGGGAGGACCAGAGAGGAAGATTCAGAAGGGTTCAGAACATAGAGTACCTAAAAGAGCATTGTCGTCGAACTATACTAATAGGGTTTTGCTAAAATATAGAAAGAGAGGCCGAACAGAAGAAACAGTAATGCCCAGCAATAGCGGGTACAGCCTCCGACCCAGAAATGGAACAAGAGAGGAGTCCCGACCAACTATGGAGATGAAGGAGAACCAGTTCGAGCCAAGAAAAGCAGAGGAAAGCACTACAGCCCCTACATCGAAGAGCAAGCAAGGTCAGGCGACAAGAATACCAGAAGAGGTAGTCAACAACAAAATGGCCAGGAAAGGAAAAGAGGAGCGAATACCCACCGATCGATCTACCTGGAGGTCCTAGTAGGAGACGTCAACTACAAGTCTTAAAAACCAGGTTGTGTGTGTGTGTGTGTGTATCGTTTCATTTTATGTTCTTTCGAACAAGTGGTCGGAAGAATTATTGCAGAGAAGCAAGTCACAGTCGGGTATTTAAAATTTATAGCGCCAAGCAAAAGTTTACACTACAATGAGTGCTTTTTTCTGGAAGATGAAAAATAAGCTTTTGACATGTAAAATTTTTTAAAAAAAATTATGGAGAAAACAATTGTAAATATGCATTTGTTTACTTCTATGTATGACTTCGCTGAGATGCGACAATTTCTTAAGTTATTTGTTTTAATGGTTTATTGAAAATTGTTTGTAATTGTATAGTGCATGTATATATATTGTTATATTGTTTCATATTGATGAACATCTTGTTTGGGGGAAACGCGGCGTAGACAGTCTACTAACAATAACAATAACAAGCGCAGCACGATTTGAGTGGAAGTTTATTGGAAAAGCCAGATGAGGCGTTTATATGAAAATTAGTTGTAAATTAAAGGTGATATATAATGTATTAAATTTGTGAAATGTAATGGTATTAGGTGAAAATTTGTTATTCCAATAAACTTAAAGCGTTTTTATTTCAGGGTGACAGACCCTGAATTCTTAATCGAAAGACAATTCTCAAAGTTTTTATTGTGAAGACGACAGGATGGATTTGCAGTATACAAAAAGAAGATTGTAATAATTTTTAAGTAGCATTTAAGTAGAATTAAGTTAGTTAAGGGGTGTGCGGCCCTCGTTTTTTCAACTAAGACATATATGGTTTTTTCCTGGGTCCGTTGCTCGAATGGGGCACGCCCATTTCGATTGAAAATAAGAGAATCTACCGTGTTTAAAATACATAACTGTTAATGTTGATCTAGTTAATTGAGTAAAATTTATTGTAGCTGTCGAAAGTTCAAATTAAGGAGGAATATTAAAAATTAAACTTAAGATGAATAGTGAAAATTAAAGTTTAAGTTGAATATTGGAAATTAATGATTGAAATAACTATTCGAATTTAAAATTTAAATAGAGCATGGAAAGAAAAATAAATTTTAGGCACGTAATTTTTTAAGGGCCATTAAGACCCTCGAATAAATCACGTTTTGCTTCTTGGAGGGGATTGTGATGGGTTCACGCGTCTTTTCTTTAACATGTCCTTTGGGTTCTTTGGAGCCAGAATTAAGGGCAACTCTTTTCCAATCAAACCCAAGCAGTAAAGCGTGAATGAAAGATGCAAATTAGGAAGCTTTTAAATATCAGAAGTTAAAGTAAGCGGGGTGGCAATTTTGAGGAATGTTAAGGTAATCCGTCGTTCAAGCGTGAAGAGGTTTTGGAAACGTTAAGTAGCAGAAAACAGAAATTATACGTGATAGAGAAAGCCCTTAAGTCAAGGTGCATACCATTGCACTCAAGTAAACAGCAACTTCATCTAGGATTATAGTGATCATTACTTGAGTCTATATTAGAGGTAGGAGTGACTATTTAATATTTGAATTTGTGATAGTCTAGGAATAGAACTTAAGCGAGTTAGTATTGTTACGTAGATCCGGATTCGATGATTTTATGCAAAACAATCACAAATGAAATAAGCAGTTCTTTAAGAGCGATGTGAATTTATTATCGAAAATTCAATCCTTTAAATACAGGATTCAGCAGCAATATTCACAGGGTAAATATACGAAATTCTTCACACCTTCGACAGCAATCAAACACAATCACCAGTGTTTAAAAATACACGTGCGTAAAGATTATTCACAAGCACAGCCAAGCTAATCGCTAGTCAAAACAATCTTCACTACTCGCTGGCTTAATCAAGACTGCTCCGTTTTTTTTTTGGTTATTTTTTTGCGGTTGATTTTGACTAGAGATACCTAGGCTGTGTGTGTGTGCGCGCCAGCAGCCTTCAACCCTCTATCTGGTACCGTGATGTTCTTGGTGTTGGTAACTTGGGCTTGAAGAGGAGGGCGTGACTTCAGAAGTGAAGGTCCAATGGGAATGCAGGAGGCATCGGCTATGGAGGCGATCTTTGATTGGAGGTTGGTAGTGAGCTTTTAAGAGTGAAATCATGGACATGGGATAGAAAATTACTTTTAAAAAATAGAAAAAAGAAAGTATTGATAAATATTAAGGAGAGAATTTTAAAATTTTAAAATATTTAGGAGAGAATTTTTTAGGTTAAGATAAGTAAGAGTAAGGAAATTTAAACATTATTCATTATTGCTTCTGCCAGTAGGCAGGTTTTTTCTTCGCCGGAATTAGAATTTTTAAATTTGGAGAGGAGATCGAGGATTTTAGGGGTTTTCTTAACTAATTTTGAGATAATGTTAAAGAGCTCCAAAACTTGAGCTAGATCTGAAATATTGTCTTCTTGGCTAAGGAATTCATGGGGCTGGGGGAGTCTTCCTTTTTATTATAATTATTTTCGGGAGGAGTTTTACTGGGTGAGTGAGTGAGTTAATATTAACGTCGCACTGTTCAGCTACACGAGGGCTTTTGGCGACGGACCACGTAATTTTGAACCATGGTCAAGTGACGTGGACGACACCTGAGCTGGCACCCCCCTCTCCTAACTACCACACAACACCAACGGGAGGGGTTTTACTGGAGATTTCCTACTAACAACGTTAGCGAAAGAAATTCCCTCTTTAGTCCATTGACTGACGAAATTTTTCTTTTTAATTGGGTAAAAGCGGTTCCTTTTTTAGGCTGGGGGAATTTGGGGCATTTTGTATAACATGCCGAATGACCAAAGTCCTGGCAGTTAATACAAAATGGGTTTATTAGTCTCTTTGATGTGGCAGTTCTTGGTGGCGTGCTCTTTTCCGCGCACTTTGAGCATCTCGGCTTCATGAAGCAGTTCGTGGATGTATGGAAAAAGTTGTTACAGTTGAAGCATTGGGTTATTCCTCTAACGAGGTAACCTTCTCCTTTCACCTGTAAGTAACTCAAGTGGGCTAGGTCAACAATTTTGCTGTTATTTGCATTTCTCGGGAGAATTACTAGAAAATAGGGGAGTTCTTTTTTAGATCTTTTTGAAATAAGTTGCGTGCAACTATCATGAATCCTTCGTCGGCTAAGTCTTTTGTTATATCTACTATTTTTGAGGAACTAGGGAGGCCTTTTATTACTGCTTTAATCGGTTTTTCAATATTGCGTTTAATTACATAAAATTCGAACTCTTTATCCAACTCCAAGAAGTGGATAAGATTTCGGTATTCTTCGTGATCGTTAGTGAACATTTTAATTACATCATTAACTATTCCATTTCTAATATTGGGGAATTTTTCAGAGATGCATTTAATTTGTTCTCTGAAATTCTTTTTAATTTTTAACATGATGGGGTGGGGAAGCTTTATCTTGGGAGTAACTACTTCGGTAGTTACTTGATTTGTAGTCGGGAGTGGATGTTCAATCAGAGAAATTGTTACTCGTTTCTAGGGGGTCCTGGGTTGAGGTGGGGGAGACAGGCCTAGCTGTCTTTTTAGGGAAGATAAACTCTTCCGTGGATTCCTTGCCTTTATTTTTACGCTTTTTACATAACTTTTTCTTATTACCTTTACTATTGGTTTTTAATTCCGGAGGGGGACTTTTAAATTAATTTCCTCGACTATTGAAGTAGTGGGAATTTTATGCTCATTGCAATCTGATCTAGTGCATGGGGGGAGGGTTTTAAGCTCACTTGCCATTTCCTCCTTTCTCTTGATCATGGCTTGTGTGCTCGTCAGGTAGAATTCTTTGAAGGAATTCTTTGGGCTGGGCGAACGTCCGTCGTGCAAAGACATATGCAGGGCTGAGATACCTGTTACGGTATCTCTAAGTTTCTCGCAGGCGGCAACTTGAGCTCTTGTCTCGTCGGCGAAACTTCCATATTCTCGCTAAAATCACTCATGATTGTCGGTCCGGTTGTGGAGCTCAATCGTGCGTGGTCTCCAGGACTGCTCCGTTGCGGCTGGCACTCCTTTTTATAGGCGCGGCAAAAACTTCCAGAAATATAACCGCTCGTGTAATTGAGTCGTGACCTTAGTGGAGAGATCCACTACTTTCTAGAAGATTCTAGAGTGTTCCGAACTCGCCAACATGGTCGCCACTGACGCCAAAATGGTCACCAAAGTCACCAAATTGGCAGTCAACTTGGCTCTACCGCCAAGATTTCGCCAAGTTCTCATTGAATCGCCATTATAACGTAAGGGGCGGTATTGCTTGTGAATAGTACAATTTTAACATGAAATAAATATAACATAGAGTAATATAAATGCATTAAACACTCTGTAACGGCGTGGCACATAGTACACTAGGAGGCTTGACTCATAGCACACGATAGACTAGAAAGAGGGCGCTGCTGTGAACTGTTTTGGCCTTTAAGCGAGAAGGAGAGAAGAAGAGGAGTCTCGAACGAAAAATGGAGGAAGCTGCCTGTAGTTCCCGATGTGACTTTTAATTGTAAATGAAAATATTAATATAGTGATGTGTTTTGAAGGAAATAATAAAAATGGTAAATCCGGTTAATTAGAGCTGATTAATTCAACTACAAGACGATCTTACAGACTGGTGGCAGCGATGGCACGAAACTAAAAACAGTGTTTTTAACAACAAAAGAAATAGTTGGGGTAAGTACTTTTTCTATCTGAAAGTACCTTCGGGCGTATTTTAAATTTGATCTCAATTTTTGTATTAAAATATGGGTACAAATTAAATACAGAAATCATTCTTAATTCACTCTTTGTATTAAATGCTGGATTTTGATTATTTTAAAGCCTTTTACTTATCCCTGCTATTCTCGTTAATTTATGATTTGTTTTTAAATAAAAACAAAAATTTATCCTATATAAAGGAAGAAAATTGATTTTGTCTGTGGTTGAATTGAGTACATAAAATTGTTCTTTTTTTAGTTTTAGTTAGTGTATTCTGATTTAAAACTGTGTTTAAAGCACGATTTGAAGGTGCAGTGAAAAAAATATATGTATAAAGTGTATATTTAAGTAGAAATATTTTTGATTTTGCTGAGTCAACGAAATATTTATGACTCTTCTCTTTTACTGAGAGAAAAAAAAAGCTGACTCATTACGTTTCAGAAGTTCTCAAGGTTAAATGCATAAATTATGTAGCTATTCGAATCATATAAGAATTTTTTTTATAAGTTGTTCAGTAAAATTTTTGTTTCTGTGGATTCAGAATACCAGCGGAATTATTTTACTCTCATTATTGTCTTATAATATTTTTTTTGTTGCGAATAGAAGTGTTTGGTTTTTCTGAAAAAAAAGTAAATCTGTAGATTTTATTTGAATAGTGTTCTTTGATTTAAAATAGGCGTTGAATAGGCGTTGTTCTTTGGGCGTCCGGACTGTAAGAACAGTCCTCAATCCCATATCGTGAAAGTCTATGATGCTGGGCTTGACGAAAGTGGTGTTTTCCATTCTGCTGAGTGGCATGTTGGTGATTGGTCGAGCGATGGAATCCGGGAGGCGTGGCTTATGTTCTTCATCTGGGTGAAGAGTTTTAGAGTTTTTTGGCTTGGCTGAGAGCTAAGAGGTTGCTCTATGAGTTTGATTTAAAAGTGGTCATTACATTGAAACATTTTTAATAAAAAATGTGTTTGTTTTTACAAATATAAACATCTATTATTATTTTCGAGTTAAGGGTGAAGTTGTAGAATTTCTATAGATAGAATTTTTTTTAACATATTTGCTCGCATTTTTTTGTTTTAAATTGAAAATAAATGACAATTAATGAGTGACAAATTAAATTTTGAAGAGACTTTATGAAGAGGTGACTTTATGACTTAAGGTGTATGTTATTGTTTTGCATTGAAATGTTTATTTTTTTATTTTTTGTGCTTGTTTGATTATTCTGGTATTGTAGTTACGTAAATATTTTAATCACTTGAAACTTTTGAAAAATAGAATTCGAAAGTGCTGAATATGTATGCATTCATTATAATTTAATCGATAACTACTTTTAATTAAATAATGTATCGAAAAATGAGTTTCTTACTCGTTTTATTTTAATTTTCTTTTTGGAAAGCATTCTGATCTTGTTAGTCCCTAAATCATGGCATATTTAGCTAAAGGTAATAAACCTGATCTTTTGTCAGTATGTGAGGAAATGGGGGTAAAAGTAGATCACTCCAGCAAGGTGGTAGATATAAAAAATTGATTCTAAATAGCGAATCTTATGTTGAAGAGGAAGTGAAGATAATTCTCGACAGAGTCATTAGTGATAGGAAAGAACGAGAACGAAGTAAACAAGAAGAAAGGGAAAGGGATGAGCGAATGGCTCGAGAGGCCAGACAACACGAATTAGAATTGAGAAAATTAGAATTATCGCAGCAGAATCAACCATTAAATGATGAATCTGGAAGAAGAGTTGAAATTGGACCTCTAAGATTCAATTGACACAAATCACAACTAAATTTGATGAAAAACATGATGAGATTAGTTTATATTTGATTAATTTTGAAAGGAAGGCAGAATTATCTCAAGTACCAAAGAAGGATTGGGTGGCCTACTTGTTGGCGGTTTTACCAGCAGAACTCTCTAATATGCTAGCTAGAGAACCTACCAAAAGGGCAAAAAATTATGATTTTGTAAAAGATCTTATATTGAAGAGGTACAGGTTGAGAACAGCGAAAAGTTGAAACAATGTTTTTACAGACATCAAAAATCAGCAGAGAAGTCTTGGAGGAATTATGCTCATGAGCTGAATAGTTATTTTACAGAATGGATAGCTGAATTGCAGGTTAAAACTTTCGAGCAACTAAAAGATCTATTAATAACTAAACAATTGAAGTACCGTGTTTCAGCTGAAGTATGAGAGCATATTTTCTTGATGACTGGATCAAGTTAAAAACTCCCTATGAACTTGCGGAGAAATTAGACGAATATGAAAGCATCAAACAGAGTTTCAGAAGAGAAATCCCTAAGAAAAATAGTTACAAATTCCAAGGTGGTGTAAATTATAGTGGTGCCAGACCAAAGGAAACTCCTAAAGATTTCAAGTCAAAATTTCAAATAAAAAAGGAACCTGTCCATGAAAAAATCACGAGAAAGACTTTGAGAAGAGAAGGCAGCTTCGATGTTATGAATGCGGGTCTTATTCACATCTCAGGCCACAATGTGATAAACTAAAGAAAAATTACGAAACAGTCGCGTCTAATGAAACTGTTAGAAATGGTACTGATGTATTGGCTCCATATACAAGTTTAGGAACAGTGAATGGAATTGAAATGCCTATACTACGAGATACTGGTGCAACTCTCGATTTAATATGTAAAAAATACGTAAAGCCTTCCATGTTTATAAATGAAACTGTGTGGATTCGAACTCCTCTGGAGGAAACCGCAGTGTGTCTTCCAATGGCTGAAGTTGAGTTGGACTGGGTGTTTGGTCATGTGTTTACGAAAGCTGCTGTTTTAAGAGATTCATTAGATCAAGGAAAATATCTTTTGGGAAATAAGACTGCTGCATTGTTTGAAGAAGTGAAGAAGAATAAAGAAATACAAGTGTATATGGTGAACGCTGTTGAAACACGTTCGCAGAAGAAATTGACTGAAGAGAGTAAACAAGATCTTAACATGACAGAAGAAACTATTCCTGAAAGTAACGAAAAGAATAAAGAATCTCTGGATGAACTGGATGATATTTTGCCTTTAATTCAACCTGAAATTTCTGAATCAAATCTTATAAAATTATCTCATAAAGATTTTGCAAAGGAACAAATGAACAGTGCTGAATTAAAAACACTGTTTGAAGAAGCTAAAAGTGGGTCTTCAAAGAAAAATCATTATATTGTCGAAAATAATTTACTATTTTTCCAAAAAGAAGATAAGGATGGCACTAAACGTAAATGTTTGGTTGTTCCCGAAAAGTATAGAAAAAATTTGATGATGATAGGTCACGAGGCGGCTGCAGCTCATCTAGGAGTAACTAAAACGAAAGATGCCATATTCAAAACATTTTACTGGCCTAAATGCTTTAGTGATGTTGAGGACTTTGTAAAGACATGCGACACACACACACAAATGTCAAAGGGTGAGTAAACCGCAAGATAAAAAGAAGGCCCCACTAAAAATTGTTCCCGTAATAACTGAAATTTTCACAAAGATTAACATCGATGCAAGCGGACCTTTACCAATGACACCGTCAGAAATAAATATATAATTACGGCGTTATGTATGTCATCAAGGTATCCTGATGCCATTCCTGTAGCAAACCTTTGCTCAATAACTGTTGTAAATGCATTGTTACAGATTTTCAGCCGAATGGGGTTCCCAAGAGAATTACAGACTGACCAAGGCACGTCATTCATGAGTGCACTAACTACGGAATTTTTAGAAAGATTTGGAGTTAAAGTAGTTAGAGAAGTTCTGTTTATCATCCACAAAGTAATCCTGTGGAAAGAATGCACAGAACATTGAAGAGGATTCTTCGTGTCCTGCGTCTGGAGGCAATTCCAGATTGGGAGAAAATTCTTCCTCAAGCCCTCTTTGCCCTAAGGACTGTTATACACGATAGTACTGGGGTTTCACCAGCTGAACTAGTTCACGGGAAAAATCTAAGGACTCCTGTGATGTTATTGTACGAGAAACTGACAGAAGAAGAGCATGTAGAAAGCAGTGTTGTGGATTATGTATTTGAACTCATTAATAGAATGAAAAGATGTCAGGAATTGGCAATCCTACACATGGAAGATGCCCAACAAAAACAGAAGTTGTGGTATGATAGCCGGACCGTTAAGCGTCAATTTCAACTGGGTGAACTGGTTTTGGTCATAGCTTCATCCAAGCCTAACAAATTATCTGTTCAGTGGATTGGCCCTGGAGAAATAGTGCAACAACTCTCCGAGACAAATTATGTGGTCAAATTCCCAGAGAAAGATAAAACCCACATTTATCATGTTAATATGCTAAAACTTTATCACCAACGAGAGGAAAATATTAATTTATTGTGCATTAATCCTTTAAAGCATGACGAAGAAGAAGACCTGTCTAGTTTGGAACTTGAAAACGATAGGTCGGGATAGTCCAAAATCATCAGAGAGAGGTGCAGTTAAATTCAAAATTATCTCAAATTCAACGAGGACAGCTCAAAGAACTTTTATATGAATATAGTAATCTTTTTTCGAATATTCCTGGATGTACCGATTTAGCTGAACATGATATTGAATTAGAATCTGAACGAGCAACTGTTGCTAAGCCTTATCGTATGTCTCCTCGACAAATTGAAATTCTCAAATCAGAAGTTAATAAGTTGTCAGAACTGAAAATTAATAGAGCCCGGAGAATTTGATTTTACATCTCCATTAATACTTGTTGAAGCTCAGGGAAAGGAAGCAAGGCCCTGTATCGATTACAGAAAGTTGAATAAAGTAACTCGGACACAATTCTTTCCATTGCCTAATATCGAGGAACTTTTAGAAAAGGTATCGGCAGCTAAATATATCTCTATCTTGGATCTTACTCGAGGGTATTGGGAAATACCCCTGAGTCCCCGAGCGCAAAGGTACGCATCGTTTGTGACAACATTTGGAACTTTTAAACCATTGAGGTTACCTTTCGGTCTGAAAAATGCGCCCTATTACTTCAGTCGACTTATCTCTAACTTATTAAGAAATTGTAAATACTTTGCAGTTCCCTACCTAGATTATATAGCTATCTTTTCACTAGCCTGGGATGATCACCTAAAACATCTAAAAGATGTATTTGATCGCCTACGCTCCGCTAAATTACATATCAAGCCATCCAAATGTCAATTTGCTCAAGCATACGTTAAATATCTTGGACATTTGGTAGGCGAAGGCTTAAGAACACCTGGAGAATTAAAGGTTTAGGTCATCAAAAATTTCCCAATCCCCACTAACAAGACGCAAGTTAGAGCCTTTTTAGGATTATCTGGCTATTATAGAAGATATATTCCCGAATTTTCAGTAATCGCAGCTCCACTGACGGATTTACTTGAGGGCCGAAATCGAAAATCAACCGTTGACTGGAACAGTTCTTGCCAGAATGCATTCGAGGAGCTCAAGACAAGACTATCTACAAATCCAGTTTTATACAGCCCTGATTTCACAAAACCCTGCATCATTCAGTGTGATGCATCCAATCTTGGAATAGGCGTTGTGTTGTCGCAAGTATGTGAAAACGAAGAACATCCCATCATGTTCCTGAGCAAAAAGCTGTCGCTTGCAGAACAAAAATATAGCACTACGGAAAAAGAATGTGCAGCCATTATTTTTGCCGTGCAAAAGTTGAAATGCTATCTTGATGGACACCAAAAATTTGTCATACAAACTGACCATAATCTCTTGGTCTGGTTAGAGAAAAATACTGGGACTAATCCAAGACTCTTAAGGTGGTCCTTAATTTTGCAAGCATTTAATTATGAGATTGCTTATCGGAAGGGAAAACAGAATCAGAATGCTGATAGTTTAAGCCGTATCCCTTAAAACTTGAGAAAAAAACACACACTTGTAATGAGAATTGATGGAAAAATAAGAATTTTCTTTGTATTCTTTTTTTTGTCTAGAATGATTGGTATTTGTATATTAGTATTAATATTTGATATTAGTCTCTTAATTTTTTTGATATTTTGTATTTGGATTTTAAACTTTGATATTTTGTATTGGTATTTTAAAATTTGATATTTGGTATTAGTATTTTAAACTTTTGTGTTTGTATTTTGATATTTGGAATTTTTTATTTTAAATTTTGGTATTAATATTTAAATTTTTTTTTGATATTTGTATGTTAATTTTTTGATAATTAATCTATTTGTATTTGTATTTTAAAGTTTGCATTTGGTAGCAGTATTTCACCAAATGATATTTTGTATATGTTAAAGTTCACATAGATTAGTAGGGATAAGTTTAATGCCTTCCTTAAAATAAGGTACTAATTTCGGATAGAACAGGTACTTGCACGTTATTTTTTAAAAATATTTTTTAGCTCCGTTTAAAAGAAAAGGATTTCAAGAAATAATTCTTAACTCTCTACAGCTGCATAAACTGATCCTATGTCAAGTATTTTTCAGGGGTATCACAGTAAAACTTTCCACTCAACTATCGTGAAAAGTTTTCTACAGGATGGGAGGAAATAATTAGACTGTAACGACGTGGCACATAGTACACTAGGAGGCTTGACTCATAGCACACGATAGACTAGAAAGAGGGCGCTGCTGTGAACTGTTTTGGCCTTTGAGCGGGAAGGAGAGAAGAAGAGGAGTCTCGAACGAAAAATGGAGGAAGCTGCCTGTAGTTCCCGATGTGACTTTTAATTTTAAATGAAAATATTAATATAGTGATGTGTTTTGAAGGAAATAATAAAAACGGTAAATCCGATTAATTAGAGCCGATTAATTCAACTCAAATACAAATTGTTTACACAAAATTCGTAACAGTTTTGATATTGGTTCGGGTTACGTTATTTCGGTATTATATATCTTGTGTGTTTAGCCACCGTAGATCCTCTCACATATATTATTATCTAATTTGTTAGACGTATAAGTTAAAGATCTTAATAAAGTCATATTATGATCATAGTTCTTCCGTTATTCCTACACCCCTAGCTCACGCTGATAATCAAGGAGAAGGGCACCCGAGGGGGCGACATAACTGTCTTTCCATTAAAAGGGTGGGAGGGAGACTTTGGCAATCAAATTTCGACTGTTGTTACAAAACCAAGGGCGTAGCTACCGCCGTATCAGTGATACGGGACCCCCGAGCTACAGGGGCTCAACATGTGTATGTCCAAAACACAGTAAAACGTTAGCATTACTCCCCAGTAATAAAACTCCCGTTTTCAAAATAGGGCCACCGAGGAATTTTGATACAAAGTGCCAGTGGTTAAGCTGTTGCAAATAATAAACTGTAGCATTTTTTTAAATATGGAACGAATATTATTTTATTGATATTCATGAAGTAATCAAGCAAGCTGAAAACTATCTATTCCAAAACTACAAAACTATAGTTATTATTGTTAAGAAGATAACGTTTATATTTTGATATTAAAAAGAGTTCCCCTGAAAACTAAGAACTGTATCACTTAACTCGGTTGTCTAAACATTTTCCGAATAAAATAAAACAAATTTAAATTGCAAGAAAAAATTATGCGTTGAGATTCCATTTATAATAATATATCATGAATGCTAACATAGTTATCATAATACACAGCTATATGTAATACTGAGTTTATATAGTATTGATTGCTCAATTATTTTAGCCATTCAGATTATTTGCAGCTTTTTTCCCCCCTAAAAAAAGTGAAAGCTTTCATTTATGTTAAGTAAAGCACCCTTATACGCATTTTCTAATCATATATAGCGGATTATATTCGTTATCGTGGATAAAAAATTTCCCTTAACATTAAGATCTAAATAGGAAATTATTAAAATAAGTTATTTCCTTATTATTTATATCTGCCAAATAATCTACAGAAATTCAACGTAATTAGAGAGAATTAAAATTTAAAAAATGACAATATCAGTTATTTTTAACTAGTTGATAGTTTTTCTGCCTTCTATGAGACCATCTTAAAAAAAATTATAAATTTCATAAAGTTTTGATTTTATTATATTTTTATGAGCCTCATATATATAAAATAAAAATATTTACAATGATAAGTAAAAATACCTAATGCTAAATTAAGCTCTCATAACTTTTACAATAGTACGTTGAACACATTAAATATTTACAGTGCTTCTTTAAAATTGTTTTATGAAGTGGTAAGACAGCACAATGAACTTTCTTCTTATTTCAATCACTTTTTTTCAGTCGTATGTTTTTTTAGAATTAAATATCTTCTACTGAAATTTCCGATGAACTTTTACCAAATCATGCGTCCTTTTTTGCGAAAACATTTAAGATCCCATTCATCACAAAAGGGGAGGACATCATCGCTGAACCTTCCTGTCCATTGCTTATACGCGATGTCCTGCCTAAATTTTGCCGTGTGAAAATTTCTTGCATGGAAGCTAAAGTGTTTTTTTTTAATTACACCCTCTCATTGCTCCTTCGAGCATACGGTGCCCAGCCATCCAATAAATAAAAGGTCATAAAAATAGTCTATAGTTGTTTTCGTTCTAAGTTTTATTATTTTAACTGATAAAAATATCTTGCTTTTTATTTAAAAAATAGGGTCGAGGCTGTTTTGAATCTTTTAACGATAGTTTTGGGGAAAAAAACGATGTGACGAATACATTTGCAAATTATGCTTTGTTGAATTGAAGTATCATTTGAATAAAATATGTAATATTACGCTAATAAATGTGTTAGATGTTTTTGAAATCATACACACACACACGAAGTTCTGATTTAAATGATAGATTATTGTGCTACTTATGTTATGTTTTTAAATATATATGCAACATTTCATATACACATCGGTAATTTAGCAGAATAAAGTTCCCATTGCCTAAAATCTCCTTGAAACAGGTAACTAATTCTTCATACAGCAACATCAGTGCTTACTCGTAATTTGGACACTGATCACTAAATTTTATATATTGTTTGCAAAATTATGCTGAAACATTAGCTTTTTCCAAGTTATTGTCAAATTTGTAACTGCATGATTGGATTATAGCAGTGTAAAACAGACCGACTCCAATTTTTGGTCTTTTGGTGTAGTAATTGAGCTACGAAAAGTAATCTGTTAATTTTTTAAGTGTTCATCTCCTTTGAATCTAGCTGTGGATGTTGTTTTGATTAACACTAACAACACTAAATGTTAGTTACTGATTTATTGTTATTACTATATGAATGAGATTATTATTGAATAATTGTATTAAAATTAGTTAAAACAGAAACATATATTACGCTTTGTCCCAGCAAGTAATGTGCTACTTTCTATAAACTCAAACTCAGTGGCGCAACAGCCCATGCGGGCCAGAGCCTACTGTGCCCATCTCAGTATACGCGACCACTGGGCGCTGAGCAGATGTCCCGAACAGGTGGTCAGTCTGAAGCAAGACCCCCAGTGTTTAAGTTCCCAAGCAAGCTTGTGGTACTCATTTATCGAACCACTGCGGTAAGATGAAAGGTTGAATCCACCTTGCTCAGCCCGGGAATAGAACCCGGAGATATGGTGTAGAAGCGCGATACGCTACCATTGGGCCTTGCTACTTTCTATACCAATGTGTTAATATCGTTTGGAGGAATACAGTTTTTACATTTCGTATTAACTGTATGACTTTTTGATTTTTGATGATTTGATTGACTTCTGTGGGGAATAATGTTTGTCAGAGAAAGATATTTCTTAATGAACACCACTTCACTCGCTTTGCTTTTTTTATTTTTTGACATGTTGGTTGCTAATAAATCCGCAATTCGTGGTTATATTAACTGTAGCAATTTACACAATTGTGTGTGTGTGGCAAGACAGTCACACCGAAGAAAGGTTTAGCTTCATTTGCCAGCATGTTAAGCACTCATTGGCTGAACAGAAGACTTTTCTCGGTTGATTGATTGTACGCACATTGAATCAACACAAGGGTGATTGGCGATGGACCCCGTAATTTTTTTTATTACGTTCAAATAACGAGGACGACATCCAGACGCTCTTCAGAAATTCTGATAAAGGACTGAAGGCACTTTTAATGAAAGGGCAACTAAAAGAAACATTGCATTTATTATTAAATTCTAATCTAATTCATAATATAACTTACTCATTAGTAATATTAATTTGTAATCCAAGCGTCACCTACCCATGCTTTATACTTAGTACTTGGAATTTGTGCTTGCTTTGCTCAAATTGTCGAATTGTCTATTGAAATTATCTGCAGTCGCATTTCATATTCTGCGTTTGATTTGTTTTTATACTTTGTTTTTGTAGTCACTCACGTTGAGAAATGTATTTCATTTAAACACAATGTTCTGAAGGGCATTAAAATGTTTATAGTTATGCGAGAAATACTGTGTATTTTTCAGGAACTCGCAACATTAAATTTAGGAGCCGTTTTTGCTTAAATTTAGATTTTAACATCGAATCTGTTGATAAGTTATTTCCTCTCCTTCATTATAGGTGTTTTTTTTCCACAATTGCAAAATGGTGCATTTTTCTCATTAGATAATTATTTAGTTATGCAAGACACTATGTTAATTAACGAGAATAAAATTATATCGTGGAACCCAAGACAATAGAATATTCACAATCTGGTAAGAAGCACATATATAAAGTGTGAGAACCTTCCCCTCCCCTGGATTCGAAAGCAAAGAATTACCAGACGACATTTTTAAATAAATTATATTTATTTACTTGACTCAATTATCAACCATCTAATTACAAAAATTACTCAATATGTCTACGTCAATGGGATATTGACTTTTGTTATTAAATTAAATCACGAAATATGATATTAATCAACTATAAAACTCAATATCGAACGGGTTTACCGGAATAAGAGGACCGAGAGATATACGCAATTTGAATTACTAGCATTCTCATTAACTTTACACTAACTTTATTATATATTTACCTGTATGAGATCCGATTATCTAAATTTAAATATCACCTGACTTCTAATTCGTTACTCTCCAGTTGGATCAATCCTTCCAATTGTAGATCACTGTGCCTAATAATCAGCAAGATGCTAATCACACAATCAACTTGAATCTTCTTAAAACTCCGGTAACTTATCTCTTGGTTCAATAGCCTAACCCAGTGTTTCCCAAAGTGGGGCCCACAGGAGGGGGAGGCGTGGGCGTTCCGCAGGGCGGCAATTCGAAAATGGATACGACACAACACTAACCCTTCCACTGCGGGCCATTTAAATGCAATGCTAGATATCGGTGCCAAATTTATCAAAATAAGCAAATTCTTAAATAATTATTAGGCATAATTTCGTTTGACGAGACCAAAATATCAACTGGGTGATTGGCTTCGTCCGGAGCTCACCGCGGAGGTGCCACCTGCCGGGAGAGGTCTGGACATAGCCCCGGCCAGTCAAGAAATTTGCTAAACAGCGCAGTTGTTTGCACCTAATTGGCCTATCGCAACACCTGTAGTGTTTTACCTCATTCTGTTGGTCTTAATCTGAAATAAGTGTTCATCAAAACTGTAGCAGAAGCTCGTTGTTTTTATAAATATACATATGTATTGTAAAGATATAATTGGTAAGTATTTTTATTTATTTTAATTTTAGAAGTGTAACTTTCCAGAGAATTTTTTTAAATAGAAAAAATATAGGTACCTTTTGATTTGCGGTGGCAGTGTAGTAAATGTGTTATATACATTTAAATAAATATGCATTTTTAGTATACTTTTGCTCTATGTCACAGTGAATCAAATTTAACACATTTTAATATGATTTTTTATTGATTTTATTTTTATTTCTAATAGCCCATAGTAAAATGAGTAGTGCAAGAAAGAAAAAAACTCGTCAATATTCGGAGGAATATTTAAAATTTGGGTTCATACCTACTGTTCAAGATGAGCGGATTCCTTTTTGTCTTTTATGCCAGCAATTCTTGAGTAACGAATCAATGAAACGAGGTCGTCTTGATGCTTGAAGGCGAAACATAGTGCTCATATTAATTCAGATTTGAGTTACTTTAAAACATTGAAGGAAAACTTTGAAAAAAGAACAACAAAGTCGCTATTTACTGCCCATACTTCAACTAATAATCGTATTCTTGAAACTAGTTATCAAATTCCTTAATTGATTGCTAAAACTGGAAAAAAATCACACTACATGAGAGAATTTAATAAAACCGTCAATATCAGCATTCCTCAAAACGGTTCTTGAAAAAGATGACAAAGATGTAAAAGCTATGGCACTCAGTAAAAATACTGTTAGCAGAAGAATAGATGAAATGGGCGAAGATATTGAAAAACAACTTGTTGAAAAGCTGAAAACAAGAAAATTCTCAGAGCAAATGGATGAATCAACTGTGAGAGATAGTGAGGCTGTATTGAAAACTTGCTTAAGGTATATTGATAAAGGGCATTTTGCAGAAGAAATGTTGTTCTGTAAAAGATTAGAAAGCACCACTACCTCCAAAGATATATTTAATAAGCTAAAAAACTACTTATAGATGTCAATGATATACCAATGAAAAATATAACATCTTGTGCTGCAGATGGTGCTCAAAAAATGATGGGGAAGAAAAATGGCTGCTTAAAATTGATGAAAAATGCGAATCCAAAAATGATTCTTGTGCATTGTGTTATTCATAGGCAAAACTTGGTAGTTTAAAACATCTCGCCTGTTCTAAATTACACAATTAAAATTCGTAGATAAACAAACGTATCTATGTACGGTTGTAGGAATGTAGCCTAATTTTCTCACGAATTACAAAACGCAGAAACTCGCCAAAGGTACCAAAATTTCGGGAATGATTCCAGAAATCCGTTTTGACCATTTATATTCCGATATTCCAATTAGTTAAAAAGATATTAATTAAAAACCTTAAAATGCATTAAAATGCACGTGGCACCATCTGCAGAGAATATTTTTACAAAACAACGAAACTTTGCATGTAATTAAATTTATTTAAAAATTAATACAATAAAAATATATATATATATATATATATATATATATATATATATATGTATATATATATGTATATATATATATATATATATATATATATATATATATATATATATATATATATATATATATATATATATGTATATATATATATATGTATATATATCTTTCAATTTAATTATTTTACAATTTTTTTAAATATTTTTGGAACTTTTTTTTTCAGTGGTTTTTAAGGCACGATCTAATTTTTTTCATGAAACTCACACAAAAAATAATTACAGATCCGTAAAGATCATTTATTTCGCCACGATGTGAAGATCCCCTTGGATCTCACTTTGAGAACGAGAATAATTTTGAGTCAAAAAAGAACCAGTAACCATTTTTATAAATAACATCCTTTATTGGGTTATCTTTCCCAAATAGAATCAAAGACTTTTAATAACAAATAAATCAAAATAGCTTTATGAAGTTTAAAAGGGACTTTCCTTTAAATTAACTTAAATATTTAATGATTCAATTAATTAACAATTAGAATATCGATCACGCAGAGATTACCACAATAAGAGATCCCAGAATTATATTCAATAATGTTCCTACTGAACATTTAACTTTAATCTCACTCCTAATATAAAACTTTAATGAGACTTTAATTATAAATCAATATTTACCACACTGAATCTCAGCTCTTCCTGAGCCTAATTTATCCACCTAGAAATCTCCAATAATAAATCTCTAACTTCACTATTATAACTTGCTGCTTCAATCTCTCTCTCCTACTGTCTCTCACTTTACTATTCCATTTGACTTAAATACTTTATCTAATCTGCATAATAAGGAATCTCTGTCCTCTTTTTGGAGTTGATTGAAAATAGGTAGGGAATTAAATTTCCCTAAAAAAGACGTCTCAGAAGGTTAGTGATAAAATTCCGTATAGATTTGTCACAACCCCCTCCAAAAAGAAAACGGGATTTATTCGAAGGTCTCATACGTCCTGAAAATAAATTACGTAATTCCTATCTTTGTCTTATAGTTCCGACGACTTTAACTGCTAATTGGATATTACAGAAACTCTCTTTCCTTAAGGAAAAGGACAAATATAAAATTACGACTTATAATTAATTTTTAAACCTCATAACACTGTACAAGTTTAAATTAATCCCTGCACTCTATCCACTTGGCAACGGGGGCGTGGGAAAAACCACCCAAGTGGTGGCAAAAAACCAGCCCCATAGAGTTTACTTAATTACTACTTAAGTATTATACATAAAATAACAATTTTTATCTTCTTTGGCACTGGAACATCGAGGACTTCAGGGTCAGCTACCCTGAAAGATTAATTTCCATTTGAGTGGTAGGTAAAAGCAGACATGAATTTATACACTTGTTACATGAATTTTACATACAATATATATCTGGTTCCCCTTTGCCTTCCCATTCTAAAAGTTTTTGCGCTAGTTAGTGTTAATGGTTAATCCTATCTAACTTCGCCGCGCCCCAAGTCACCAGATTTGAAACAAAATATACACATATATATATACATCATACAATAACAATCATTTTGCAATAAACAAATAACACAAACAACCAAATGAATTGTCGCATCTTAGCGAAGTCATACATCGAAGTAAACAAATGCAAATTTTACAGATGTTTTCTCCATAATACAAAAAATTATCACAAAAGCTGTTTTTTCTGCTACAGAAAAAAACACACACAATGCAGTGTCCACTTTTGCCAGTCTTCTTAATTTTAAAGTCCGCCCGTGACTTGCTTCAATTGCAAAAATTCTTCATTTGTTCGTACCGCGAAGATAAAGAAACAATACAACCTGGTTTTTGTCTGTTAAATTCTCCTATGTACCAGATCTCCATCCAACGCTTCCATACTGAGGCTTCTTCTCCTTATTCTGCTGTGAGGGATGCCGATGATTTCGATGTTCCTCTGCTCCACAGGAATTCCGTCGCTTTCCTTCACTCGGCTGCGTAGATAGTATGGGCAAGGTCTCCTTGTAGTGGCTTGATTCGACCGGACTGGTCTCTCCGCTTGTTTGTTGCGTCCTCTCGTTGTTGCTCTGGTCTGGCGGGTCTTGTTATCACGTCCACTACCTTCCGTCCGGGATTCGACTGTGGTTGACTTATTCAGTCTGCAATCAGGCAACCTTGATGGACCTGCAATGTGGACTCTACTACTCGTGAGGAGGTATTAGGTCTCTTAAATTTATAAGTTCTGGATGAGATCGAGGATGGAATCGACCTCTTGACTCCCTGCCTTTGCTCAGGAGCGAGTCTTTTCCGGTCCTTGTGCTCAGACCCTTGCAGTGATCTCTTCCTGCACATCTTGGACCGTTTTAAAACTTGGTCCTTCGACTCATTATTACTCATTTTGCGTTTGTTTCTGGGGATCTCCCGTGCGGTGTTACCCTGCCGTGATCTACACCCCTCACTTTCCTTACTAGAGGTTTTCCTGTGCTCTTGATTCGATCTATTCGACCTATGACTAACTCCTTGCTCGTCATACAGAGTTTCTACCTGACTATCCGAACTAATCGTGTCTGTCTGTCGAGGACGGTACACTCGAACCTGATCAATATTAACTGTCATCCTTTTTCCGCTTTCCCAAATGATCAAATTATTACCTTTAACTTCCAAAACTCTATAGGGACCTTCAAACTTAGGCATAAATTTTCCAACCTGTTTTCTACCCGCAGCACTTAAGAAATGTGTTTGAATTAAAACTAAATCGTTCACTTTGATGTGAACATCCCTCCTTCTGCGATTGTAATATTTTTCCCAAGACTTATGCTTTTTCGCATATTTCGTCTTGCCTCATCGAATAATCTTTCGATGTTCCTACCAACATATTTCGTATCCTCTGTAACATTTATGAGCTTGCTAAACGGGGTTATGATTTTCCTTCCCAAGAATAACTCAGCCGGAGTTTTATTTGTTGTTTCATTTACCGCAGTGCGCAGCGCGAAAGCGAACTCATGAAGAAATTGGTCCCAGTTTTCATGGTTTTCTTCAACAAAAGAGGCTATCATTTGAACTAAATTTCTATTTACTCTCTCAGTGAGATTAGCCTGCGGTCTGTACGTTACCGTTTTCATATGTTTGATGTCCAACCTGTGACTGAGATGTTCAAATACGTCAGAAATAAATTGGGGGCCGTTATCACTTATCAAAGAAATCGGAGCTCCGTATCGCGCTATATAGTTATCAAAAAGGGCATTAGCTATTGCCTGGGCTGAAGCTTTACGAAGAGGAATCAGCTCACACCACTTAGTGAAGTGGTCAGATATAACTAATATGAATTTATATCTCTCGGGTCGGGATGCGGGGTAGGGGCCTAATAAGTCTAGCGTTACAATTTCATTTGGATATTTTGAAACTATAGCATTAAACGACCAGCTGGTAGCGCGTTTTTATAATTAAATTTTTGACACCGGTCACAGGTTGAAACATATTCAAATATATATTTTCTCATAAATGGAAAATAGCACGTGTCACGAAGTTTAAGATATGTCTTCCTCTTTCCGAGATGCCCTGCCAGTGGCAGATCATGAAACTCTTTCATTATATCTTTTCTAAGAGAACCAGGAATATAAACTCTTAGTTCTCCCAGAGTAGAAAAATACTTCGCGTAAAAGAGGAGACCATTTATTAACTTGAAGTCCTGGGACCAACCCTCGCATACCGTCGCATTAACAGAACCGTCATCAGGGTTTTCTAAATATCGGTAAATATGTCCTAATTCAGGATCTTCCCTTTGTTCCCTAATGAATTGTTCACGTGAATTTATTGCGAGGGCTCTAAGAGCTGCGCACGAAATTTGTGACCCCTCGATACTGTCCACTGGATTTCTCGATAAAAGATCTGCGACCACGTTTTGAACACCAGGCCTGTGCTCCCATTCTATGTTAAATTCGGACAATTTCAATGCCCATCGGATCATCCGACTTGACAAATTCTTACCATTCGTTAACTTTGTTAACGCTGCGTGATCTGTGATCACTTTCACAGGCAGGGGTCCAAAATAAGTTTTAAACTTATTTAGAGCCCATATTACTGCCAAACATTCTCTTTCGGTAACCGTATAATTACGTTCTGCTTTATTAAGGGTTCGAGACGCGAAAGCAATAGGTTTTTGATTTTGTTGAAGCACAGCACCAATTCCGACCCCACTAGCATCAGTGAATAAATTGAACTGTTCAGAAAAATTCGGTAATTGCAAAATCGGTGCCTCCGTTAGTGTGCGTTTGATCTTATCAAAAGAATCTTGTGCTTCTTTAGACCAGTTAAACTTAGCCCCCTTTTTCTTTAATTGGTACAATGGTTCGCATATATCTGCGTATCGCGGGATAAATTTTTTGGTACCAACCCGTCATCCCTAAAAATTTTGACACTTCCCTATTATTTTTGGGAGGTCTCATTTCCGTAATTGCCCTAATTTTATTACTGTCAGTTTCGATTCCGTCTTTGCTAATAATCAGGCCTAAATATTTTAGTTTGTCACTGGTGAGTGACATTTCTCCTTATTTAAAGTTAGCCCTGAGTCTCGTAATAAAGTAAAAACCTGATTTAAATGATCGAGATGGTCTTTAAAGGATGGCGATGTTATGATTACATCGCCCATATAGACCAACAAGAAACGCCCAATAACAGGTTTTAATATTATATCGATTGCATTTTGAAAATTCGGCGCCACCCCCGAAAGGCCAAACGGCATCCAGAGGAATGCAAAAGTGCCCTTTCGAGTAATAAAAGCCGTTTTTTCAATATATTTTGGGCTTATTGCCAACTGAAAGTACCCGCTTCTTAAATCTAGTGTGCACATAACGCCAGTGTGAGGAATATTGGTGAGTAAGTCATCAATCACTGGTAATGGATATCGAGGATATTTGATAATTACATTTAATTTGCGATAATCGATCGCGAAACGATACGCCTCGGGAGAATCTGGAGGAAGGTCATTTTTCTTTCGTGTTAGAACGACTGGAGATGCGTAAGGCGAATTAATAGGACAAATTGTACCATCACGTAACATCTTATCGATGTGATAATCAATAATGCCCTGCTTGACCCGGTCGTACCTGTATGGTCTCGACACTACCGGTCCCTTGTCTCCAGTATCTATCTCATGATATAGAATAACCCCTTAAAATTATTAAATAAAGCTTTTAATTGTCTCTGTTGCCCGTCACCAAGTTTTGTGTCTGTGAGATCAATATCGACCGGCTTTTCTATTTTCGGCAATTGTTTGATCTGATTGTCGGGAATGATCAAGGATTTCTGATCAAAATCCAATGTCAATCGTGACGCCTTCATAAAATCGATTCCCAAGATGCACTGATATTGCATGTTGTCTAGAATATGGAATTCCCAGGGTTTCTGAAATTCCCTGATCCGAATCTGCAATTCGACCCGACCTAAGTGACTACACGGGGCTCCTTGTGCTGTCACGACTCTGTCCTTCGTCTTTTGACGAGGTCGGTATGAAAAATATTTGCGGTAGACCTCCTCCGAAATAAAAGATTTCTCCGCTCCCGTGTCCCACAGTGCTGTAATAAAGGTTTCGTTTAATAGTATAGGGACATACGGTAATTCGACTGGGGTCATTCTTATAGAGGATACTCTGATAGGCCGTTGATCCGAAACTGGAGGATTTTCCGTACCCCGCGATCGATTACCCCCATATTCACATCGATCGCTTAAAAGTTTAAATGTCTATTTCGTTCATTTTGACCCCGAAATGTACTATTTCTCGACCCACTTTGTCGACGCCCTGATTGTGGAATCGCTGATCCGATTGTCCACCTTGGCGTCGACCCTCGAATCTCCGATTATTTGCGAAACCTTGGTTTTCGAACCGATTAAACTCTCTTTGTGGTCGGCTATTATTGGCGTATCTCTCATTATTTCTGTTTTTCCCTCCAATTTTCTTGTCTATGCCGGTTATTAAAACGATTGTTTTCATTAGGGTTTGAACTTCTAAATCCCTCACTCGAACCTCTGATCTGTCTATTCATAAAACGTTCTTCGTATTTATCAACGATTTGCAGGAGATTGGCAGTATTTTGTGGATGTCTAACTTCGACATAATCCAAAATTTGAGGTTCTAATCGACTAACGACGTGATCAATTAATTTTTCCTCCGACATTTCTAGTTTAAGGACCTTATGAATTTTCAATAATTCATAAATAAAGTCCGAAGGCTGCTGATCACGCCTTTGCGATGAGGAATAAAATCGCGTTTCTAGTTCTGACCTGTTTCTGACCACGGGGAATTGTTCCGACAATGCCTTTTTAAGTGCGCGTAGTCTGTTGCCTTATCTTCAATGACCCTATAACCAAGAACTTCGAACCAGTCTAGTGCCCGTCCTTTGAGATGACCTTTCAAGTAAGCACACGCTAGTTGTGCAGGTATCTCATAATACGCGAGATTATTATCAATATTCTCCAAAAAATCATTTATGTTCTCAACCCCGAAAAATATTGTTCCGGAATGATTCTAAAACCGGATCCGACTCTATTCTTGGGATTTATTCGTTGGGCGCCATTGTGAAGATCCCCTTGGATCTCACTTTGAGAACGAGAATAATTTTGAGTCAAAAAAGAACCAGTAGCCATTTTTATAAATAACTTTCTTTATTTGGTTATCTTTCCCAAATAGAATCAAAGACTTTTAATAACAAATAAATCAAAATAGCTTTATGAGGTTTAAAAGGGACTTTCCTTTAAATTAACCTAAATATTTAATGATTCAATTAATTAACAATTAGAATATCGATCACGCAGAGATTACCGCAGTAAGAAATCCCAGAATTATATTCAATAATGTTCCTACTGAACATTTAACTTTAATCTCACTCCTAATATAAAACTTTAATGAGACTTTAATTATAAATCAATATTTACCACACTGAATCTCAGCTCTTCCTGAGCCTAATTTATCCACCTAGAAATCTTCAATAATAAATCTCTAACTTCACTATTATAACTTCCTGCTTCAATCTCTCTCTCCTACTGTCTCTCACTTTGCTATTCGGTTTGACTTAAATACTTTATCTAAACTGCATAATAAGGAATCCCTGTCCTCTTTTTGGAGTTGATTGGAAATAGGTAGGAAATTAAATTTCCCTGAAAAAGACGTCTCAGAAGGTTAGTGATAAAGTTCCGTATAGATTTATCACAACGATATGCTATAATTTATTTTACAAAATAATTATATTTTGTATTTTTTACGATTTTTTTAAAAATGAGTCGAAATCGGTTCCTTTTTTTGAATACGAATTATAATTTGCTCTGCTTGCGCGTTAATGAAAAAAAAATTTTTACACTAAAAAAAATTCATGTTTTTCTTTTTTTTCCGCGTGTAGAACAATATTATACGTAATCTGTACAAAGATTGATAAAATATCTTACAAATTACGATTAAAAAAATGTGTTTTTCAATTTTTTTCCCTTTTGCGATAATTATGTAAACAATACTTTTTTTTAAAGTTTTTTGTTTAAAAATTACCGTTGTTTTCGATCGCTATATGAAGTTTGAAAGCATTAACTTAAAAATGAAGCCCGAAACAAAATCTTTTACTTTAACGAATAACGAAATGGCGTATTGAAAAAAATCTACCTTTATTTTAAAGCTCAATTCAATGCTCTTCCCCGGAGTAAATAATAGTTTAGCTGTTAAAAGCGCTGCTTTATAAAACGGTAGTTTCCAGGTTCGAAACTGATGAGGAAGAGACTTTCCATTTCGCATCACGCTACTTTTTAAAAAATTGTGTTTTTCGTTTTCTTCCCTTTTTGCGATAAATATTTAAGCATTATTTTTGTTACATTTTTTGAAGGTTAAAATTAAAATGAAATATCAAAATGTTTTTATCAGATCGTTTTTTTAATGTTTTTTTCAGTACATGTATATTTCCAGGTTCGAGACTGAAGAGGAAGAGACTTTCCATTTCGCATCACGCTACTTTTTAAAGTTTAAAATTTTTTAGTGGAATGAAAAAGGTTAAAATTAAAATGATATATCAAAATGTTTTTTTCAGATCGTTTTTTTAATGGTTTTTTCAGTACATGTATATATATATATATATACATATATATGTGTGTGTGTGTGTGTGTGTGAAGTAGAAGGCGCTACGCGCTTCTGCAAGCCCCCCAGCAGATGACTTCGAAAGGAAACGAGAGGGCAATGACTCCGACGGAAAGGGGCAGCGAGAGAAGGGACATGAGAACGAGAGAAGACGTTTAGACCGCAAGGGAAGCAGACGCATATCGACAGAGCCGTTATATTTCTTTAAAAATAATGAGAGCCAATTAGGCAACGACGTTTAAATGTTCACTTAATTAATTAATTGTTATTCTTTATTTTCATTTATTCTTATTTTAAAAATAAACAGATTATTCTGTCAAAGGAGTTAACGAATTAATATTAGTAACAACATAACATTTGGGAGCTCGGCCTCAAATTAAATTAAAATTAAATCCCCTAGAAAATACGAGTCAAGACTGGTGGAGCACGCACGCTTCAACGACGGAACCAGCAACGCAAGCCACAACGACGAAATCATCGACGGTGAGTCCATTCCAATTTACTCCTTTATTATTCTGAAGATATTTATTTACGATGGTCTGTCTAGAGGAAATTGCTGCTATTGCGAACATATTAAAGACGGCCCCTGCTTCAACGGGGCAACTTCTGCACAAAATTGTAAATGACGAACCCTACAGTAAATCTTCTAGAAAAGAGTTAAAAAAATTCGCGGGTTTCCCACAGAATTACGACATTGAAGCACGAAAGGATAAAATTTGAAAGGAATTTACGAAAACTGAGCTTATTACCGTATGCACTACATTAGGACTGAATTGCGCGGGAAGCGCCAAAGAATTAAGCTAGTTTATTTAAAAATCTATCAGACCTAGCATCTTTAAAAAATAATTTTACCGAACAATTGACGGGTGACGAAGACGGAGACGAATGACGTGAATAAGCAACCCCTCACCCCACCAATTTATCACTCGCCCTCTCCACAGGAAGTTTTTGCTCCCTTCCTGCAAACAGAACGCAATCAAAACCAAAGAAGAAACGAGGATAATGCATTTTTGTTAAAGGACATTTGTTATGGCTCACTCCGTCGAATACTCAGCACTCACTCAGAACACAGTTTTTAGTGGACTGGTGTTTATTTTTTACTCACATCTCTTTTTTTAGTTACATCAGAATTACTGGGCATGCAGTCAGGCAGCGCTGTTGCGCTTGCGCAAACATTCCGCCCGGCATTGCAATGTTACAACATTCAATAAGTTTCATGGCTTTTTACAATATTGTTATATTAAAATGTAACATTATTAAAATAATTATAAATCAGAAAGAATTCACTAAAATACACACAATACTAAAGATTAATTACAATAACTTAAAAATAAGTAAAATCTTGTAATACAAAAAGAAAAAAAAAAATTCATTCTCTCATGGGCAAGATACAAATTTTAGAAATAGATCTTTTTTACTACACCATGTTGAGTCTTGATTGTTACAACCCTAATTCTATTATCCTTTCCAGGAAATACCTCGATCAATCTGCCCATTAGCCATTTATTGACTGCTAAGTTATCCTCTTTAATAAGGACTAAAATCACCCACTCTAGCGTTATCCTTTTCAAATTTCCATTTAGATCTCTGTTGAAGATTACTTAAGTAATTATTACTCCACCTTTTCCATATAGACTGCACAATTTTTGTTAATCTCTGATATATGTTTAATCTATTTGTTTCTATATGTATAATGTTTGGTTCACTAATGGAAGTAATTGGTCTTCCAATTAAAAAGTGTGCCGGTGTCAAAACCGACAAATCGTCTATATCCGTTGACAAAGGGTGTGAGAGGACGGCAATTCAAAATTCCTCAATTTGAGTCATAATGGTTAGAAACTCTTCATAAGTAAACCTAGAATTGCCTGCCTCACGTTTAAAATGGAATTTGAACGACTTTACGCCAGCTTCCCATAAGCCGCCAAAATTTGGTGCTCTGGGGAGGAGAAATTTCAATTTATATTTTCATCTACTAAGAAACCAGCCAATTCAGGATCAGGATTTATCACTAACTTGTACAATCTCTTGAGTTCTGCATTAGCTCCTATAAATGTTTTACCATTATCAGAAAATATTAGAGAGGGTCTTCCTCTTCTAGCAATAAATCTCTTTAATGAGGCAATAAATGTCTGAGTTGTTAAATCCGACACTAATTCAAAATGTACAGCTTTAGTGACAAAACACACAAAAATTGAAACATATATCTTATACAAACTGCTTTTAAGCTGTTTGTTGCTCGTGATCCAAAACGGTCCAATAAAGTCAATCCCACTGCAATCAAAAGGAAAATTTTTCCTAACTCTTTCTTTAGGCAAATTGCCCATTATTTGTTCACAAGTTATAGGTTTCACTTTAAAACATACAAGACAATCATGTACTATTTTCCTACATACATTACGTCCTCTAAGAGGCCAAAATCTCTGCCTTACTTGATATAGTAAGGCCTGTGGACCTAGATGGAAGTATTTTAAGTGAAAATATTCTACAATTAAATTCGTTAATTTATGGTTACAAGGTAATATTACAGGAAATTTGCATTCAAAGTTCAAATCACTATTACAAAGTCTACCACCAACTCTCAACACACCATCTTTATCTAAAAGGGATTTAAGCTTTTATAAGACTTTCTGCAGACACTCTATTATTTTCTTTCAAACTCATTATATCTTTTTTGAACTCCTGTAGTTGCACAATCCTGATTAAGGTGACCTCCGCTTGGTTGATTTCCTGGACATCTAAAGGTCCTCTCCTTTTTTCTCCTCGGCAATTTGCTATGAACCTAAAAATAAAACTTAACATTCTAATTATTTTAGTGTACTTATTACTTATATTTAACAGGTCAGTCATAAATGTGTGTGTTGAGTTTGTTAGATTTAAATTAACACAGTGCTTTGCGTTACTTTTAAATTCACAGTTAAATTCATCATTATCAGTGACTGATAAAAGGGTATTCTTTTCCGGAAAATCTTTCGTCGTTAAAAACTTAGGTCCATTCCACCACAAAGAGTTGTTGAGAAGACTGGACGGGTCTAGACCTCTTGAAACGAGGTCAGCTGGGTTCTGTTCCGAAGAAACATGATGCCATTGCTCTGCGTTAATCAAGTGTTGGATTGTGGCAACTCTATTTGCCACGAAGGTTTTAAGCAAGTTAGGCTCCTTCTGGATCCACGCTAAGACAATAGTCGAGTCACTCCACAGGTACACGGGTGGTGTTTTCATTTGTAAGGCAGTCTCAACTCTTTTCATCAGTTTTGCAAGAAGAACGGCGGCACACAGCTCGAGTCGCGGCATGGTGACACTCTTCACAGGTGCTACTCTGCTTTTACTTGTTACAAGCTTCACTGTTGTTGCACCATCTGGCGATTGAGAACGGCAATATATCACTGCTCCGTAACATTTCTCTGAAGCATCAGCAAAACCGTGAAGTTCTACCCTTGTCGCTTGAGGATGCACAATACATCTACCAATGCAGATACTTCTTACACTGTTGAAGTCCTCTAGGAAACGATGCCACTCTTTGGCTCTCTCAGAAGGCAACTCGTCGATCCAGTCGATTTTAAGACTCCAAAGACTCTGCATGAAGATCTTGGCTCTTGCGACTACTGGACCTAATAGTCCTAATGGATCAAACAGTCTAGCTATTGTCGAAAGGACACATCTCTTGGTATAGGAGTCTTTTAACTCCACTGCAATTTTGAAAATAAAACAATCCTCTTGTGATTTCCAGGACACTCTAACGTCTTGGTTTCAATTGGATTCTCGAACTCATAGTCTCCGAGGATGTTTGAAGCCAGTTCCGGATGACTACTACCCCACTTGTGCAATTCCATTCCTCCCTTTTTCAAAATACCGGAAAGTTGGTTTTTCAAGGCCTTGGCTTCCATTAAAGACGCAGCGCCGCAAAGAACGTCGTCCATATAAAAGTTTTCTCTTAGAACAGGTGCAGCCAAAGGAAAGTTCTTCTCTTCATCTCTCGATAACTGCAGTAAAGTTCTCATTGCTAAAAGGGTGCACTCACCGTGCCATATGTGACTGTTTTCATCTCAAAGGTTTTCACTGGATCCTCTGGACTTTCTTTCCACAAAATTCTAAGCAACGGCTGTTGGCTCTCATGGATGAGTATCATTCGGTACATCATCTTCACATCTGCCGTAAAGGCATAAGGATGCTCTCTAAATTTAATCATAATTGTAAACAGGTCATTTTGAACCAGTCCTCCATTGTATTGTATGGAATTCAACGATAAACCATTACTTGTAGGATTGGTAGCATTAAAAACTACCCTCAGCTTCGTTGTGCTCTTTTCTGGTCTAAGGACGCCATGGTGTGGCATATAATAGGCAACCTCAGAGTTGTCATGCTCTGCGACAACTTCTTTCATGTGACCAAGTTGGTCATACTCATGTATAAAGTCTCTATACAACTTAAGATATTGAGGATCTCTGATTAATCGAGTCCACAGCGCATTCAATCGTTTTAGAGCGATGTCCCTCGACTCACCTAAACAATTTGGTTCGTTTTTAAGGGGCATTTTAACCACATACCGACCCTCCTCATCTCTAGAATGCGTTTTTAGGAAGTGATCCTCACAAAAAATTGCTTCTTCATTTTTAGGTTTCTCTACCTCAACGTTTTCCAATTCCCAAAACATTTTTAAAGTTTGATTTAAATCTCCTTTAATTAATCCACAATGAACCCGTGCTTCAGTATCTGCAAAACTATTGCTCCCTGAAGCCACGAACCCAAACACAGTATTTTGGAAAATAAGATTAGAATTTTCAGAACGAATTTGCCCACTACGCAATAATTCATAAAAAATTTCTGCACCCAATAAAGAATCAATGGGACCTGGCACATAAAAGGAATCATCTGCTAAATTTATATTTTCAGGAATTAATCCTTTCACATTTAGATTTTTAACTGGAGTTAAATCAGTAATTTTATCTACAACTAACATTTTTATTCTCTTTTTATAACTACCATCGGAATTCGAGATTTCCGTAGTTACGCAATTTTTAACACATACAGAGGGAGTCATTTAAACACGTGACCAGAATATTTACTTTTTCTTTTCTTAATCCTAATTTTTCTACGAATTTTTTCGTAATTAGATTTGTCATAGAACCGACGTCAAGCAGACCTCTTATTTGCCATTTCTCGTCGTATGAATCTTTTACAAAACACTTCACGGAACTCAAAAACACACTAGTGGTTCCCTTTTTTGATTAATTGCAAACACCGCATTACTATCTGTTTCCCACACTCCTCACTTAACTGTAACTGAGTGCGCGAGATTTTCCCGCGTTCCTACCCAAACGGAAACTTTTTGGAACCGGTACGAGGACATTCTGTAAACTGAAACGCAACGGACGGACGCAAGGTCTTGTTCGCATCAATCCGCAGCACCTTCAAGGGTGTAATTGGGCTGCGGTAGCCCAGTGGTTAAGGTATCCAACCATGGCAGGCATGTCATGAGTTCGATCCCAGTACCACTAAAGACCCGCCGTGTAGGGCAGCGATGCACGTTAAATCTGTCGAGAGCTGAAACGTCCTCCCGTTGGTGTGGTGTGGTAGTTAGGAGAGGGGGTGCCAGCTCAGGTGTCGTCCACGTCACTTGACCATGGTTCAAAATTACGTGGTCCGTCGCCAAAAGTCCTCGTGTAGCTGAACAGTGCGACGTTAATATTAACTCAACTTAACTCAACTCAAGGGTGTAATTTTCATTTAACCGCATTATTACCTTTTAGTGTAAACTTTAACTGTAAATATTTATTTTCTTGTAATATAAATTTAAGTACTATCTCCATCTCTGGCTATTATTCGAACTCAACCGACGGCACCATTTGGAGGCACCGCCGAAATTCGTCAACGATTCAGAGAAACAAGAGATAAGTACTATTTTATATTTTCATTCAACGTTTGACTTTGGTTTCTCTTACTGATTCATTCCATCCATATTTCGTTTTATCAACAATGGATGCCGAAACGGCTACAGTGCTTCGCGGCAGAGCGAAAGCTGCACTTACAAGAACTATAAATTTCATCGATAAAAATGATCAAACTTTTGACAAAAATGATATACGCAACAAGTTAGAGAAACTTGAATTAACTTATACGGAATTTGATAAAGCGGATGCTGCTTTACCTATCGAATCCTCTGAAATGGAAGAATTCGAAACAAAATATTACGAAACCAAAGCCAAGCTACAAAACATCTTAGAAAATTTATCTGTGAGAACATATGTATATAATGATAATTCTGATGTCTTTGAAAATGTCTCAAATATGAAATCTAGCAATTTTAAGTTGCCAAAAATTAATATTGAGCGTTTTTCTGGTGATTATAAAAATTGGCCTTCATTTAAGGATTTATATGTATCATTAGTGCATGATAATATGTGTTTATCGAATATACAAAAGTTTCAATATCTCAGAGGTTTATTGCTGTCAGAACCAGCAAATATAATTAAGCACATTCCCATTACTGAAACGGCTTATAACGAGGCTTGGGAAAAATTATTAGCTCGTTATGATAAAAAGAAGCAAATCATTTTTTCACTCATTAAAACCTTCATGGAACAACCTTTTTTTTTTAACGATACTAACTCTCACAGCTTACGCAACATAGCAGACACTTCCGACGAAGTAATTAGAGGTCTTAAATCTATTGATACTAAAGCAGAGTCTAGAGATGTATGGTTGATTTACATTTTGTTACAAAGGTTGATCTAAAACGCGCCAAGAATGGGCGCAATTCTCAAATAATATTGATTTTCCCACATTTGAAGCATTTATAGAATTTTTAAATAACAGATGTACATGCTTAGAACTTTATAATGTTAGCGTTACTCATGAAAAACAACCTTATATTAATAAATCGAAATTTAACAATAGTTTAAAATGTTCTTGTTGTAAAATGAATCATCTTGTTTTCAAATGTTCTAAATTTAAAGAAATGTCTGTTAAAGAGCGTATACAACTTGTTAATAAACAAAAATTATGTATGAACTGTTTATCTGATAGGCACACTGAGTCACATTGTAATTCAACTTTTACTTGCCACTATTGTAAGAAAAAGCATCATTCGCTATTACATGATAATAATTTTAAAAATTTCGCAATGTCAGCAAATAAATCTCATCGTGCTGAAGGTCAAAACCAGACAGGAAATGATACTAATCAAAACAAAGAAGTTGCAGCTTCCGTGAACTCTATACAAACATGTTTTTCTTTATTACCAACTTTAAGCGTTAACATTAAAAATATTTTGGGGAAGAACTGTCAAGTTCGAGTTATGGCGGACAGCGGAAGTGAATCAACATTCATTTCGGAAAAATGTTTAAAACTGCTAGGCCTGAAAAGAAAAAACGCTAGATTTCAAATTAAAGGATTGCAAGATTCTAAAATCGCGATGACTAGAGGGTGTGTTGAAATAGATTTAGTATCGTTACATGACCCCAAGGTCAAACTACCAGTTAAAGCATATGTTTTGGAAAAACTAACTGCTCCGTTACCAACGGAAAAAATAAACGAAACACATTTCTCTCATTTAAAAAATGCCTGCTTAGCGGATCCGAAATTTTTATCTCAAACAATATCGATATGATTCTCGGATCTGACTACTTTTTTTCTATTTTGCTTCCTGGGCAAATTACTTGCTCTCAAAGTAATTTAATCGCTCAAAATTCCATTTTTGGTTTCCTAATTTCAGGCAAATTAACTGAGTCTTTAAACTCAAATTCAATGCTAAATCTTCACATTAATGGTACAAATATTGACAATCAATTAAAGCAATTTTGGGAATTAGAAGAAATTCCTAACGTAAAAGATAAATTATTAACTTCTGAAGAGCAATTTGTGGAAACACATTTTCAAAATACTTATGCATGTAATTCCGATGGACGCTTTGTTGTAAAACTTCCATTTTATAAATCAAATTCAGAATTGGGAGACTCAAAACCCGCAGCAATTTCTCGCTTATTAGCAATGGAGCGGAAATTTAAAAATAACCCAGATTTTGAAAAACAATACAAAGAATTCATGAACGAATACGAATCGCTAGGTCACATGAGCTTAGTAAATTCAGATCCCATACTTCCAAAGATCAGAATTTTTTACCGCATCACGCCGTTATCAAGCCATCCAGCCTTACAACAAAGTTAAGAGTAGTTTTTGACGCATCTTGCAAAACTACAAATGGTACGTCATTAAATTCTCTGCTAGGAGTAGGTCCCAAATTACAAAGGGATATTTTTGAAATATTGCTTAATTTTAGAATTCTAGAATTGTATTTACAGCGGACATTGAAAAAAATGTACCGTCAAATTTTAGTAGCTGATGAAGATCAGAAATACCAACAAATTCTGTGGAGAAATAACTCTAGTGAAAACATTCGCACATACAAGCTAAAAACTGTCACCTACGGTTTAGCCTCAGCTTCCTTTTTGGCCACTAGGTGTATTAAGCAAATCGCTCTCGATGATAAAGATAATCCCAACCTCTCCCGAGTTTTACAGGAAGATATTTATATGGATGATTTACTATCAGGAGCAGATACGCCAAATAACGCAATCTCCATTTGCAAGGACATTGCTCATGTTTTGAGTACTCGCGGATTTCATTTAAGAAAATGGAATTCTAATTCCACCGAATTTCTCGCTCAATTTTCAGAACATAGTTCTCATGATGCACGAGTTGAATTTTCCAAAGATTCTAATGAAAGTTCTAAAGTATTAGGCTTATTTTGGAATTCATCCAATGACACTTTTGGTTTCCAACCATCGCTTGAACTTACACCACCACTCACAAAGAGACGTATTTTATCTGAATCTTCCAAAATTTTCGATCCTTTAGGACTTCTTTCACCTTGTACAGTATTCATGAAGATTTTTTATCAAAACTTTTGGCTTACTAAAACAGATTGGGATTCTCCCATTCCACAACAATTAACAGAGGATTGGCTTAGGTTTCAAAAGGCCTTTAATGCCATCAACTACCTCACTGTTCCCAGATGGGTCATCCTTACAGCAGACAACATAGTAGAATTGCATGGTTTTGCAGATGCTTCTTCATTAGCTTATGCTGCTGCAATCTACTGTCGGCAGAAACACAACGGCAAAATAAAGGTTCAACTACTTGTATCAAAAACTAAAGTAGCCCCTGTCAAACAAGTTTCCATTCCTCGATTGGAGTTGTGCGGTGCACATTTACTATCAAGCTATTTAAATCGGTCTTACGGACATTAGAATATTATACCTTTGATGTATTCGCTTGGACGGATTCTAAAATAGTTCTCTCACTGGCTGTCTGGTCATCCTCGCCAATGGAAAACTTTCGTAGCAAATAGAACATCTGAAATTATAGAAGTTCTACCTACAAAGCATTGGAGACATGTGCCTTCTAAGGAAAATCCCGCAGATATTGCATCCCGAGGTATTGATCCTAAATGCTTACCTGATTGCAAGTTATGGTGGCAAGGACCACCCTGGCTAAGGCTAGAAACTTCTAGTTGGCCCAAGGCTGAATCCAGTTGCGATGAGGCTTCGGATGAGGTAAAAGCGGAACAAAAAATCAGTCTCCATCTTCAATCTGTTTACTCACACATCAAATGATGTAATTCATGGTTTATTCGAACATTACTCTTCACTCACCAAAGTAATTCGCATTTTTGCTTATTGCCAAAGATTTATTAAAAACTGTAAAAGATAGCATCTCAAGGATCATCGATCAGTTCATCCCCATATTAATACTACTGCACTTACCTTTTCGGAAACCAAAACCGCTGAAGAAACCATCATTCGTTGGGTTCAAGGTTTTTACTTTCAGGAAGAAATACGAAGCATTAAAAAACAGATTTCTCTGCCACCCAAAGTCCATTACGTTCCCTCCATCCATTCATAGATGAACATGGTTTAGTACGGGTGGGAGGGAGATTGCAAAATTCCCAGCTTCCATTCAATTCCAAGCATCCTATCATACTTCCTTCTCAGCACAGTATTAGTGAACTCCTTATCAGGAACAACACATTGCTCATTTACATGCTGGGCCGACTTTGTTAGCTCACGTTCTTCGACAGTCCCATTGGATCGTAGGAAGTAGAAAATTAATTAACAAATGTATTAGAAAATGCTTAAAGTGTAACAAATTCAAAACATCCACCACAACACCACAACTGATGGGCGATTTACCAAAACACCGTGTCACGCTGGAGAGACCTTTCTTCAGTTGTGGTATTGATTATGCTGGTCCTGTACTGATTAAATGCAACAAAGGTCGAGGGACTAAATCTACAAAGGGTTACATTGCTTTATTTGTATGCTTAGCAACTAAAGCTGTTCATATTGAAGCAGTCGGAGACTTAACAACTGATTCCTTCGTAGCTGCACTTCGTCGTTTTAGTGTTCGTCGTGGTGCTCCCCGCCACATTTATAGTGACAATGGAAGCAATTTTGTTGGAGCTCGTCGAAAACTTGACGAAATACGAAAGTTATGGCTTTCTTTACCAACTAATGAAGCCATCCCTTACTACTTATCCAAATCTTCAATAAATTGGCACTTTATTCCACCCTCATCACCACATTTTGGAGGTATTTGGGAATCAGGAATTCGATCCGTCAATTTCATCTGAAAGAGTATTGGGAGAAACCATATTAACTTTTTGAAGAGTTAACAACCTTGCTCACACAAATCGAAGGATTACTAAATTCAGGCCTCTCTCCTACGTTAATGACTCTGACATAGAATGCATATCTACGCTCACACCTTCACATTTTCTTACAGGTGATGTTCTTCTTTCAGTTCCAGAGGAGCTTCCTTCAACCTCCAACCACAGACAGAGATCGTTGGGAGTTGCTACAGAACATCAAACGGGGCTTTTGGAAGTAGTGGAGTTCGAATTTATCTCCTCCTTACAACCTCGCAAGAAAATGGCAGGACGCACAACCAAACTTGAAGGAAGATGACATCGTATTGATCAAAGAGGAGGGTCCTCCTGGTACATGGCCAATGGCTCGAGTTCTTCAAGTGCATCCAGGCAACGACGGACTGGTTCGTGTTGCAACTGTGAAAACCAAGACTCAGTGTTTAAACGACCTGTCCATAAACTTATCAAACTTCCCATATATCCGAACTAGTTCGGATATAGGGTGGATATGTTTCCACACTCCTCACTTACCTGTAACTGAGTGCGCGAGATTTTCCCGCGTTCCTACCCAAACGGAAACTTTTTGGAACCGGTACGGGGACATTCTGTAAACTGAAACGCAACGGACGGACGCAAGGTCTTGTTCGCATCAATCCCAGCACCTTCAAGGGTGTAATTTTCATTTAACCGCATTATTACCTTTTAGTGTAAACTTTAACTGTAAATATTTATTTTCTTGTAATATAAATTTAAGTACTATCTCCATCTCTGGCTATTATTCGAACTCAACCAACGGCATCACTATCTTTCTCCGAAACCTCTCTAGAGGGAAAAGCAGGGTTAAATTCTCGTGCTTTTCCGCATTTAACCTTGACTGTGTTGATGGATGGAAAGCATTCGCGCTTGTTTGAAAATCCGTATTTTGTTTGGGGAAATGTAACGAGACATGGTGCCTCTTAGCGCATAATTTACAAGGTTTCGCTTTGCACTTCGACGCCATACAACCTACTCTTAAACACAGAAAGCATAGTCGCTGTTTTTTTAACTATCTCTACTCTATCATGAACGGAAAGTTGTTTAAATTTTGTACAAAAAGGAATAGCATGATTTTCACAGCAATATGAACATTTTGTTTCATTGACATCGGACAAAAAAACACTAGTTACACCTTTTAACCCCTTTCTGTCGACGCCACTCTTAAAGAATTTATTTTGTCGGAAACCCGTATTTATTTCATTTCTACTTGAAACTTTAGATGACATAAACAAATCTAATTCACGACCCAGCTTATCTGGTGTGTACCAATTTTCGCACATTTTTTTAAATTAATATAACTGGTCAGTTCTTGATCAAGAGAATTAATTATCTGATCGGCAACAATTAACTGGCATAATTCATTAAACTCATTAACGTTTCTTAATTTACAATAATAATCAAACATTGCTTCAATTCTAGAAGCAAACTGAACATAGTTCTCATTTGGTAGTTTTTGGGACCTTCGAAACTGGTTAAGCAATACTCGAGGTGTTGGTTGAAATTGTTTTAGCACTAACTGCTTGATTTTCGTAATCACCCAGTTCCTCTTGTTTAACATAAATCATTAAATTTCCCACCTTTTCTCCCAACATATTCAATAAAATCTCTGCTTTAAATTTATCCTCCACATTTTTTGTTTTAAAAGCTTTTTCTAGCGATTGAAAAAATAAATTATAGGCTTCTGTATTAGAAGGGACAGGTATTGTTAGAGTTTTGATACTTTTAATTAAGTTTTCAATATCAGATGGGACAGATTCGAAATGTTCACTTTTCTCTTGCGCAGGGGACAATTTACATTTAGCATTAGTTAACTCAAGCTCTTTCTTTAACTGTTCTAATTTAATTTTTTCAAATTCAATCTTGGCCTTTTCAGACTCTAATTTAAATTTTTCTTGTTCAATTTTAGCGGCCCTTTCAGACTCTAATTTAAATTTTTCTTGTTCAATTTTAGCGGCCTTTTCCGCCAAAACGCCATCAATTACACTTTGCAGAAACTCCTTATCAGTTTCAAAGATTTCACTACTCTCAATTAAATTTTTTAATACTATAATTTTTTGGATTCTGGGGTATGTCTAATCCCAGCTCCTCGGCGACCAGCAAAAGCTCGTCCTTTTAAGACTTTTAATTGTCGACATTTTAACACATAACATTAATTTGATATCAAATAAGAAGCAAGGAAATCGCTCTTACTTCGACTGATGAATTGCGCTGGACTCTCAAGACACAGAAAATACTTCGGAAACTCAGTTTCTTCCCTCAGTATTCAGACACAATTTCCGGCACAATTTTAACTCATCACTACACGCGGTTTTTCTCCGGATTCTACCGGACCAATGTTATGGCTCACTCCGTCGAATACTCAGCACTCACTCAGAACACAGTTTTTAGTGGACTGGTGTTTATTTTTTACTCACATCTCTTTTTAGTTACATCAGAATTACTGGGCATGCGCAGTCCAGGCAGCGCTGTTGCGCTTGCGCAAACAACATTTTTTCAACTATGAGGCCATTTACGGGAAACGATAACTACAGTGTTAAAGCTTTTTTTTTTCGCGACGTGGAATAAAACTTTATTTTTATCCCACACATATCTGATTTGCAAAAAATTATCTGTGTTAAACGTTTACTTCAAGGTCCTGCAAAGACTTTTATCCAAACTCTTCATAACATATTATCGTATAGTTCTCTTAAAGCTGCCTTAATTGAAGAATTTGAAGATTTATTTTGTTCTTACGACGTACACAAGGAAATGCAAAAACGAAAATTACGCCCTACAGAATCTCTATTTGAATATTTTTTGGCCATGCGCGAAATTGCTTCAAAAGCACACTTTCGTTTAGACGACCAAAGCCTAATTATGTATTGTATAAGTGGTATACCTGATTCAAACCATAATAAATTGATATGTATGCATGTAAAAGTATTTCAGAATTTAAAGAAAAGTTAAAGATATATGAAAAGGTTTTTATGCAAAATACTTCTTATAGTATTGATAATGAAAATAAGCGTACAAATGTTAAACAGTATAATTTTCCTACATCTAATAAAAATATGTGTTCTGATAATAAGTTTCATAAAAAAGGTCAATTTAATGATGCTACTGCTAATAAGAGTAATGAACGTATACGTTGTTATAATTGTTGATTATTTAATCATACTTCTAATGAATGTTACCATAAAAATAAAGGTTTAAAATGTTTTAATTGTAACCAATTTGGTCATAAAAGCTCTCAGTGTGTATTTAAAAAATCTGATGTTAAAAATGAAGTTGTTAATGAGGTTGTTAGTGAAGTTGTTAATGAAATCAATTCCTCATCAGAAATGCGTAAAACTGTTAAAATTAATGGCTATGATTTGGATGCTCTTATTGATACGGGTAGTACTATTACTTTAATACGCGAAAGTGTTTATCAAATTCTTGGAAGACCGACGTTAAATGCTACGTAAATAAAATTAACTTCTTTCGGTAAGAGTGAAATTAAACTCTTTGGATCTTTTAAATCTACTATTAATATTGAAGATAACAAATTTATGACGGATATTTATGTTATTGACAATTCGCAAACAACTATTGATGTAATTATTGGAACTGATGTTTTAAAACAAACTGAATTTAAAATCAGTGCAAATGGTACAGAATTAATACCTAAGAAAAAGGATCACTTTATTAATTTAATTAATGTATCTAAGGCACATAACAAATCGGAATTAAAAGATAATGCCCTAGAAGTATTAGAACTAAAATTAAAAAATGCAGAAGATAAATGTAAAAATTTAGAAATACACGTACATAACACATCTACATTATCATTAGAAAAACGACGTTCTTAGAAAAATTGCATAAATTAGAAGATTCAAATTTAGAAAAGGTTGACAAGTTAGTTAAACTTGAAGAAAAGTACGAGATCTTACAAGAAACATTTAAAATTACAGAAAAGCGACTTGTTGAGAAAAAAATCAATGTAAATCGTTAACAGAAAAAATACTCATCGTAAACGCACTAACGGAATCAAACGATCATCCTAAAACATCGATGTCAACTAAAGAACGAGAAATTAAGCCTAGCAAGCGCAAAACTAAGAAGCTAAAGTCTAGTGAAAGAAATGCTAATAACATAAGTGATAGTGATGAGAATCAAGCCCTTGCCAAAGAGAAAAATGATTTGCTTAGACAGATTGATTTCCTTAACTCCATAATTTTGAATACGAAGTTGAAAGAGCCAAACAAGAATAAATACCACTTCGTTAAAAACGCAGACAACTACACAAATATAAAAAAGACGAACCAGTGACAATCAAAAGAACCCAGTTCGGTACAGGACTCAAATTTCGACCCAAATTCTACGGACCCTATAGAATTAAGACCGTCAAACCCCATGATAGATATGAAGTGGAGAAGGTTGGTCAACACGAAGGCCCTCATCTTACATCTACAGCTGTTGATTTGATGAAGAGGTGGTCAACCGCTGATGCCTGATGATTTTACGACTGTAATTTGAGTACCCCTCACAGTGACTCTCTGTGAACAGAACTTTGAATAACGAACTGAACTCCTTTTTCTCTTTCCCTGTTTATAGCTTTTTTAAGAGCTGTGAGCAGCAATGACGACCCACTTCCAGAAAAACAACACCTGTGTGAAGTACTGGAAAGCATCGCACTTGTTATTTTTTCTTTTCACTGTTTTCAATTTTTGTTTTATAGGTTTGCCTACAACATTTTGGATTTTCTTTCGCTGTGGTCAGCTCATTTTCAGGATGGCCGATTGTGAAGTAGAAGGCGCTACGCGCTACTTCAAGCCCCCGTAGCATCCCCCAGCAGATGACTTCGAAAGGAAACGAGAGGGCAATGACTCCGACGGAAAGGGGCAGCGAGAGAAGGGACATGAGAACGAGAGAAGACGTTTAGACCGCAAGGGAAGCAGACGCATATCGACAGAGCCGTTATATTTCTTTAAAAATAATGAGAGCCAATTAGGCAACGACGTTTAAATGTTCACTTAATTAATTAATTGTTATTCTTCATTTTTATTTATTCTTATTTTAAAAATAAACAGATTATTCTGTCAAAGGAGTTTACGAATTAATCCCAGTAACAACATTACATATATATATATATATATATATATATATATATATAGGCCTTCCCCCATACTGTTTTTTTTCTAACTTTTATATTTATATGTTTAATCAAACGTTCAGAAAAAAGCAATAATTTCAATAACTCTATCTGTTAATTTTTCTTTGATTTATTATTTATAGAAATTTGATCTTAATAAATATATATATGTTTTTTAAAAGGATTATTTCTATTATTTCAATGCGAAATTAATTCTTTGTTAATTAAAAAGTACATCGTCTATTTAAGAAAATAAGTGGAATGGAACAAATTTCAAAAAAGGGAAATTTTTTGACATAATTATAGAAATCACTCACATTGTGCGTGTACAAATACACACACAGAAATGCTGGTGTCACGAGGAAAAGAGAAAGCCCGAGCAACGCCGGGCTAAGCAGTGGAGGGGGAAAGTCATTTTGAAAATGAGTATTAGAAGCTCTGATTTTGTGAAAGAAAGGGAAAATTTATAAAAGTAGAGAAATAGCCCGTGCAACGCCGGGCCATGCAGCTAGTACTGTAATAAAATGCGTTAATGTTATTAAAGCTAGTGCCAAATGTAAGCGTCTTTTCAAGCTATTTTGCGAAGAACGAAATGAAGACCATGTGAGACTTTTTTACTTCATACTGAAGTAAGGTGGCTATCTAAAGGAAACTGCTTGAAAAGATTTATGGAACTGTTTGATACTCTTAGTGATTTTTTGAACGACAAACCAGAAATGAAGCACCTATTAACAATCGATGGTAAAGTATTTGTGAGTTATTTAGCCGATATCTTTGGAAAAACTAAGCATATTAAATAAGCAACTTCAAAGAACAAATAAAACTCTTGTCGATGCAAAAGGAAAGATATTTGGTTTTATTACCAATATCGAGCTGTGTCAGAACATATTAACAACAAAAACTTTGAACAGTTCCACTGTCTCCGAAAATGTGAAGTAACTGTGTGATGTACCTCTCCTTGGAAGTACATCCCTCGAAGTATCAGCGTGAGCTATAGGTGTAGGGTTAGCGAAAGAACTAGGATCATACATTATCTTAATATGACTTTATAACAAATATAATTATAATAATTAATATGAGAGAATCTACGATGACACAATATGCAACACACAATATATATATATATTTATAATATGATCAAATCTAATTCAGACCAATCTCAATAAGCGAACCACCTAAACCTCAATTCTAATGAAGTGTAATCAATCCTACCTTATATTATTCCATAATGCTACTTGTCTTTATCTACAATAGGATGCAGCTTGACGGTTAACTTCTAGTCGAACACCAATATGTGTGTGTTTATCCACGACACATAGAACTTAATCAATCTTGAACTAAGAACTGCAATAATCATCAACTGCCACAACGCACATCAATTGTCTAACATTCCTTTACATTGCCATCTCGCTTACTCTAAGATCCTATATTTAAAGTCCGTTTATTTGCATCTCTTCTTCACTTTTCGTTTCTTGGATTTGGTTGGAAAAGAGTTGCCATTAATTCTAGCCTAAAGAACCCAAAGGACTTGTTAAAGAAAAGACGCGTAAGACGTCACAACTGATACCGCTTAACTTGTTATTGAAAATCATTTGAATAATTTATCGGCCAATCTTAAAGAAAGATTTTTAGATTTACAACAAATTGATTTCCCAACATGGATGATGCAGCCAATGTTAGTGGATTTGTCTGATATATCAAATATGCAGTATCAAGCAGAACTCGCCGAATTGCAAAATGATGACTCATTTAAAACTTTATTTTGTATAAAAGGTGCGATGGCATGGCTTTGTGAAGAAACGGAAATTAAATACCCAAACTCAACCAAATGCGCAAGAAAGCTATTACTACCGTTTCCACCTTCATTTTTGGCTGAATATGGATTTAGTGTTGAAAATGATTTACTGATAATAATAAAAAAAAATCTGCTGGATATAACACAACGTGGGGATTTGAGACTTAATGAATAGGCGGAGTTTTAGATACTTGTAATTAAACAAACTTCAAAGAAATAATAATTTTCCATACATATTTATAAGTTTCTTTTCTAATTTTTTATTGCAACTCGAGGATCCCTTGGGTTTGCCTTGTAGAACACCAGGGTACCGTAGAACATAGTTTGAAGATCGCTGGTTTATATTAACAGTGCACGTGAAACTGCACAGGTTATAACAACAGCATTGGGCAAACTACATCCTGAAGGGACAGATGTTGCCCATCTAGAGATTCGATTCGGCTCAACGTAAATTTTGAAACTATAATAAAAAAAAGTTTCAGTTTAAGCAATTAATTTAAAAGTGGGATGCAATGTTTGCTTAGGAGGAAAAAAATTTTGCATAGGAGGAATATAGAACAAAATTTAAAATTTTTTTTTTTAATTTCCCCAAAGTTACCATAGGTCGCATGTATTTTTTTACACAATTTTTTTTGCACGGTTCTCTAAGGAATGTATCTACCGCGTAAAAAACGGGTTGGGGGTGTATTTATTGATGTTTGAAGTACAATTTATACCCCTTCTGAGATGCAAATTTAACTAATGAATGCACTCATCTTGAAAATAGGGCGGTCTTCCGGTATCCTCCACTTCCGCAATGGGGCACTCGAGCCAAAATAATGGCCCACCCCTAGTTTAGACATGGGCGTAGCTACTGCCGCATTAATGACACGGGGCCTCCAAGCAACAAGGGCCCAACATGTATAGCTACAGTCTCACTAACAGGGCTCTCATATCTAAAAAAGGGCCCCGAAGGAATTTTGATACAAGGCCCCCTCAGAGCTAGCTACGCCAGTGTTCAAAACATATGCTTAGTCAACTGTAAAAGACTGCATAAAATTGAAGACAATAAAAATCGACTCTCTTTTGTGGAACGAATGAGACAAAAACCGTTTATAATATCACACATGTTTGACTCGTTTACGTAGCTTAAAGATTTATACAACAGGTGAATTCTTTTTTCAGTTTTTGTTCTCAAGAGAACCTGAAGGTCGTCATAATATTGCTCTTAATTTACTCCTTATTATAGTTTTTTTCTTTGCTTATATGAAAATACCATTCACTTTCAAATTTGGTTTTATGTCGTAATAACACCTTATTGTACTTGCATAAGCATGAAAACAGATGTTGTACTCCTTATTTTCATTCTGAAGTTTTTGAGAAATATCAGTAAATGAAATTTTATTTTTGTTCTTTTCTTAAACACCCTTTAATAAAATATCAAAATGATAATTTTCAAAGAGATTGTCATGCTTTTAAGTAGAAACATTATTTTCAAAAGGAAAACATTGCTTTGTTCAAAACAAATATAATTTCTTAGGATATTGTTTTATATGTTCCAAATACTTGCATAAACTTAATCAATTACATTATTCCTTATAAAGCAAGACCTGCTTACGTTCTTCTCGTCAACAAATATTTCCTTTTAAATTAAACTTAAGTAAAACTCAATTATAATTAATATTATGTAAAACAAACGCAACTTTTTAGACAATAAAAATAAGAAAGGCATTTAAATAACTTTTGGGGATGAACCTTTGCTTATATGATACTCAGACTACTAAAATTATTTGCTTGAAAACACGTTTGACCTCCAGCGATTAATTCTTCTACAGGTAAAGTCATAGACAAAAAAACTGTTAAATAATGGGTACATCATAGAATCAGGATAAAAACAACGTTACAAATTGTGATACTTTTCTCTCAAGGAAAAATGTGAATAATCTAATTCAGTTAATTTTAATGAAACTTAAACATCATTAATCTATATAGTATGGCTATTTTTAACAACTTTTCTACAAATTATTTAATTAACTCTAGAATTTTGTTCCTTTCTTGCAAAACAGAAGATTTAAGTCGTACTTTAAGCAAGAATTTTCTATAATTCTTGCAAGAAAATTCATATACACACATTTCTAACTAAAAATTTTGCTTTTTTCCAATATAGAATATTTTTATATGAAGTTTTGAAAGAGAGAATTATGTTCGCGATTACTTAAGTTATTACTGTGAAATAAACAATTTAAAATATAATTATATAAAACTTGATAGAGATTCCATGATAGAGATTGTTTTTCACTACCAGTTTTGTAAATTAATAAAATAGACCAAAAAATAAAATAAACCAATTTAAAATCCTTCAAGTGGAAATAATAATTAGGATTATGTATTTAATTAAAACAAGAATTTATCTTTTTTTATCCAACGATTTTACTATAAATTTTTTTTTCTTTCAACATGGAACTTGTTCTCATATGGTAACCAGTCCAATAAAATGTTTAATGGTTTATATTGTATCTGTAAGCTTGTGTGTGTGAGTATAAAATGTTTTACATAAAATTTGTTATAGATATTAATGGGTTAATAAATAACTTGTATAATAAAGTAAGATGATTTGTTTCGTCACTTTTAACCTTTTTTTCACAATTGGTGTAAGGAGCTTCTTTGCATGTAAAAAGGAATACAAAAATTATTAAAACACAGCCCCAATAGAATAAAATTAAATGTATTTTTAAGCAGTTGTTACTTGAATTCCATTTCTATTACCGTATTTTTAAGGCATTTCTTCGTAATCTTCCTGTTCTGACGAGGGGAAATATCTCATTTTGATATTTCGCGATATGTAGCTTCGCAGGAACCAAGAAATTTAAAATAGAACATTTATATATATAAGTTCCAGTTTGAAATAGTATAGCCTGGTTTTAAATGATCATATTCTACGTCAAGACTTCATTTAAATTTGTGATACTTTTCAATATCGATTATTTCAGTATTGTAATTTGAGCTTTATTTTTTTAAATATTACATTGCTTTTGATCTTATTTGAGGTCATTGAAATCACAAATTTTATTTCGAGACAAATAATACATGATTTATTACCAGTTGTAAATTAGATTTGTTTCGGTTGTTTTTAGTTCTCTTGGCTTAAAATGGCTTTTTTTTTTTTTGTCCATCTAACAGCAATACCACATTATTCCCATCCCGCTTGCGCACGAGTCTCTTCTTTTGATGCAACAAACTATCAACTTATTAATAGTATGTATTTCTGAAGAAAAGCCAATTCTTTTACTTACTTTTTCTATATATCAGCGAGTGATATAGAGAAAAATATAGACTGAATGATAAAGAATGAATGTTCACATATATCACGAATGTATCTTCTCAATTTTCATTTTTTAAATGACAGCTTGATTGATGGTTTATCAGTGTCATATTTTGTAGCTACGAGAGAGCTAATGGTGACGGACCTCGTGATTTTTAACAATGGTCAAGCGACGAGGATGAAATATGAGTTAGCACTCTACTCTCAAAACTTCCACATCACTCCAACGGGAGAATTTAAAGCCTCCACAGACTTGACGTACTCTAGCCCCTTTACGCAAAGGATCTTTAGTGACACCAAGGAATCGAATCCACGACTCGATAGAAACAACATCGGTGACCATGACAACATGACTACCGATGCCACAAACTTTGACAGAATGATTTTTGATATTGTTCTTTAAATAAGTTCGTGCCCTTCTTCTCGATACGTTGAACCAAATACATTCATGGATTGAAAATGAAGAATTCTTTAAAGTGCAATTTTTTTTAATAAACCGTATAATAAATGTTAATGTTTAATAATCGTTCAATTAAACTGTTTGTAACAAAATTAGGTTTAGATTCTGTCTACAAGAAAAATATCTTCATATCCTTATTTAATTAGAAGTGTAACGTTTTTTCCGATGTTGCTTATTTTGTGATTAATAATGCATACAATCTTAAAAAAAATATTTTAAAAAATTGTATTTTTTAAATAAGGGGTTTATTACTAAATAAGCGTATTTTAGAGGAAAACTTATGATTCCGAAATACATGTTTCAAAAAGAAAGTTTTAATTTTTCTAGTTTTTCCCCATAAATAGTTATTATCTAATCTTTCGTAAACCCCTATCATTTCAAACACGAGGGAAAAAATCCGATCCTGTAAAATTGGTGTTTAGATCCCCCCTCTAGCAGATGCACTTTTCTTCACAACACGATGGTTCAAAGTCTAAAGTGAAACCCTCATTTACCTCTCGATCTCCCGCAGTAATATCCGCCGGCTTTTATTATATAAAAAGAGGAAATACGAGAAAGAGAGTTTTGAGATGTTCCTTCTTCCCAAAGGGAGCCAACAGGCTAAGCGTATTTTGGAATTACTCCTATCGAGAACTGCGTTAATTTGCGTTTTTTAAAACTTTATTTCCTAAATCAATATGAAAGAAAAAGAAAAAAATAAATTCAACTACATTTCTTGCGAGCTTTTATTATTTAACGCATTTTATATTGCGAACATAATTTTTGTCAGAATTATGTTCAGTTCAACTGGAATTTCTGAATTTGTGTTGTGGGATCCATTTGTTCATTACTACGTAACAATATCGATCTCTCTCTCTTTTATTTCAAAAATTTCCGAAACAAATAAATCAACGAAGTATAACTTTAATAATTTGGTTCGCTATTTACTAAGTAAATAATAATAATAATGAGCTAATTGACTAACACAGATAATTGTTTTGCTTCTTATAAAAGCAGAAATAACTTTCCACAGCTATACAATCTCTTGATTAATAAATTCATGTAAAATATGATTAAAAAGTATCCCCTGCTTTATTTTTCATCGTTAATGTCTTTGTTTGGAGACCTTTAATATCTGAGGTTACGGTAGCCTGTTGTGGATTGATTGATTGAATATTAACGTCGCACTGTTCAGCTACACGAGGGCTTTTGGCGACGGACCACGTAATTTTGAACCATGGTCAAGTGACGTGGACGACACCTGAGCTGGCACCCCCCTCTCTCCTAACTACCACACCAACGGGAGGACGTTTCAGCTCTCGACAGATTTAGCGTGCATCGCTGCCCTACACGGCGGGTCTTTAGTGGTACTGGGCTCGAACCCGTGACAAAGCAAGCCACGGTCCGATACCTATACCACTCGGCTACCGCGGCCAGCCTGTTATGGAATCAGTGGCGTAACGGAGGATATTAGGGACCCCCTGCAAAGTCAGGTTTGGGGCCAGATGAAGTTTTACGATTCTGGAGTGTTTGTTATCGCCACTAAATGGAATTGTAACCGAGGCGCTTAGAAATTTCTCGTTTCGTCCTTTTAAATACAGTGGATGCACGTTAAATGTACCCGGGCTTAAAATCCTAACATTGGCATGACGTGGAGAGCCGTAAATTAGGATTTCAACTCAGGTACTGTAGTTGTCATTTTTCGCTGGCTCCGAATTATACGATTTGAGAGAAGGAGTGTTATCAGCCTCAAACGGTAAAGCAACACGAGGGTGACGGACCTGGACGGAGGACAACACCTGAGTTGGTACCCCTTTTCCAAAACTACCACACCACGCCAACGGGAGGAATTTGAGCTACAGCCGATTTAAAGTGCATCAGCCCCTCTATTCAGAAGGTTTTCAGTGACTCATGATACGCAGGCCATGAGTTCATGACTAGAATCACTGGGCTACCGCGGCCTGAATTACAAAGTTTATCTCGTCAGTAACCCTCTTATTCTTTCGAATACGATTCTAATAAACCAATTTTAATCAATTATTTATAATAACTCTTACACAATTATGAACAAAAAATATATGAACAAAAAATTGTTGGAACAGAATATTTAAACTATTTTGTTCTCAAAATTAATCCCCTGGCCCCAAATTGCCAAATATTTTTTTGTTTCTTTTGAAATAAATAAGTTTTTTTATGTTTTATTCTATAAATTTTATTTTATTGCTATGAATTATTTTCTATTTTTTTGTTTTGTTTTGCCGAGATTTTTTATTGAACACTTTATATTTACATATTAAGAAATTTATTAATTTTTTAGAAAAAAAAATCATTTATGTTCTACAGCAGGGGTGGCAAACCCTTTTGGGAAGAGGGAAGACTAATTAAACGGGCCATTACCAACTTTTCTAAGAAATAAACGTGGAAAAGTGAAAAAAATATTACTTATAAGCTTATTATGGGATTTTCACGCAGCACATTTTTTTTAATGCAAGTCTTTGTCTTGCTGAAATGTAAAAATAATATAATAAATTAGATGAAAATACAAAAATTTAGGTTTTTATTTTAATAAACTTTTTTACAAGTTCAATCAGTTAGGTTAGGGGTATAAAATAAAAATGAGTCACTTGAATCGCTTAATTCAAAATAATTATTAAATGCTCAGTATTTACTTAATGTGACTTTTGTGAATTACTACATTTTTTACCAAGCTATTAGAATCAGCTCTTACAGATGCTTACAAAATTAGGTTATTTTCGGTGCACATCAGCCAGTTTTGAGTGATATTTATTTTATTGTGTTCACAGCAGAAAACATTCACAAACGTATTTTGAAGGTTTTTTGTCTGAAACAACCTTACTTCAATAAAATTGTAAAAAATGATTTTTTATCTTTTCAAAAATTTTTTAATTTTTCGTGTGCCATTGCTACAACTTCACCGTGCCACACTGGGGCACGCGTGCCGCGGGTTGGCCACTCCTGTTCTAAAGGAATAAGACATACACAACACTTAAGTTTCCTGCAAGGTACAATTTTTTTTAATCGAATACCCTTGTACTTTATATATAGTATATGTTTTTTTCATGTGCTCCTTAAAAAAATTTGAAAACACCAGTTCAGTAATAAAAAATTTCACAGTACCACACAATTTTATTAATAATAAAATAATGTACAGTAATTGGTTCTCTTCCCACAATTTCGCGCGTTCATTTCTTGAAGCTGTCCGTGCAAAGAGTATTGCCTTTCCTAGCTCAATACGTTGGGATGTGGTAAGGAGAAATGGATGGTGCTTATTGCACTACTCCCCATAGTTCGCAGCTGTTTTAACTCGGGTTGATTGATAATTAGCGTTGCATCCAAAATCAGCAGTAGGATTATTAGTGATGAACCTCATCATTCTAAGCCCCTGTCAAATGACGAGTATTATGCTTGAACTCAGTGGCGTAGCGGAGAATATTAGGGACCCCCCCTGCAAAATCAGGTTTTGGACCCCAATCTTTACAAATGATTGCAAAACCATAACATAACATAGGTTCTGGGCCTCCTAGAGTCCTGGGCCCCCTGCGAAGAGGGGGTGCACGTTACGCGACTGCTTAAGTTGGCACAGCACTCTCCAAACTTTCACACGATGCCAACGTGAGGACTAAAAGTATCGACAGATTTAACGGGCATCAGCCCAGTCTCGACAGATTAAGAGTGCATCTCAATTCCGAAAACGTGGATCTTTTTTGGTAATAGAACTGAAACTATCGAGACTCGACAAAAGCAACATCGTTCACGATGACCAGTCAGCTACCGTGGCTATGAATTTAACTTGTAATACGTTGTGTGTGTGATTTGGAAATTATAATATCTATTTCTTCATAGAAATTTCAGTTTCAACTGGTATACTTTACTTTTTTCTGCTCATTTATTTTTCTATTTCAGGATGAAGCTTCCTTTTTGTTTTACTTATATTTAAGATCATATTAAATGAAAGAGTTGTTACAGTTCTTACGAATTCCTGTGAGTACTTTTTTAACTATCATAGTTCTACGAAATAAGGTCAAAACTCATATCACTAAAATAAGTCGATTCATTCTATTCAGTTAGCTAATACAATGGGGAGCAAAAGTTAAGGAAAAAACACATTTTTTCGGATTTTTTTTTCAAAATTATGGAGCCATTTTCTATGACAACGGATAAAAACAAAAGAAAAATTGCGTTTCTTAATTATCCAAATACATTCGATCTTCAGTTCAGTTCTGGTTTTATGTTTAATAATAAAACTTATAGCTCAGTACAGTGATACCACTGTAAATCTGGAGACTTGAATATTGCCTTATGCTCCGACAGGATTTGATGAATATATTTTAATATTTTAGAATCTATTAGTTGTGATTTTAAAAATTCTACTTTTCGGACTTGCTCCAAATCTTATAAGACAGTTTCTTCAAACACTAGGTGCAGTTTTAGTTTCGTTCGTGTTTCTGAAAGCTTACAATAGTTTTTAAAACTTTTGGAAACAATGGCACAAAGACAATGTTTGGATGATGGAGAACAGTTGGGAGCTTTCAGGCAGGTCAAATTCAAATGGAGACAGCAAGATGGCTCAATATGTCGCGAAATGTGGTTTGAAAATTATGTTCCAGGAGACCCTAATAATATCCAGAACAGAAGTTATAGGGCGTCATCACAAACCAGATGACTGCCAAATAACTTTAACTGCAGTGCTCACTAGGGGAATGAGAACTACTCAGTTCGTAAATAAGCTCTGTACAGCCTCTAAGATCGCTTCGAGATGTACTGTTTATGAAAGACTTAATGAGGCAGAGCTTAGTTAATGCCAATAGAACATTGACCTGTACTCAACAGTGACAGTGTACTCAGTTATTCCAGGTCACTCCCTTATGACATGACACAGACAACATCATCCCTGGACATGGAAGCATTTGATCCCTTCTCTTCACTGATAAATCGAAACTCGTCGCAATACTAATACTCGATGTATTCACACAGGGATGTCTTAAGACTTCTAGAAACCCTTGGGCTGTACGCAAAAGTAGGCCATGGGCCTCTACACAAACGTAGTCCCCATCTATGACCCTCAAAAGTAGACAGTGTATGAAAATGATGTCAAATACTCCTACAAACAATAACCCGAAGCAAATAGAAGTGAATGACAACACACCTGCTCGACCGACTGCTACCTTTTGACTGAATGAGTAATGATGATCTATAGTGGTAGGCCTAGGCCTATACATGGACGATAGTCATCACATATAGCCAGTTGACATATCGTCCGAAATTCCTAGTTTTTTTTTGAAGAATACAACCGTGGGTGAGGTCGATAGCTCTGATTTTAACCACAAATGGTGTGGTTATTCTAGAAATGTCTATGACGGATTATGAGTAGACTTTGAGTTATGTATAACTTGACTGCTCAAGCAAAAGGCGTGGACTGTATACTTTAAAAATGTTTGTTTATTGAGGACGGTAGGTACGTCCGCTCCGTGGCTGTATTACAAGCATACTGACGAAATGTAAACAAAGAGGACTACTAGCGCCCTCTGCACATGCTGGTCGTAACAGAGTCCCCGCCATTGAAATGAAATTTCAATACAAATACATAATGCAATTCACGATACTTACATACAAAATACACAATATTTACAAAGCAAAAAGGCATGCATATTATTAAATGCAAATACACAATACATTTTATGATACTTAAATACGATTGGAAGTTAATTTATACACATACAATAATTACTAATAACAAAATTCATACAGGTAATATACAAAGATTTCTGATTGTCCTTTTTAATATATTTCCGTTTGGCATACGCAGGTTCACAACTCGGACCTTACCATCGGGGCCAGGAAAAATTTCAGTTATTCTTCCGGTACTCCATTTCGTACTAGGAAGATTTTCATCTTTGATTAAAACTAAGGTTCCTACAGAAACATTATTTTTGTTAAATTTCCACTTGTGACGTTCTTGTAAATTATTCAAATAATCGCGTTTCCAAAGCTTTATATATATGTTGGGTAATTTTTTTTTTACTTTTTTCCCATCTCGACAACTGATTCTCGTTTATATTAGTTATTTGCGCTTCAACTATGGATGTTAGGGGTCTACCTACTAAGAAGTGTCCAGGGGTCAGTGTTTCGAAATCTTCGAAATTTGACGTCAAAGGAGTGAGTGGTCGGGAATTTAGCACAGCCTCAATTTCACAAAGTATTGTGATGAACTCTTCGAGAGTTAAATGTGCGTTCCCCACGACTCTTTTAAGTGGAATTTAAATGCCTTTACTCCTGCTTCCCATAGCCTTCCATGGTTTGGGGACCTGGGTGGGATAAAGTTCCACTCTATCGATTCATTTGTCAAAAATTCTGCTAATGTGTGATCAGGTAATTTAATCATTTTGAACAATTTTTAATTTCGGCATTTGCGCCAACAAATGTTTTAGCGTTGTCGGTGGTGATTTTTGCACACTTTCCTCTCCTACCAGACGGTGGTGATTTTTGCACACTTTCCTCTCCTACCAGAAAACGTTTTAAACTTGCAATGAATGCTTGGGATGTGAGATCTGTCACAAAATCTAAATGAATTGCTTTTGTACATAAACATACATAGACTACTACATAAATTTTATTTAATGCCCCTTTTCTTTGATTTTTAAACTTAATGAAGAATGGGCCTGCAAAATCAACGCCCGTGACATTAAAGGGATAATTCGGTGTTACACGATCTCTCGGTAGGTTAGCCATAATTTGATTCATAGTGATGGGCTTGTTCTTAAAGCAATTCACACATTCATGAATAATTCTACGACAATTATTTCTGCCATTGAGTGGCCAGAATTTTTGACGAACAAGATATAAAAGTGAGTGAGGTCCTGCATGCAAATATTTTTTATGATAATGGCTCAATATAATATCAGTTAAAACGTTTCTACTAGGTAAAATCATGAGAAATTTAGCCTTCTCATTTAAATTTGAATTGGCAAGTCTGCCTCCTACTCTAATGATGTTGCTCTCATCAAGAAAAACATTAAGTGGAGTTAATTTGCTTTTCATAGGAATAGGCTCACCTGCCAACAATTTGCGCATTTCTTCATAGAACTCCCTTTCATGCAATGAGTGGATCAGCCAGTTCTCAGCATGACTTACCTCCTGTGAAGTAAGGGGTCCCTTTATCTTTGTAATTCTGGTTCTGCAGTTGTGTATGAATCTGTAAAGAAAACTTACAACACGAATTAATTTTACATAGTTGTTTGAAATATCAATAATGTTTTCAAGGAAATTGTTTTTAGTCACTGTCAATGTCAAGGAAATGTCCTCTTTTGGATTTGAGTTCTTTCTCATTTCCGTTAAATACACCCTTTCTGGGATCGCTTCATCTAGTCCTTTGGTCTGGAAGTCAATTTGACGTAGAAACGACGATCCATTCCACCACTTGGAGTTGGTTGTAAGAGCGTCTACGCTGATTCCTCTAGTAAGTAGATCTGCTGGGTTGTCCTTGCCGGAACAGTGGAACCACGAGTTAGGATCGGTGAGGGATTGGATTTCGCGAACCCGGTTCGCAACAAAGGGTTTCCATCCCTGGCTTGGACCTTTGATCCAATGTAAGGTGACCTGAGAGTCCGTCCAGAAAAAGGTTCTGGTTGAACACTTCTGATCTAGGATTTTCTTGACTTCCTTCGCTAAGCGTGCAGCAAGCAGAGCTCCCATCAGTTCCAATCTAGGGAGGGATAACCTTTTCAGAGGTGCAACACGGCTCTTGGATGTTACAAGATCAACGCTGACTCTGTCCTTGTGCTTGACTCTCAAGAAGGCGGCTGCTCCATATGCCTTTTGACTGGCATCGGAAAAGGTATGGATTTGGACTTCACTTGAATCTCCACTGGAATCGAGGATCTTTCGCGGAATCTTCAACTCTGATAAAAATGGAAGTTCTAACCACCATTGTGACCATACTGCATGAATATCTGGCGGTAGCTCGTCATCCCAGGATAACTTCCGTAGCCAAAGTTCTTGTAATAGGCATTTGAGCCTAATTGTGTAGGGTGACAAGAACCCAACTGGATCGTATATTTTCCCAGCTGATTGAAGCACAATTCTTTTTGTGATGGGTTTTGACGTGTCCAATTGCAGAAACCCTTTAACAACAATTGTAAAATAGTCGTGGACAACATCCCATGGTATCCCTAAAACCTTTGACGAAGGGATTTTAGAACTGTCGTCTGGGTGACGAGGATGTGTCTCAAGGCCTTCCTTTTCCCACGTTCTCATCAATGTTTGATCATTTGAATTCCATTTGCGTAATTTCATGCTGGCATTCTTCATGATTGTTTCAGCATCCTTTGATACTTTTAAGGCTTGGGATATGTCATCAGCACCACTGATTACGTCATCCACATAGAGACAAGTGTCAAGCATTTCAGTTGCTGCTGGATATTGCTCACGGTAATTCTCGATGTGATGCTTAATTGTTGCGGAGAGCAAGAAGGGGCTTACGTTGACTCCAAACATCACACGCGTAAATCTATACACTTGAAACTTGTAGGGATCTGTTTGATTTGATCTAATGTCTGGAAACAAAAATCTAACTGCATCTCTGTCCTCGTCACGTAATGAGATTTGCAAGAATGCACGTTCTATATCTGCGGTGATAGCAATCGTGTTCAAGCGAACAGAAATTATCAGGTGGAATATGTTTGGGTTTAAATTCCCACCTGACCATATACAGTCATTAAGAGATGGTTGTCCATCTTCATGGGAACTTGCATCGAAAACAATGCGCATTTTTGTAGTTAGGCTTTCTTGGCGAAAGACCGCTTGGTGCGGTAAATAGAATACTGCTCTATCAGTTGGTTTTTCAGTTTCTAGAACCCTTTCAATTATTCCTTGAGATTCATATTCTTTCAAAATTTCGGAATATTGTATGTACAGAGTTAGATCACGAATGAATCTTCTTGTTAAGGATTTAACACGTTTTTCTGCTACGGAAAAATTGTCATTTAACTCTTGTGTATGGCCCTTCCAAGGAAACCCAACTTCATAACGACCACTATTGAAACGTACTGAAGATTTAAAATGTTGCATGGCTTGGTCGTCTGGGTCACAACTAGACTCTGCTTTAATTCCTATTGCTTCTAAATCCCAAAATTTTGTTAAATTTCTATCAACCTGATCTTGGATGAAATTGCAAAAATAATAGTTCGATGGTTCGTTTTGAATGGAACCTGTCACAATGTAACCAAATACGGAGTCCTGCAATATTATTGAATTGTAATGTAATTTTATTTGTTTACTTTTTAATAATTCATAAAATATTTCACCTCCCAGGAGAATATCAATTGGTTTGGGAATATTAAATTCCGCATCTGCATATGTTATATTTTGAGGCAATTTTATTTTTGTTAAATCCAATGGCTGTGTAGGAACGCATCCAGTAATTTTAGAGACTATGAGAAAGTTAAGTTTTCTTTTAAATGAACTTCCGTTCGAAATTTCAGCGGAAATTCTTTTCCTCACTGAAATGCAAGCTCCATTCTAGCCTACAATAGTTGAATTCATAGAGTATTTTTCCAACCCGAGGAAATTTGACGCTTCCAAGCTACAAGGGCATTTTGGCTCCCTGAATCGAGGATCGCGTTCATTACAAGCCAACCCTCTGTCGCACTCTGAACCTTGACCTTGGCGGTCGAAAGCAAAATGGATTTCTCCCCAACCTCATTGTAAAGACAGGTCGCGGTTTGAGGGTTTATTACAGTGGCGGGACTCGGGTCATAAATGACCCGTGATGAACTCTGTGGAGAGGGGAGGTTTCTGTTTTGGTGTGGTTCTGATATCGGTCGGAGCACACTTGTTTCGCAAAGAAGAGAATTGTGGTTCGCATTACAAACCCTACATTTCCTGTTCAGTTTTAAACAGTTCTTAATAAGGTGATGGCCTAGACAATTAAAGCATAGGTTTAAGGATCTCACTTTGTTGCTTCTTTCTTGAACAGACACCTCGTGAAACATTTTACACTTAAAAATTGGGTGTGTCTCCAGAGGACATAACGGACAGGTGTTTTCATTGCTTTTCACGACAAGTGATCTGAATTTTGGAGAGTATTCGTTCTTGTTTTTCAACGAAGAATTTCTTTGTACGTTTTCTAAGGCTTGGCTCCTTTTTATTAAAAAGTCTAAAAAATTATCCCACTTAGGCAAATCATTAGAATGTAATTCCATTTCATATTGTTTACGCGATTCATCATCTAGACGTTGAGTTATAACAAAAATTAACATTGATTCACACAAAGCGTTAGGTTCTAATTCTAGTTGTTTTAAGGCTCTAAGATGACTCTGAATTGAATCTATTAAACTTCTGAGATGAAAAGCAGATTCAAATTTTATTTTGTTAGGATTTAAAAGTTCAGCAATATGACTATTTACAATTAATCTTTTATTTTCGTATCTACCTTCTAAAGCTTCAAATAAAGATGAGTAAGAATCGTTTACTGTTTGCAATTGTTTTGCATGGCCTTTCAGGGCAGATTGCAAATAATATAGTTCTTGCGAGTCTGATAAACAAGCGTTATCATGAATTAATTATAAAAATTGGGATTTAAATTGCAACCAATCAATATATTGTCCCGAAAATTCCGGTAAATTAATGGATGGCAGTTTCACATTGTAATTAGCAAAATCATTTTTCACAGATAATTCAGAGGTATCCACATTAGAAGATTCAAGTAAGGTATTGAGACTCACCTCTAAATTATCTGCGTCCACTTCCATCGTGTCCAAACTGGCCTCGAAATCCATGAGCTCTTCATCCGAAAGAACCCTGTAGCTTTCGGTTCGAAGTTTGTCTATTTTTGCTTTCACTTCAGAAAGCGATGCGAGTTTAGTTCTTATTTCAACTTGATTCAATGGTGAATCCACATTTTCCAAGGAGTTTCTAATGCGTGTGATCTGACCGAGCAGATGTGCTTTCCTTCTGTTAAACACGGTGACTTCTGATAGTTCTTTTGGAGCCATTTTGATTTTTCGCTCGGGCTCGACACCGACCACAAAACTGGGTGAGGTCGATAGCTCTGATTTTAACCACAAATGGTGTGGTTATTCTAGAAATGTCTATAACGGATTATGAGCAGACTTTGAGTTATGTATAACTTGACTGCTCAAGCAAAAGGCGTGGACTGTATACTTTAAAAATGTTTGTTTATTGAGGACGGTAGGTACGTCCGCTCCGTGGCTGTATTACAAGCATACTGACGAAATGTAAACAAAGAGGACTACTAGCGCCCTCTGCACATGCGGGTCGTAACAAACCGGAAATAACATTTGACCGTTGAAATGATTCGAATCATGATCTTACTAAGACTGAGTCGAGAACAAGACGAGGCCCCCACAGCAGCCGAGGCCTTGGTACCGGAACCAGTTGGCACGCGTCTCAAGAAGTCTCTGTGTTCACATTTGGAGAGACCCCTAACACTCCAACATCTAGTAAATGGTGGTGCTATAGTCTTGGCCGACATAATGTTGAGCTGGTGCACAGAGATCTTAGACGTATTTAAGAAGATCTTAGAACTCTAAATTATGTTTTTCAGAAGGGCTGTTGGCATCCATATATTTCTATAAACGATATCACTTGTCCACCCTGGGGGTGCTCGACGAATACCACGAATCTGAGAATATTCGAATGTTGGGGTGACCATTCGAATTTCTAGACTAGAATCTCACAGAATATTTCCCTTATTCTCTTGGCAGTGCAATTGTAGCTTGTCAGCTCCCTCCGAGAGCACTCCCACAGCTTAGAAGTGCCCAGGTGGAAGAGTGGGATTTATTGGCAAAAGACCTCATAAACAACCCGAGATTTCATTGGCAGAGCTGCATTGCTGTCAGGGGGATCCTAACCCCATATTAAACCCTCCGCAAAAATGCCATCTTGATACAACAATTTACAACTATTATATTTTCACGAACTTAAATCATGACCATGAGCAAGTAACATTAATGTTCTTAATTATTATCATATTTTTAGTAATATTCTTAAGTATTTTCATACGAAATATCACTAGAATTGGTTCAGTAGTTTCAGCGAAATGTGGGAAAACGCATTTTTTCCTTAACTTTTGTATACCAGTTGTGAAGGTCTCCTTGGACCTCACTTTGAGAACGAGAATAAATAGGAGTCATGTAAGAACCAGTAGCCATTTTTATAAACAACTTTCTTTATTTGGTTATCTTATCCAAATAGAATCAAAGGCTTATTGACAAATTTATCTACTAGTATTATGAGGTTTTAAAGGTAATATCCTTTAAATTAACTTAATTAATGATCAAATTAATTAACAATTAAATAACGATCACGCAGAGATTACCACGATAAGAGATCCCAGAATTATATTTAATAATGTTCCTATTGAACATTTATCTTAAATCTCACTCTTAAAACTTTAATGAGACTTTAATTATAAATCAATAATTACCAACGGAATCTCAACTCCTCTTGAGAGTAAATTATCTCCAACAAGAAATCTTCAATTTAACTTCACTATATCTTTCTGCTTCAATCTCTATCTCCTACTGCCCTAACTTTACTATTCCGTTTGACTTAAATACTTTATCTAATCTGCATAACAAGGAATCCTGTCCGCTTTTTGGAGTTGATTAGAAATAGGTAGGGAATTAAATTTCCCTAAAAAGGACGACTCAGAAGGTTAGTGATAAAGTTCCGTATAGATTTGTCACACAGTATACAATGTTCTGTAATAACACAGCATAATATATATGTTACCGGCAAAGTATGAAATGACGGCATTCTATAGAATGCCTAGGCATTGTATACAATGCCTGACATTTTTAGGCAAAGTATGAAATTGGAGAATTATTACATACTTTGCCTAGGCATTGTATAGAATGCCCAAACCTATTTAGGCAAAGAGTGAAAAAAGGTCAAGATAAGGTTTTTATATCAATGGCGCACATTCCTAAAAATACAAATGTTTTGAAGAAATAATGAGAATTATAGATAAAAACAAAATGTGAAAGCTGTGTACCAAACAAAATTTATGTCTTTCTTAATAAGGAAAACAAAATTTTCATAAAAAATAAGAAATTAAAATTAACCTACTCGTTGCAACATGGTAGACTTGAATGGCATTTTGAATTGCACTCCATTACATATTTCGCGCAAAAATAATTCTTATTCTTATAAAATTAAGAACGTAGTTTAAAAATTCCATACATTCATCGCGAACTTTAAATTATACTTATTTCAATAAATTAAAATAAAATGAGGAATGTATACATATTGCCTCAACACATAGAACAATAATTGTATTTGAAATAATCATTTTAAATTATATTCACCGCTACTTGTATTTAGCTAATTGTAAAGCTGTTTAAAATACGAAATTGAGTAAATCATTATATTAAGGTACTCACAAAACTATTATTAATTTCACTAGCCTCGCCTACAGTTTTCTAAATGTTCTTATAGCATGCCTACTACTTTTTACCCTTCCTGTCATAACTGCAACAGCTAAAAGGTTTCCTAAGCTAAAACATTAAATATCATCTTATATCTTTCATATGCCAAAATCGGTTTTCGGACTTAACAATACTGTCAACACAAACAAATAAACTTGAAAAACTAAAATCATCTCTGCAATGGATAATATTATAAATGAATTTGCTGGAAAAAAAAATCGAGAAAAGAACCTATTAAACAACTGACAACAAGCTAGTTTTTAAATAATAAAGTTTTTCAATACATATGTCCCTGTATATACTTATTTTGACACTTTGGAGAGTAAGTTTTATCTCTCAATGCGGTCATTTTTATTTATTTTCCAAAAAAGGGCCCCCAACGAATTTTCGATACCGGGCTTACTCAGGGCTGGTTACGCCAGTGTGCAGCACAGGAAAAAAAAATTTTTTTTGTTGAACAAATTTAAGTAAAATTAAGTATTTTGATATTCCCGAATAAATCACAAAGCGCAACGGACAAATTCAGAGCCTGAGGCTCGGGTTAAAAGTCTCGTAATATACGAAATGAATCGGAGACGTATTTCATACTTTGCCGGTTTCTCACTAGGTATTCTGTAGAATGCCTAGGCAATGTGTGAAATATGAATTATTTCATACATTGCCGGTTAGTTTTAGGCATTCTATACAATGCAGGATTTCATACTTTGCAGGTAACATATATAATGAAATCAATTCAATTAATTAATTAATAATTAACTATATGTAATTAAATTATGAACAGTTGTAATCAGTTCATGAATTGAAAGTATTTATTAACAGTAGACACTGTTCAAAACAAGTAACCACGCCCCCTTTCATGTAACTTCAGTGAATGTGAATGAAGGCTCTATCTGCGTAGTTATGCGCAGTTTCCGTTGCGATGAAAGTACTCTTTTTTTACTTTTATTTATTTTTTGTGCTTTTGAACATCAAGGGTGGAGGACTTTCCACTTAATTCCTCTTCATCCTAAAGTATAAAAAATTTCTCCTTCCTGTCATGTTTGTTTCTATCAAAGATCCAAGGAGTGTCAGTCATATAGAGCTTAAGTAAATATTTTATATCTTCGGGAAAACAGTGCACTGGAAACTAAGGAGATACGGGGGGCACAAAGAAATGATTGATGCCTCGCATCAAACACAGCCTCAAGCTTTAAATCGACTGTGAAGAAATTTCGAACGATTGTAAAACGAGAAAAGACATTTTTCTGTGTGAGCGTGTGTTCGAGAATCAAGTGTGTGAAGCATAGGATTTCGAAGCGAATTTAAGAAAGCTATTCATAAAATAATCCGTTTGAAGCTTGATTAACAATGAATTTTGTTAACTCGTGACAAACGTTGCTTATGTTGAGCCTTGTGCTCGAGTCTTGATGTCAATAAAGTTCCGCCGTGTAGAGGGCCTGATGTACATCGAATATATCGAAGTTTAAATTCTTCACGTTAGCGTGTGTAGAAAATTGGAAATGGAGAGGCAACTCAGGCGTTGTTCTTCTGTTGCTTCAAGGGCTGCGGTAGCCCAGTGGTCAAGGTATCGGATCATGGCAGGCATGTCATGAGTTCGAGCCCAGTACCACTAAAGACCCGCCATGTAGGGAAGAAATGCAAGTTAAATCTGTCGAGAGCTCAAGCGTCCTCCCAAGGTGTGGTGTGGTAGTTAGGAGGGGAGGGGGTGCCAGCTCAGTTTTTTTATTTGAACTTGATTGGATGAATAGAAAATATTTTATTAACGATTGAAAATTTGAACAAGATATTCATATATATGAATATATATATAGAGAGAGAGTGAAGTGATAGTAGGAATTGAAAAAAGGATCATTTTTGAAATAAACTTGTAAAATAAACGCAATCATAAAACAATGAACGAAAGAAACAATGCATATAAAGAAGAGATTCGAATGAGATAAAGCGTAGGGAGAGTAGGGGTAGAGTTAAAAAAAAAAGAAAGGTGGGGCTAGTTGTCAAAAGGTAGTGTGTTATAGCTTTAAAAAAAAAAAAAAAGGAAGAACGTTTCACTTATTTTAATCTGTCGTGTGGTCAATTCGAAGATTTTTCAACTTCGTGCGCGGAAGAAACATGAAGGATATTGGCTGGAGACCTCATAATTTTGAACCATAGTAAAGAGGCGAGGACAATGCTTGAGGATGTACCCCGCGCTTCAAATGCCGTGGGTTATGAAGTCACGATCTTCGCGGCCTGTGGGATTCCATTAAAGCGGTCGGATGTTGGGACTACACCACACGTTAAAACTTAACAAGATGGGAAAATGTTTCCAATTGCTATCCACGTTCTTTAAAAGGAGCTCGAAATAAAATCACTAAGAGCCCGTTTCGCGGTGATCGTCGTATTCTACACGGAGGTGTGTTCGTGAGCGTCCAACTCTAAAGCAACGGGAAAGATTATGGGGACAGACCTGATAATTTTGGACCGCGGTCAAGTGACGAGGACGACAACTGAGGGGGCACACCACTCTCTGAACTTCCCCACCACACCATGGGAGGACCATCGGCAGATTTAACGTACATTAGTTTCTTTTCACGAGTTTTCAGTGGCATTAGGATTCGAACTCGCGATTCGACAACGACGGCCAGAGTTTCGAGCCTTAGCGTACTGCGGCCACCGTACACTACGTGAACAACAGAGAGCAGAAAAAAGAAGGGGAGAAAATGGAGTAGCGCTTCAAGGCATCCGTAGTTTAGACATTATTGATTTAGAACTTATTCTCAAGAAATTATATTTTTAAGCTTTAAAAAAAAACGCGCTGTGAGTGCAATTATTCTGTTCAATGATCAAGATATTGGATTATTTTGTGAGGAATAAAAACAGAATATCGCTCCATCTGTTATAGCTTTAAGCGCGTGGCATATTTCACGCAAGCCACGCCTTTGCACGCGCTGTTTCCCAGTAAAGAATGTTACCGTCTCTCGGAGAGCAGTGTTGAGTGGATTCTTACGAAATCAACTCCGGATTTAGCCCTGTATTTGACACACACACGACGGAGGGCTCTAAACTTCGGCGGTCACGTAAACAAAATCGAAAACAGCTGCCCCTCGGCGAAGACAACGGAAAAAGTAAACAGAGATAATTGCGCACTTTTCTTCAGGCGCCGCCGAAAAAAGGGGTTCCGAGAACGAATTTCAGGATCTGGGTTAGTGGAAAGGGGCGCTTTTTTTAGGAAAGACGAAGGAGGCAAATTAAAGTTCACTTAGAAAATTTCATTTTAGAACTGAAGCAAAAAAGCAGTTCCGAAAGGGAGATTTTTTCGCATTGTCCCAATTTAAATTATTCGTTCAAAGCATATGTATGATTTAAAAAATGGGAAAATAATAATGAAACTGTACATATTTCCCCCATGTGTTTCTATTTCTTAATTTTTTTATATATATATTTCTTTTTCTTTTTGTGTTAGAGAAATTTTTTTCGCCTAGTCCTCTATCCCTTTTCTTTTTTATTATTTATTTTTTGTCGCAGAATCATGAAGCAGACTTAGCATAGGGTGAACGTAATTATTTCTTAGCGGTCCTTTCAGCAAAGTTTAAATTTAGAAACTAATATATGTACTTTAGGGAGAATGTAAGTAAATATTAAAACGAGAGACAGACGAAAAAGATGGTTTGCTTTTATAATGATATGGATGTCATTCTGATCTTTCGATAAAATAGCACAGATCCCAGCTCTAAATTATTTCGTAGTAACAATTCGTAATTTTAAAGGACTTGGACTTCATTACATCTGGCGCTCATCCGCATTTAAGAAGAGTTGGAAACCTCTTTCTCTCTCGACTCAAAATGTTCAATTGGCTGTTTTCGATTAACCTTTTCCCAAAATCTCTTAAATGTACATGCTTGAAATTTTTCATACAATTAATGTATACCTTTCTCATTATACTGAAATGAGCATTTAGCTAATTTTGAGTTTTTTTATAATTTATGAAAGATTTTATCAAACATTGCGAAAGTTGACCCATTTTTCACATAAAAAATTTGAACAAAATAAACTTCTGAGTTTTCTTACAAAAAGCTCATTTCAGTATAAATTAGCCATCATTACAAATAGAAGATAAAAATTTACATACCTGTAAACAGTAGTTTCTCTGAAAAGGTACATCGAACATCAAAATTTACATTTTGAGATAAATTGATTTTCATGTATACAGTGAGGCTTCTAATCGGCTAGGAAATAAAAAAAAATAAGATGCTCACACAATTTACAATAAAAGATACATGTTTTGGTTTATATCAGACGTTTAACTTTTAAGCAAAAACAAAGTACTTTGTTTACATTTTTAGCCATTCAAATGGGCGTAGCCCAGTTTGAACGATTATTTAAATATATGTTTTAAGGGCTTCTATTTACCTTAGAGGTTAAAGTAAGGTATTTTAAAGCTGCATTCACACCAAGGCTGTCAGCGTCAAGCGTGGAGCGTCTAGCCAATCAGAGACTTCATCTCGCTCGAGATGAAGTCTCTGATTGGCTGGACACTCGACGCTAACTGCCTTGGTGTTAATGCGGCTTTAGAAAGGTTAAAATCCATACAATTTTAAAAAATGGAAAAATCTGAAATTGTCAAAAAAAAATAAGATTTTAACTTTCCAACATCTCTTAGCCGCCATTTGGCAAAACAGCCCAAGTGCAAGCGAATGGAATGATTTACTTACGAATTCCAGAGTTCATAAGCCAGGGGTGGCGAATCTTTTTGGATCAACGTGCCATTTTTTCTAAAGAAGTGTTTAATGAAGTATAGACGTGCTGCCTAATAATTTTGACTTGTGATTATTTGGAAAATGATATAACTAAATACTAGCAACCCAAAAATCTTTATTTACTACGAAAAAATACATTTTGCACTGTATAGTCAAATATTTTAGTTATACGTGTAATTCAAATTAAAATAACATTGGCGTGACTTTTTTGTTGCAGATTGGATGATAAATAACTTATATTAGGATTGAAAGATGCTACTTTTTTAGAATGCATTCTTAATTTGAGTCATGTGCCAAATGGTTTCTAAGAAATTAATTATTTTTGCTGTGGTTCACTTTTTTTTGGCTAGAGGATTTATGATTTTTTTTCAAAATGCCGTTTTACAGACGATGTTCTGCATACCATTATTCCAGAGCATTAAACACACACCGCTTTGTTGCCTTTACTAATAATGCCATGTTTCTCAGTCCACCCAATTTGAAATTCTCGATTACACTTACTGTATTCACTTTTTGTTCTTTTGCTTAACTAGCCATGTTAAATGACAGTTTTAAAAATCGTATATATATAACACAGATAAACTTTAAAATACAGTTGTGTCAATGAAATTAACTATGCTATGTGTAGACAAATTTTACATCATAAGCAATTGTAGTCCACGACGTAACCAAGACAAGACAATAACAAACGAGTGTGCTTCACGCCGCCCCACGACCGATCCCCCGCCTTTGTTCGTAATACTTCCTAGTGAACTTTGAAATAAAATACAAACCCTTTTGATCACCAAAAATATTGTGCCATCAATGGCACGCGTGCCACTGATCTCTGTCATAAGAGGATTGGTTGCACTCATTAACGCCACACTTCGAAGCAACAAAACGGCTGTTGGTAACAACCGTCTCTCTCATTTCGACCCATAATCAAGCGAAGAAGCCGAAATTTGAGCTGACGTCTTTAAATTTACACCAGGGGCGCACACAAGAGGTGTGTCCCTCCGCAAAGCCCTTGATTTTTTTACGATTCATTATAATCCTATGTACATAGTACGCAAAATTTAATAAAGTATTTTTATTAATTAATGCAAATTATTTATTCAATAATTAATTTTCTACTATTTCTGGTTCCCGAAAATCGACAAAATCAAAAGAATTTATTGGGCGGTGTGTTGGATACGAGAATGGTAGACTTTCGACCCCTTGAAAAATTCCTGTGTGCGCCACTGCACTGCACCAATGTGTGGACTCGAAAGCATCAGCCACTCCTTTTAGGGGGGAAAAAAACGTTAAACTTCTTAGATGCTATATTTTAACAACGTTGCTAAAGTGTAGATATGTATGTCGCAGGAAAATGAGGAATCTCATCAAATTCTTAAGGGAGATGACGGTAGATGTTAAAATAACGTCTCTTCAAGGTCATTTCCCTGATAAAAGTAAGGAATTTGAACGAATCCCTGAGCTGTTTCAGTGAAATGATGAAATAACATTGTCAAGAGTTTAAATGTTTGTTTTACAAACAGAGTGCATTATTAAACGTAGAAGTAAGTAATACAACAATAGTCAATGAAATATAAATTATTTATTCGAAACTAATTAACAAATAATTAGAAAATTAGGCTGGTAATCTATTCCTTCGTTAATCCTATAGTGCAATTTTTTTTAAAGATATGGTGTTGATATTCAGGGGATCGACAGTACTACCTGTAGGGTTAGGAAGTACAAGGACTCGATCCCCCAGGTGAAAATCCTGATTAGTTCATTTCACTGAAGCAATTCAGGGATTTGATAAACTTACAACAGGGAAAAGGGATGTTACTTTAACATTTTGCGATCTTTAGGGATTTGACTAAAGCCCTAATTTCCCTCTCTGCGACCAAGAGAGACGAATAGAATGAGTCGCATTGCAAAGCTAAAAAGGCTATTGGGGACGAACTTCATAGTTTTCAACTATGGTCACGTGACGAAGACTGCCATTGTGTGTTGGTATAACCCACTCTCCAAATTTCTGCTCCACACCAACATAAGCAGATTTATCGAGCATCAACCCCTCTATCGAACCCCCGACTCGACAGGAAGCGCCACGTTCGCGATCCTAATCACTCGGCTACCGAAGAAGAATTTTTAATGAAAGCTCATACTATCTCATAATCGTACATGTATTAATAATCTTGAGTCTATTCACGTAAATAGAAACGAAAATTTTCAGATAGTAAAGCATTCTTTTAGGGATTTAAGAACAAGTTGTGTAAACGAAAATTTGAGAAACGATTCCACGTATCTCCGTGTGTTTAACGCAGATTTCAGTTTTAATTAGTAAAAATATGCGATGTTCACACAGAATTATGCTTCTTGAATCAACAAGATCCTCTTGTCGCGAAGGAACATTTACTTTTCTAGTATTAAAACACCAGATTTGAGCATTGTTTTTTAATAAGGGCTTCTTATATATAAAAGAAATACACAAATATGGTAAGGAAAATTTTCAGATTTGATAATTATTTAAAATGGGAGAAAGCAAATTTTTCGATGAAACACCTTTTATGAGGAAAGTAAAGTATATTGATAATAGAAAAATATCATTAATATATTTTACACATTACTAAAAATGTATCGGAAATTTGCTAGAAGGTGAACAAATGATGCCTAGTAGATAATGTACATATATGTATACTTGTATATGTAAATACATATGATTTTTAATCATGTATTTAATTGCCATAAGTCTGATAAAGCCAAGCTATAAACAGAAATATAACAATACAACAAAGGTTAAGATAAGAGAGCCACAGTAGTGTTAGAAAATTCTTAGCTATAGGAACTAAAATTGTAGGGTTAAACATTGTTTTAAAACCAGTCCTTATGTTTGCCAGGTAACGAACTCTAGACCGGTTCTAAAACTCTAGGTGGCAAAGCGGACAGATCCGAAGCACTGCGCCTGCGCGGGTGCCACGCCAGGAACATTCAGTGATTACCTCTCGACCAGAGAGGTCGATTTTTTTGCTTCGCCAGCGAGTGTAGTGTGGAGATTTGGAGAGAGTGATTTCCTCTCGACGAGAGAAGTTGTATTTTTGCTCCACCAGCGAGCGTAGTGTGGATTTGTGAGCTCTACAAGTGAGTTTTGAGTTAAAGCTTTTGCATCTACCGGAGGCAGATGGGTTGGATGCCATGCGGATCAATTATTTGCTTTATTTCTCTACAGGTGTCATCAAATCGGGTTATTTTACGATTTTTATTAAAATGTATACAAAATGTACATAAATTTATGTTGTGTGATCATGATCCAATAAACAATTAAAAATATCATTCAAGAGTCATCAATTGACAAAACTAGGACAAACTAGCAACCGGGGTGAGAGGAAATAGTGTAAGAATAAAAAAGTTTCTATAAAAACACTATAAGATTATAAATACACAATTCTTAATGATTAATTCTTAAAATACAACAAGATAGCTTCCAGTACCAAAAACATTAATCTTAATGCTAAAGCCAGAAAAGCTAAAAGTCTAAATATAGTAAATTTTTAAGATAAACAATTCGGCACTGCAAGACTTGAAGAAGCAAATCTCCCCATAACCAAAACAGTATCCCACGTATAAGCAATATTTTAAAAATACTTTAAAACAAATTATAATTATTAATGAAACATAAAAATCATACAAATGTAAAAAATATTCATTGGAAAGAAAGGACCAAAACAAAATACAGTGGGTGATCGGTTAACGAACATAATCCGTTCCAAGACTATGTTTGCTATCTGAATTGTTCGTAAACCGATCATCGATTCACCATGGACTTCTATGTGAAATCGATTAATTCGTTCTGGAGACCCTAAAAATTAAATTTTAAAAAATGTATAATTTCTTAGTAAGTTTTTAAAAAAATAATACATACATATAGTCTTGCATATTAATCAGTCCTTTTCCCTTTTTGCTTATGGGGCGTTGAAGAACATGTCCAATGTCGATTGCTTTTCTATCTTTTTCAGGATTTTCCGGAAGTAATTAGTAGCATTGTCGTTGTAAAGATCCCCAACTCTACTGACATCAGCTTGGTTTGGGTGCCATTCTATGACCATTGCTCTGACATCCTCCCACTTTTTCAAAAGTTCTTTAATGGCAGATGTCGGCATTGGTCCTCTTTCGTCTTCCTCTTTTTCAGAAGGAGACACATTTCGCTGCGTTTCTTAGTGTTCTTCATTCAAAATATCTTGGAGTTCTTCTGTCGTCAGTTCATCTTCATGTCCCATTATGAGCTCTTCTATGTCATTCTCGTTCATGTCCAATTTCAGATCTCTAGCAGTTGTCAAAATTTCACCCATAATTTCAGGGGTGTATCCCTGATCACCTCCGAATATGTGTTCGTTGTCCATACACAAAAAATATTTCTTGAAAGTGTTCGTTATATCCGAACACAAAAATCTTTCGTGAAAGTGTTCGTTAACCAATTTCTTCGTTAACCGATCTGTTCGTTAACCAATCACCCACTGTAATGTTGAACTTACCAGAAATGTCTGAATAAAGAAATTTAAAAGGAGATGAATCACATGATCTAACAGGTGTCTAAACTATGACCATTTGAGGGCCGCATTGTAAAAAGAAATTGCTGGTCCACAAATACAGTATTTTTTCAACAAGATCTTCGCTTTCAAATTTATAGTCACAGGTTTCCTTTTTGTTTCCATAAATATTTGGGAACTGAAATAAAAATATTTATGGAAACAAAAGGGAAACCTGTGACTCTTGTGTGTGTGTGTATTTTACAATTTAAGAATTGTAAAATCTTTTGAGCATTTTCCACTTACTGAGTCATCTTACTTCTGTATAATAAATAACATCTGCAAATTCAGTGCCCATTACCTTAAGAAACTCTTGAAATTGTCTATGATTGCATCCTTTTGCTCTTATAAAGTTAATGGTTTTTATAACAACAATTAATATACTTTCCACTTTTTAAAATTTTTCCACATAAATTGTTTGTCTACAGAAATACATATAGTGACAGAAAATCTCTTCCGAACACCAAGAAGAAATGCGGTAAGCAAAACTCTTTTGCGGCCCGCCAAAACTGTTAAATAATCCACCTTGAATCGAGATTAACAGCATTAACTTGCAGAACTGAAGTTAATGCTGTTAATCTCGATATCAGGCTGTGATCAGAATTAACAATCCATTTCACTCCTGATTTAAAAAAAAATAGTATAAAAGTGTTATATAGCTCATTACACTGATTCTAAAATTAAATCATGCACATGTAGATATAGATGATGTAAAATTAGAACAATAAATAAAATTGCCACGTATTCATTTCTTTTTCTGTGCTAAGTTAATGAATGAAGGAAATATTTTTAAAAAGGTGAGGTCCTCAGGTACCCTCCACTTCCACAATGTGGCCCTGGTCTAGATGATAGGTATGTCACATATTATTTCATTTAAGTTTCACATAAGTATGAAGAGCCATTTCATATGCAAAATGCCATCGCTAAGATTTTAAATGCCATATAGGAGTCGTACGTTATTTTGTGGTATGGAGTTCCATATACTTGATCCATGTGCAATGTATTTATACAATTATTATGGCTAATTGATGATGGCTTTTGGATGTGCCATCCAATCATATCCTATACATGTTGTGATACCCCCCGGGCCGGGGGTATCATCTCCTCGTCCGCGAGACCTAGATTTGTAGGAATAAGCGATTGACCACTCGAACCTTTCATAATGAATCTAGTTTATTATATCTCAATTTATATTAAGCAATGCAACACAAGTCTTAGAGAAAAATGATCAGGAGTGATATGACGCAATTAACAATTCTTAGCAAATAGCGCATTAAATCCAACTCACTATCTTTATGATAAATTAACCTCCGAATCTTAATCTATAGCCGATTCCTTAACTAACTAAAGTCCGCTCTATAATTAAAGTTTAATAAACTATCGCTTACCGATATTCCCCGGCGAACAGCCATCAAGCTTTATATCTTCTATATAATTATTATCTGTCTTGATCCGGCTACTATGGAACTTTCTGGTTTCTAACCGACTTCTATATGGCTCCTATAATACTCTCTGGCCTCCAGCTGACTTCTCTAAGACCTTTTCGCGAATGCTAAAGCTCCAATATATATAATCATTCCTAATCTGCATATCGCGTTTTCTTCTTCAGTTGGTTGGAATGAAATGCCATTCTGGCCCCAAAGATTCCCCCAGAGGATTTAGTGAAAGGCGCGATAAAGCCCCGTCACAAAGTTCGAAGGCAGAAAGGTCGAATGATTACGCAGGACAAGGTAACATGTTGACAAACGTTGATGACATGATTGCATGGGATTGACAAAGTTACATGTCGACATGTTGAGTAAAAGCAGCGCTATGAGGGCAGAGTTAACTTGTTGAAAAATACCCCCTCGAATACTGTTCATGAATGCTAACACAAACCAGTTCAACACAAGAGAAGTCCTTCTATCACACACCAGAAGGTCCAACGTGCCCATGACGCAGACAGCTTGGTTCCAAGTGTTCACCTAGCCGGCCTCCTTCTAACAAATATTCAGCGATCCCTCCGACACAACAGAAACGGGTCTTGTGGGTGGAAACAACAGATTGCTATTTCGTCATCCAATAAAATAATATTACTGAAGTCGATAGAGGAAGGAAGTGGTCCTCAGCCCGCCCAAGGAGCATCCATTTTATATACATTTTTTGGTGAATATTTTATTTTGAAAGGTATGTTCAAATTAAAATTATTAGTTCAAAACAATCTAAAATATAAACAAGGTAACATACAAAAAATTTTCAAAGTCAATTCCTTCTTAAGTCAACAAAGAAAATTTTTTATTTAGTTAATATATGAAAACACTGTATTAACATCAAGTATCCTCCACTACATGTTTAAAAAATATATTTAAACTTGAGTGGATGAATAAAAAAATAAGTATTTGAAGCCAAGAAAATATTCGTTAGATAAACCTACTGGCGCCATCTGTTGCAGCTAGTTCGAACTGCATCATAAATAACGCAGAATAAATTAAATTTAATAAAATAAAATTTAATTTATGAATTAATATTTGGAAAAACTATATTTACATCAAGTGTCATCCACAAGTTTAAAAAAATGTATTTGAACTGGAGTGGAAGAAAAAAAATATTTTATTAACCATTGAAAATTTGAACAAGATATACAGTCGAACCTCCATATAACGAACCTCTATATAGCGAACTTTTTTCCGTAACCAAGAACATTTCACGATTTTCTTCGTAAATAACCTCCCTATAGCGAAGTACATTTTCTATATAACCAACTTTTTTTCTCTTGCAACTCAATTTTTTCCCCTCCCTATTTAAAGTATTGATGGACATTTCAAGTCAATCTCTATTAATACATTTTATGGTGGTTACAAATCTTGAACTGGTTTTATTGGGTGTCTTACAATAGAGCAATAGAATTCTGGGTGTTTCATCCAAGAAGTGCAACCTTTGACCCCCATTCTGCAGTTCACTAAACATCTTTGATATCCTCTTTCACCCTCAGTGGAGTTCTAATTATAAAATGGTCTCTATTTAAAATTACTTATGCTTTAAATTTTAGAAAATATCTAAAATTCATTAATTTTAATATAAAATTATTTTCTTAATGTTGAAAATACAGTGCATTCCTCGAGATTCTTTTTTTTGATGGATAAGATTTAATGGATAAGATTTATAAAACAAATAGATATTAATTTTCAAAAATGGGTGAATGATTATTTTTTTAGTACATAGCGTATATGAATTTAAAATTTGTTTTATAAAATATGTTGAAAGATGAACCTCTATATAACGAATTTTTTCCCGGGATTTAGCGACTTCGTTATGTAGAGGTCTATAGAAATAGGGAGACTAATAGTAGAAACTGAGCGAGCCACGTTCCAAGGCGATAAAGTGCACTGCTCTAGGGCATCTGGCTCGGAGCTGTCGCTCAAGCAATCAATTCGCTTTCTCACTAGCGCCAACAGAGGCTCTAATTTCTGTTGCAGTAGAGTAATATGTGATGCAGCCATACTGTGAATAGACCTTCTGTGTCAGGGGTAGCTCGTGTACAGCCTCTTGATACAGTTCCCTTGACCACTGCTGCCAACAACAATGTACAGTGGTTACATTTGTGCAGTCACTCACAAAGGTTAAATTGCCAAATCTCCTTTATCTAGCATAATTCCATCTTGGTATTGGAATTTTATTTCCTATCCATGTGTGTATATACATACATAATTATGTTACTACACATTAAGTAAAGTTTAAAATATCTGGAACAGATAAATTGAATAATTTTTAGCTACAAATTACTTAACTTTGATCAAATCACATTCATAGGACAAAAACAGAACTGAAAACACAAACTGTCATCAAAACTAAAATTTAATTGTTGAAATAGTACTTTTATAATGATTCATTCCAAACAGAATTGTAAAATTGATATTAAGATCAAATGAATAAAACATAATGAAATATAATAAAAATAGGTAAAACACTCCAAATAAATATAACTCCATTTAAATCATCATCCATAGTTTCAGCATAAAAAATTTTGCACATCTTCCTTTTATTAATGCAGATATTTAAATTAAGGCTGTCTTCGGTAAAAGTACGAGAGCTTGAACTAAACGCGAAGCACATTTTCAGACAGAAAAATGCCTCAATTTCCATGGCAATTCGCAATATCATAACTCATACCTCTGTTAGCAATATAGTGTTTTTAAAAAGTTTAAAATATTCCATTAATACTTTTTTTTCGTTTTAATACATGAAGGCATAGTTCATTTAACATTATGGTATAAGAGAAAAAAAGCAAAACACATTTTATACTAGAAAAAATGAATCAACTCAGAAGTGATATAAAAAAAATAATGCTCACTATACGATAGTGAAGCCAGAATATCATATTAATTTTTGATTTCTTTTACATCTGAAAAAATGTTCCAAATTCAGATCCTATTCTTTAACATTAACCGAAAACAGCCTTAAAAGATATTGTTCCTGTTAAAAATTCAGCCCCTTTTCCTACCTTCAGGTTTCGAATTTTACAAAAGTTATATAGAATTAGAAATATTTTAAAAAGAAACTTCAATGTGTATGTTTGGGAACTGCAACTATAAAAACAGAATTTAAGCATCAATATTTGTAAAATTCCAATGCAGACATATCAAGCTCTTATAGAATAGTTTATATATAAAATTCACAAATTTCATACAGATCAATATTTATAATTCACAATGAGACTTTAAAAAGAATAATTCTTAAACATCTTCTCATTATGTATCAACCAATTAAAATAAATTGTAAGAATCTTACTTGATATCAATAGTTAAACAAATCCTTTTATGCCAAAAGCTTTTGATACTGCTTTCTAAATTTTTTATTGGATTTGTATGTCATTTGAAGTATTATATAATTTAAATTACCTATTCAACCATATATTTCCCATAGACATATACTTGACTTGAAAAAATGCAATGGATTTTTAGCAATTGGAATAATAAATGGAAAAATGTGTTGATTGAGTGCATATATATATAAAATCATTACCATAAATTTTTCTAAAAACAGTACTTGAATGTATTATGGTTGCAATACAGTATGCTAACATTTACTTTTAAGGGATTTTTATGATAGTGATATTTAAAAAAAATGTTAATCAATAAGAAAAAATAGTACATACAATAATTACAAAAAATAAATAGAAACCCCCAAGTTCTGAACACATTTAAATGTGTATTTTTTTATTCTTTGTATAAATAAAACAAAAGTTTCTTTATTCAAAATAATTTTAACACAAATAAATAAAAGTCATATTTTTCAAATATGAACCAATTACTGTATATACTAATAAAAAAACAAGTAATAATAACCTGAATGAATTGCAAAGAGATTAAATTGCATGCTACACATTTTGAAAATATTATAAGAGGAAAGAAATTTAATGTATTCCTATAAGAATATACAATAATAAAAACTTAACTCCTTCTTTTGTTCATAAATCCCAAAATGAAAAATTTAATAGTGTGAAGTAACATTGCAGAGTAAAAAAACACATCCAATACAAATAAAATAAATTTTATTTCTTTAGAGCAAAATTCATAATACATTTTCAGATCTATAATTGAATGCATACACACAATAAAACTTGACACACATAAAAAATATATTGAATGCAATACCCAATATAATAGTAATTTGACAAAAAACAGTGGACGGTCATGATAAACCATATATCTTTTAAAAGTAAATAAAAATAATTTCTTAAATAAAATAATATACAACATTGGACGGAGCAAAAAAAAAAAAACTACTTGAGGAAAAATATAACATGTCTTACAACAGACAATATTGTTATACACATTTAACTACATCTAAAAATAGATCGCTAAATTAATTTGCAAAAAAAAATGCAATATATATTTCAAGTCACCACCAAATGATAGACAAAATTAATATTAAAAATTAAACCGTATGCTACAACTAAAAAACAATTAGAATGCACAAATATATATTAATAGGAATTAAAAAATGCAAGATAATGTTAAGAAAATGCAATGCAAAACTTAAAATAAAAATAAATACAGATGTAAATAAAGCCAAAGAGATTGCATGTTTTTTTTGGTTTTTTTTATAAAAATTATTTTTCCTTTCAACAATTTTTGCTGATACAATAGTTTATCTTCAACTATTCACAAAATATAAGCAGATGCAATTATTTGTATTAATGAATTCTTACTAATATTTATCACTGGTATCATGTGCACCGCGATTGTAGCTTTTCATTAAAATATTAAGTACATAAAAATAATTACTCATTGTTTTCATAAAATATTAACATTATTTTAATAAATAATGCAATGATTGTTTTCTGCATTGAAATTAATTAATTTCATTAAAATGACATACACAAGATTTAACAGAAATTTTTTTTGTAATGATAAAACTTTTAATTACTAATCAATAATTATATATTCGCAGTAAGCTCATAAATTTTGATATATTCCAATGAGAAAATTATATTTTTTGTAAATATAGGGGGAGTAATTTCTTTGATTTTCACAAGCAGAATGTTTACAATTGGAAAAAACAATCAAAGAAATTAGAAAAATACAATAGATATTTCAAATCACCATCAAATGATAAACACAAAATGAAATTAAAAAATTAAATAAACCATAAGCTACAATTAAAAAACAACTGGAATGTACAAATATATATAATTGGAATTAAAAGATGCCAAATAATATAAAAAACTGCTGACAACAAAGGCCACATAGTTTTTTTTTAAAGTGAGCATATAAAATTGTCATGTCAAAAAATCATGAAATAGTAATACAAGAAGAAAGAAAACATATATTATGGAATTGGTAAAATGGAACATCTAAAAGCAAATATATTTCAAAGTACTTTAGTTAGCACCAATAACCACACTACTGTAACTAAGATATAAAATATTCCATGAGGTTTGATATTCACACCAGCCAGCTGAAAGAAAAGAAATTCTTATCAATAAACAATGTCTATTTTCAATTTAAAATAATGAATATTCAATAAATATTTGAATGTATTCCTCCTTGTTACAAGTAAATCATTTTATTTTAAATTGGGGAATTCCTTTTCCCTGTTATAGAACAGTGTTTCCAAAAGTGTGTTTTATGCAATGCACTGTGTTTAGCTGCGCATAAGTCAATGCTCTCAAGACAGTCTTGGGAGGCATGAGATTGTCTGGTGTGACATGGCAGGAATATACCATAACATACTTTGTTAAAGACAACTTAGTTCAATAATAGTTAGTGGCCTGTGATACTCTGAAATACATAACACAGCAAGCATTCGGAGAATTAGTAAGTGGGCTTGAAAAACTATTTCCCTGATTTAAACAAAGGTGTTGAATTGATAAGATATCACTTTAACATTAACACAGCATCCATGCCAGAAGATTTGTCACACGCAAAAGAAGAGTAATTGTTGGAATTCGCTTCAGACGGATTCTTGTGAAAAATAAACATAAGGAGTGTACTTTGACATCATTTGGGTTTCAAATGAAACATGTATAACTGGTTTTTATAGAAAAAGTTTTTAAATACATCTTGCCTTTTCCAACTTCATATTTATGTAAAGTTGCTTTTTTAACACTTATAGACATTGACCCCTTAAGCGGTTTGCCCGTACAATGTGCGGTAAAGCTAGCCGCAACTGGTTTGCCTGTACGCTGCATGGGCACTGATATTTTCTTTCTTCCTTCCTTTGATTTGCACTTATTTTAATTCCTAAGGTGTATTATTAAAAGTCAGTATTTCAAAAAGGATGCAGTTTGTCTATGGTATTGAAATGTTTTTCATTTGGCCTTTTTTTTGTGGTGCAGGCTGGAATCAGTATAGTGTAACAATAAAAGAAGGACCTTTTTTGATGCATTTTGGGTAAAAAAAATGACCACTTAAGTGGTTAAGTTGAAAAAAGAGGAACAGACTATTGGATGTGGAACTTGCATCTCAGATGAAATTAACAACCAGGGAACCAAATTATGACAATCTATCATCTCAGTATAACCATTTCATCCTTTTCATTAATCAAAAAATAAATATTATTTATAATCTTATATTTTATTATGAGTAATTTTATTTCTCTTTCCTTATTATTTATTCTGTGTATGTCCCACAAAAAAAAGGAAATATAAATATTTTTTTATTGTTATTAAAATACATCCATTTTTTTTATGAGAGGTACTCAGCGTTACAAAAATTACAAGAGTACATATATGTCAAAAGTTTGGGAAACACTGTCATAGTAGAAAAGTGTTTTTCACATTTTACACTACATTTATTTCATACTATTAAAATATTCTCAAAAAAATACTTCTCCTTGCCAATTTAATTTCGAGTATAGAAATAAATTTTTTACAGAATTGTCCCTTATTTACTACCTAGGCCGGAGGGTTTTACACACAGTTAAGCCTAAATCCATGAAAATACAAAAACTTGAATGTGTTATTTAATATAGTTCTGTGGAGTACACAATTAACATATGTTTTCTATATTTAGTATTTATATACTCCATTTACTTAAGCTACTTTCTGCTTAAGTACAATTTTTTAAACATTTTATTGTCAGTATTTATTTAGTATTTAATGATTCTTAACATAAAACAGTTGAAAACTAATTATGTTTCTTAAAATTCTTTTTAGCAAAAAAAATATTAAAACAGGAATCTACTCTAAGTCGTATATTATAATTCTTGCACTCGTAAAAAAGTATTTGCAACTTTGGAGTTTTTTTTTATAGGAATGTGAACAAACGAAAACTAAATTTTCTATTGTTCATAACCATAGAGAGGCATTTCCTGTCAATGTAATTGGCATACAGAGATGTCTGTAATATCATTATCATAAAATTTGCAATGAACAGAGCAATCAGAATATATTATATGTCACTATCACTACGCTCAGATTCTAATCTAGAATCAATTTTGAATCAATCTGCTATTCCAAGTTCATTTAAACATTTTCAATGCTTGAACCTTGTAAAAGTTATAAAAAAAAAATTGTCTACCAGATCCAATTATCCATTAAAAACTGCATTGCAAACCCAAACCAAATACTCTAGTAAAAATAAAACTCATCTTCACTATAAACAAAAACCACATGTTTTATTTAAGAGTAGCCATAAAGCGTTAAATTCAGAAACAATTTATTTCCCTAATGTTTATAAATCAAAATCCATGTGCATGTGAGTAATATTTCTGTCATTTCAATTAGAAGGTTAGATCTAGAAGTATCTCAAACCTTATGAACATGAAATGCTATCCTATAGCCAAAAAAAAAAAAAAAAAAAGAGCTTTGAAGCATTTCACGTCAGTGTCACATGGTCAGCCCTGGAGGAAGACACGGTCTGGCACATACATGTGTCGATCGAGAATTGTCAATGCTTCAGACTGGCACAGATATGTGACATTCCTCCCACATATATTCTAAAAAATTTAATTTATTTTCAAACAGTATGTACACACACACACACACACACATCAAAGCGAATAAATTAAGTTATTCATTCGTTACAAGTGATTTATTAAATAATAAATGACAATTCTCGTAAAACACTTCTCTAGATGAAATTTTATAAATATTTACAGAAGTACCTATATTCTATAAACACAGATGTTATTTCTACAGTCATAAAAGTTTTATATGAAAATGTCAAAGTAGATGTAAGCATGTAAATACTTGGAACTTTTAGTTGACTTAGTAGATTACAATTTCAAAAAAAAATCAATAGTAGGCTGATTTTCAAGTGATTTTCCTCTTTAAGAAAAACAACTTTAAAACACTACCATAAGCATTTACTTTTCATTCACTACTCTTAGCAATATATATATAATTAATAAGGCATTCACAGAATTTGCAAATAGTAAGTAAAATCAAAGTGAATATAATACAAAGAAAATCTCAAAATACACTACATATAAAGCCGTATAAAATTAAAAATCTTATACATACTGTTACATAATAATTACAACGATCACCATGACAGCACTCAACACATTCCCAATCATTATACCAGATTCGGTCACAACGACTGCTCACAGCACTTATAGAATCCTTACACTGACGTTCAGTGGAGCATGTTTTTGATATATAAAACTGTTTCTTTCCAGTTGAATCCCAATAAGGTGTACCTTAAAATAAAAAAAAAAAAGTCTACATTTAGTCAAATATTTCAAAATTATGTAATAACAATAATAATATATAAGTTTACAGTAACATATGAACAACTTCTAAAATTAGATATATAAAAATAAAATACGCAAGTATATGAATTTTCTTAAAAAATAATAAGACAGATATAATTGCATGCCATAAATTCTCTGTAAAATTGAATAATTCACTGAAGAAAAAAGCTAAAAATGTTTTAAATAATAATTAATATTTAAGTAAAATGTTAAGACAATAAATTTTTCAAAACTAAAAAGCAAAACAAAAATACTCTGAAGTTAATTTTTCAGTATCAGACTTCACTGAAGACTTAGTCCTTTTTAAGAAACTTCATGCATATTTCTAAGTTATTTTTTTGACAAAAAAAGTTACCACTTACGTTAACGATGTATTTCATGATTAAGAATGCTAGCTCACAATAGTAATTTTACTAAAGAAATTTAAAATAATAAATATTTCTTTTTCATACTTGAATACCTGCTATGAAGGTCATTTGAGCAGAAGTTATAGCTCAGGCTTGCAGGTTTTGATAATTAGACCAATTCTTTAGTGGAATGAAATAATGAAGGATTTTTTTTATCAATGATGAATATCTATATTCTATTAATGAGAAGTAGAAAGAAGTAATCGCAAGCTATAAATGCTAATGTGTAGTTTCTTTCCCATTCAATTTTATGGGAATAGAATAGAATTCCCAAAGAACTGTCATTATTAGGCATTTGCTTCCATTTGTTCAAATATAATTTATTATTACACAAAATTATACTTTACAAATAAAATAAAACATGTGAGAAGACACAGTAATATATTATAACACAACACGATAATAGAGTGCATTCCACAAATGTTTTATCGTTGACACCAATTGATTTAACAGTTCTTATTTTCTCTCTTTATGTAATTGTACTCAGCATACATTCTACTTTGGCATCCAGTGTAAAAAAAATGCAAAATAAGGTTATAATTCAATACAGTAATCATCAATTTAAAATAGGAGAAATGCTTCCATTAGTCATGAAGGAATTAATATGCATCAATAAACTTGAAAATAGAGAAAAGTTATGAAAAAATGTGAAATAAAAATCCAAACTATGTTTTGAATTCATGAGGTACAAGAAGCTGTTAATTTCCATCAGGGTTATCAGCTGTTAATTTACACAAGGATAAATACAGCATTCTTTGTTATTTCTGAAAACAAATTACATTTATTTTTTTATTTTTTCGAATCATATTCAAATTTAAAAAAAAAAACTGAAACTGAAAGTTATAATATATTTTAGTTAACTAAAATAAAAATAATAAATGTGAAGAAAAAAAACTTTCCCAACCAGTAAAATTTCATTTTGTTATAATTTTTACAGTGTATTGCCAACACAAACCTTTTGTGTGCTGCAACAAACTTAATATATTCCAACTATACAACTCCAAACCATGACTTGCTTAAAATAATAGTCAGCTATGAGTGTGCATCGTGATCACTTGGTTATCAAAGCCACATTAAGGGTTTAAATATCTGAAGTTATTTAAAAAGTAAAATTAAATATAACACTTTCAACAGCATTCAAAATAAATGCAAAATTATTGAAATTAATCTCAAATTTAAGCAAAATATATTCAAAGAAATGACACTTACTTCCCCATCTTACTTCAGAAAGACATCTATCTTCAGCTATGTCACAAGTCTTGATGGTTTTGATACATTTATCATAGTTGCTATCTTGACTATCACAAACATAACACTCAAGACCCCAAACAGCTATAAATAAAAACAAACATTTTATTTTTATTAAGAATTATAAAGGAAAGCACTCCAATAAGTAATCTTTCTCATTTCATCACTTCTGTGTTTTTGTCCTCATTTTGAATGTTCTAGAAAGGTTCAACAAGATGACACATCTTTGTCTCAACTCATGAATTTACCATTAGTTTTAAAGTTATTTAACCATGTTTCATAATTTATAAGCAAAAATTGCAATTCCTTGGGAGAAAAATTAATGCTGCATAAATGAAATGTATTGTATTCTAAGCTTCATTTAACAAAAAAAAAAAACCTGTCCTTTTATAAAATAAAATCCCCTTTTTTTAACTGTTATACCCTGATCTTCTTCCTAAACAGAATAACCATATTGTAAAATCTGGTATATAATGTGCACCAATACTTTCCCCCCAGCTTAATTTTTAAGTATATTTGCCCTATAACGCCCTTTTACGAAAAAATCTGAAATGTTAGTATACATTGCTTTCACGTTTTGAAGTTATTTATTCGAGATATTATCCCAGACCTTTGACATAATAGTTTTCATCCAGAACTACAACTCTTTTAGTTCATAAGGCAATTCTTTTATATAAACAGTATTTTGATACATGTAAAAGTAAAAATTTTTTTATGCTCATCTCTTTTGTTATTTTTAAAACTATCATTTTTTATCAGTTAGTAATCAGGGCTCTATACCGATCACCATTGACTGTAACGTTGTGGCCTTCATCGTTTTTGAAGAAGGATTCCACCAGCCCATAAAGCGCAACAAACAGTCAGTTTTTCTGGATGTAACGGTGTTTCGACATACACTTGTGGATTAGCTTCACTCCAAATGCGGCAGTTTTGTTTGCTGACGTAGCCATTCAACCAGAAGTGCGCTTCATCCCTAAACAAAATTCGCTTATGAAAATCGGGAACAACGGCAATCTCGTTTTGGGCCCATTCGACGAATCTATGCCTTGCTTGATGATCATTTTGATGAATTGCCAAACCAAACTCAGAATAAATCACTTGACAGCTGTTAAATCGGTTGCCATCTTGAAAAGTAATGCCAACTTAAACTGCTATACCTGAAAAAAAAAACACTCTTTACATTATGAGACACAAACTTACAAAACATAGGAAATCTAGGGTGCTAACTTGGCGAGTTATTAAAAGAGTTGGCGATTGTTGCAATACTATGTAAGTACCATACCCTTTTATCTCATGAGATTGAATTTAATCACAGTTTAAATAAACAACAAATAATTTTGGGGAAATAAACAGCTCAAACTGAAGAACAAGCATAAAATTGCAAAATATAGCAATGGTTCCATCATGTTTTGGAGTTACAATGAGCCACAAAATTGAGTATACACCTTAGAAGCGTAAAGACTTTTTGCAATTACAAATTAAATATTGCTTTAAGATGATTGAAATTTTTACCTTATATACTTTAGTCTATGCTTTACCATATGCTTACCGTACTATACTAATAAAATTGTTACGTTTATTTATTTTTTACGAAAAAAAATAAAAGATCCGAGACTAGAGGAAAAACAACACCACGAAAATAAGTATACACCTTTATTAATTTCCTTTTAACGCATACAAATTAATATTTTGTTGCATAACCTTTTGTTTGAATTACAGCTTGTAATCTTTTGGGCATAGATTCTACCAGTGTTTTAGTGGTTTCAACAGAAAGTTTAGCCCATTCTTCTCTTGGAACCTTCTTGAGAACTTCCTTGCTTGTGATTGTGTGCTCATGTACAACTTTCTCTAATTGCAACCACAAATTTTCTATGACATTTAGGTCTGGAGTGTTTAATTGCTTCCAGCAGTGGTACAGCAAGTGTAACTGCACAATCTTCGCTGTATGCTTGGGGTTGTTATCCTGCTGGAATATGAAGCCTGACCCAAGCCCCACCTTACTGGCACTTTTTTCCAAGTTACCCTTTAAAATCCCCAAATATACATGTTTGTCTATAATACCATCAATAAAAGCAAGTTCTCCAACTCCTCCAGACGACATACAACCCCAAACGAGGACAGATCCATCCCTGAACTTGACTGTCTTAATGGTGTTTTTAGGTGCCAGTGCTTTCCCAGCTTCTCTCCATATTTTAAATCGTCCATCGCTTCCGTAAAGATTTAACTAACTTTCACAAGAAAATATTACAGTGTTTCAGAAAGAAATAGGCTTTAAACGATGTTCTTTGGCCAAAATCACTCTTGTCTATTCACATACTTGATGAGTGGCTTTCGTATTGGTGTATGGCCATGAAACCCATATTGGTGAAGGTTACGTCGAATTGTTTCATCCGAGATCTTTTCCCTGATTGTAGAGGACATCGATAAAGCTAGTTTAGAGGCACTCACCTTCGGATCTTTCTTTACTGAGTGAATGATCTTCCTCTTTGCTGTAGTACTCAGTATTTCTTTATGTTCTCTTCCAGGAATATAGGCCACAGATCCAATTGACCATTTTACAACCAATAAACGTTCAGATTCAGTAGTTTCTCTAGGAGAGCTCATTTTATGATTTTTAATGAGAAAAAATACTATTTAAAAGTGTTGAAGTGCAATAGCATGTGTTATAAGCAGCAGCTACTCTTGAAACTCTTTAAAGAAAATTTGAAACTAAAAAAAGTGGTGGCAAAATTTACAAATAAAAGAAGTGTATACTCAATTTTGTGGCACGGCTTTCTATCTTTTCTTCAAAGCGCTTAACTTTTATTGTAATAAATAAGTTAACTATAGAATTGTGTTATTATAGAATGGTAAAGCAGAGGTTAAAGTATCTAGGATAAAATAAAAACATCTATTTTAAATCAATATTTAATTTGTAATTGGAAGAAGTCTGAAGTTTCAGAGGTGTATGCTCAATTTTGTGGCTCACTGTACATGTCAGCAGCAGTATCTCAATATTTTGAAAGGTAGTCAATGTGTGCCAAACAATATTTATGCATATTCGAGAAATTATGTACCTTTTTATCAAAACAATGATCCCAAACATAGTGTTCGTATAACACAGCAATGGTTGCTTTACAATGCACGAAAAAATCTAAAGAAACCAGACCAAGATTAATTTTATTGTACATTTGTGGGATTACTTCAATCACCAATTCCTCATTAAAAAATTATTTAACCCAAATTTTTTTTGTTTTTATAGTGATACGTTTATGTTTTTATCATTTAGAAAATGCTATTTTAAAAAACTGCCATTTTTCTTTTAAAAAAATCGGAATAGCCAGTTAATACAGCAATAGAATTGGGTGGGGCTCGAAACATTTCATATCGTAAAACATAAATCATATTACACTAAATAACTTACTTGATGGTACTAAACACAATAAGAGTCCAATAATCCACATTTTAATTTGCAAGAAGAATTTCAATAATCAATCACAATATTAAATAGCACGGAGATGATTACCACGCATAGATTTACCTCTATACATCATAAAAAACAGTCCTGAATTAGAAATATAAAGAAATCACAGAAAATTTTTGAAATTCTTTGAATGACAAAAAATAATAAATAACGACAATCAAAATCAATTCAATTTTTTTAGGCGTGTGCTGAACAATCGAAAAACAAACACTTTAAACATAAATAAAGATATAGTTACGGTTAAAAGTTCTGTTACATTGTGTAAATTTCCAAAAGAAAACACAAAGTAAAAAATTTCCAGCTTTCAAAATATAAAACTTAAATTGTACAGGCTATTCCAAAAAATAGGGAATCGTGGATAATATATGTACTGGAATATACTAATTATTAAATAAATAACTGAAGAATGAAAATATTGAAAGAATTTATTTTGAAAAAAAAAAAATATTATTTTTTAAAAATATGGCAACAAAACTCATGTGAGTAAACAATACTAGT